>CM076579.1:1245495914-1245867290 GCA_034641835.2 Pinus albicaulis
TTTGGTTTGGGGAAAATGGGAGGCGACATCTTTGCCAATGGGAGGTAAGATGGAGCGGAGGAACCAATCCATGTTGAGTCCCAAATTTGCATCTTTTCCATACATTTTTCCATACCTTTTCACTCACCTAAACCTCCCAAATTGTCAATATCATGTGCAAAGGAGCATCTAACATCGTTTTTAATTATATTTTTGTGTTTGCTATTTGATCTAGATTTTGTTCATTCAGCTGCGGAATCTTGCCACTTTCCGCAGCTGCTGCAACTTTCCGCAGCTATTTTGTGAAACTCTATGCTACAGGTGTCTACAAGGGAAACGAGCCACATGTGCAGGTCAGGAATGACGTGGACATGGTTCGTGTCCTATTGGTTCAAGCAAACTCGTCCAAAGAAGCCACGGTCAAAGGCGTCCACATGGAAGTCAACCATGAAGTTTCATGTCGGCCGGACTCTGTTTCGTGTCACATGAAGACCCATACGGCCGTTTCTAAGCCTGCGGAGGTTAAATCGACATCTGTACAGGGTTCTAGAGTCGAATTCAAGCATCCACTTTTCGTAGATCTACTTTCCAACACGGCCATACTCCTATATCCGTGGACGTAGTGGTCTACGTGCTTCCCACCAGCATGAACTTTAGGAGACAGTTACAGTTTGTTGTTATATATAGTGCGTTTGCATACGCATATGAAGTTAGTCGTTGTTAGTGAATGTAATCTCTGTTATCTTTTAGTCTGCTCTGTAGTGATTATGCTGCACTTGTGCCGTAACATTACCATTCTGTAATGAACTGCTTTTTAATATGAGAAGACTCTGTTTTTCAACTTAATTCGTGTTTGAGGACCGTTACCAAGGCTGTGTAGAGGACCCCTGCTCAGCTAAGGTTTTGTGTATTAGTGTATATTTCTCATTTCGTTTTTTTTAGAAATCATTGTATCATAATCCATCCATATGTTCATACTTTGCAGTTGTTTCATTTCTGTTTATACACTTCCATAATTTCCATTTCATTTCTGTCTTTCATGCTTTATGATTGTTAATCACTGATCAGTGTTTATGTTTTTCAGGTTTTAGATAGGCAGCCCGAGCATTTTCATAGCTTTTTGACTAATGACATGGAACTAACATTGTTCTGCTGCTAGTTTGCTTTTCATAGTTTTGTTTAATTTTAGTGTGCTATGTACATTTCGGTTTTGCTTATGTTTGCTTCGGTAGTTAAATTTTAAGTCTCCTCATTACGCTCATATCTTCGGTGCCTACGAAACCCTGGTAGATGATGGCGGGCCTACCTAGGTCTGTGTAGTTAAATGTCGATTTCTTTTTTTAATTTTGTTATATTAAGCTGCTCACATCTTGGAATTTCTCAGCCATGACTATTTGATGGTGAGGGATTGCATTATGAAATGTGTAGTTTAGTATTAGTTTCTTTTTTGCAAATTTAGATATATTAAATCATGCATGACATCTTCGGTTGCCTCCGAAAGCCACAGCTGGATTGATGGTGAGGGATTGAATCATGAGTGTATGGTTTAGTATTAGTTTACTTTCTGCAAATTAAATATCAGTTACTCAAATTGTTTATGATTACTTCCGAAAATAATAGCTGGACTAATGATGAAGGGTCAGAAGATAAATTGATGTAATCTGATTTAGATTTATTTTGTTGCAATTTTGAATTTCCTTAAGCATAGTTCTTTTATATTTAGTTGGCAGCAAGAATAGTTTAGTTTTCATGCTCACTAGTTTACTGTTTTGATTTATTAGATTAGCAGCACCTTTTCATTTCAGCAACACATTTTCATTTTCCTTTTTTAAGTCTTGTCATTGTAAATTTCAAATTGCTTTTTAAAATTTCAAGTTGGTAAATCATTATAGGGGATATCACTTCCTTGAACAAACATAACCAAACTTGTTTTCATCTTAGAATTTCCATTTCACTTTAGAAAACCAAAAACGACAAAAAGTTAAGAAATAGGTTATCTTGCACATATAGTGCGCCGCACTTCATCAGCTTACGATTCCCGGATTGACAAATTAAATGCAGCAATTTAGGACACACTAAATTCACCAAACATTTTGGCGCCGTTGCCGGGGCAGTGTAACTAGGTAGCCAATTTCTTAAAAAAAAAACATAAAATCATAAAAGAAGGGAAAACTTGATAACTTCTTGAAGTATGCTCTCCTCTTGCACCTAGTGTGATCTGGAGGATCAGAAAAGAGAGTTATTGGTTTAGTAATTTCTTAAGTATGCTCTCTTCTTGCACCTAGTGTGATCTGGAAGATCAGAAAGAGAATTATTAGCCCAATTTTTTTTTTTTTAAAAATAAAAAATGACATGCATAGAGCAAGAGATTCTAGGGGAAGGTTTATAGCTAAAGCCAAGAGTTCGATTTTCATAACTCCATCTTATTCAAGGCATAGACCAGATTCACCACCATCTACCCCTAGCCTTAAGATTTTTGGAAGTCAAGGAACAGCTGAATTAGAGGATTCTCCTATACCACCTACTAAAATCCACTTAGAAAACAAAGAAACTTTCTCTCATCCTTCCTTGGTAGAAGAACTAGAGGACTATAAGGACTCTAAAGAAACTATCATGGCAGAGGAAGTAATAAATAGAGGTGGAGGTAGAAGAGGAGGAAATAATGGAGATAACAATGGTGAAGGAAATAATGATAGAAATAGGGATTTGCTTGGATTCCCTATAGTTGATGAGGAAACTCACGCAACAATGAAAAATATCTCACCATCTGTTCTCCCTAACTTTTATGGATTGCAAAGTGAGGATCCTGAAACATTCCTGTTTGAGTTTGAAGTAGTGTGCCGAACTTATGACTATATGGAAGATTCTCAAAAACTCAAACTGTTTCCTTCAACATTGAAGGGATCTGCTTTGAAATGGTTCATGGGATTAGCCACTCAATCTATTAGGACTTGGAATGATATGAAACAAACATTTTTGGATAGATACTTGGACTATTTTATGCCCACCAATCACAAGGATGAGGTATTCAAAATGATGCAAAAAGAAGATGAAAACTTGGAAGATTTACTTGAAAGATTTCAATACAACTTAAAAAGAGCAAAGATGAGGAACTTAGATGATGAAACCTTGAAAGCCCTCATATTAAAAGCCATTAGAGATGAATGGATAGATATTTTAAACATGATGGGGAAAGGAGGCATTTCTCAACTTCCACTTCGTGACATAACAGAACTATGTGTCCATCTCTCAAGAGGAAAATCTAAAACAGGAAAAGGGCCTAGGGATCCTTCTCTTATTAGGGCTAACAAATGTGCAACTGGATCAGTAAGTAGGGCAGAGATTGGTAATATGCTTGATGAGTTCAAAACTGATATCTTAGGGAGCCTTAGTGAACAACTAGACACCCTTAAAATCAAAAACAAGCAGAAAGCAGAAACAGATGCTTTAGCCATCTTTTGTCCGAAATGTAGAAAGAAACATGCTTTAAGGGAATGTCCCTTGGATGCAAAAGTTGTAGAAACATGTATGATTTGCTCAGAAAATCATGAGATCAAGGATTGTCCTTCAATCCATGGACTCAAAGCTGTTTTTCAAGAAGATCCAAATTCAGTAGAATCTCTCTGTTTTGTCGCAAGGAGACCTTGGCAGGGACAACAATCTCAAGGGTTTAATAACCCTATGAATCTTCAAACCCCACCAAATTGGAATCCTTGGGAACAACCTTGGCCCCAACATCAGAATTCATATCAGCCATGGGTACAAAGGATGCAAAATCCTTATGGGAGATTTGCTCAATTTTATCAATATCCTCCATCTTTTCAAAATCAACAAGCTCCACAACTTCCAAGCCCAAATCCACAACTTTCATTGCCATTTCCACAACAACAACCTTCTCAACAAAATACAAATCCTCAACTCATGCTTCCATACCAACGAGAGAAGACAAATCAACTTCCCGGCTCGGCCATTGCATCTAACAATAGAGAATCCTCCAGCTATACATATGGTTAGAAGGACAATTTCCTACCTATATGATTGTTCCTCTCAACGATCAACAACTCTAGTCTGTTAGAGTGAGAGTTTTAGAAAAAACCTTCTATAGATATTCAAGAGCAGATACCTCGAGAGGATTTCTCTTAGTCAATAAGGGTTCTGAGGAAGAATCTCTTCAAAATTCAAAAATTCAAAAAGAAAAAGAAAAGCTAACATCCTCAACTCCTATAGTTGAGCAACCTGTATCTTCATCTACACCTCCTTTTCCGGAAAGACTACAAATTGATAAGGGGTGGAAAAACAAATCTTGTTGCCTAACTATGACTTTCTAGATGAATTGAAGAATGTTTGTATCAAGATTCCATTGCTACAAGCCATTCGAGAAATTCCTATTCTAGCAAAAACCATAAAGGAGTTGAGTTTCAAAAGACCAGGAAGAAAGCTAAAGGACACAAGAAGAATCCACCTGGTAGGAAAGATTGCGGACATTATGATGGGAAAAATTGCCATGCAGAAATATGTAGATCCAGGAAGTCCAATTGTCAAGACACATATAAATGGGATAGAAATTCCAAACACATTGATTGACTTAGGGGCTGCTATCAACATTATGAGTAGGCAGACTATGGAACAGTTAAAACTTCCTAACCTTCTTTTTACACCTACTTTATTGCAACTTGCAGATCGATCGGTTATTAAACCAGATGGTGTATTAGAAGATATTTCAGTCTCCTTAGATTCTTGGGAATATCCAGTAGGCTTTATGATTTTGACTCCCAAAAGTAATCTAGGAGGACATCCACTTATCTTAGGAAGACCTTGGCTAGCCACAGCTGATGCTTTTATTAGTTGTAGATCTGGAGACATGTACATTTCAAATGGTGATTCGACAAAGAAATTCAATTTGTATCCTCCAGCAAGAGCAATCACAGAAATAGGAGACAATGAATGGGTCGATGATGAGAACACTATACAACCTCTCTTTACCATTTCTGAAATTAGTGAGGATAGTCAAATTCTGAACACATTAGAAAATTTTGAGATAACTTCAGAATATGACCCCACACAATTTCAGTTGGAATCTGACATAGAATATTTATCATCAAGACAAATGTCTCTCTACTCTATGGAAGAGTTTGGTAATTATGCTTTTGAGATTTTTCCAGAAAAGACATTGAATATCAACAAACATCTGGAGAAGTCACAACAAGAAGAACTAACCAGAATCTTGCAAAAACATTCTACTGCATTTGCATGGGAGTATACTGACATGAAGGGTATTGATCCTAAGACTTGCATCCATCGTATCTATATTGAGGAAAACAGTAGACCAATCAGACAACCTCAAAGAAGGATGAATCCAAATCTTAGGGAGATAGTGAAAGAAGAGCTCCAAAAACTTCTCAATGTAAACTTCATTTATCCAATTTCAGATAGCCGATGGGTTTCTCCTTTAGTTATAGTACCTAAAAAGAATGGTAAATGGAGGGTATGCATTGATTACAGGGAATTGAACAAAGCAACTTTGAAGGATCACTTTCCTTTGCCTTTTATCGATCAGGTATTAGATACATTAGCAGGTAAAAAGTACTTTTCATTTTTGGATGGTTTTAGTGGCTATAATCAAATTCAGGTAGCACCTGAAGATCAAGATAAGACCACATTTACTTGTCCACGGGGAACTTTTGCCTACCGAGTGCTTCCTTTTGGGTTATGTAATGCACCAGCAACATTCCAAAGAGCAGTACTAGGAATTTTTTCTGATCTAATCCATGATTGTGTAGAGGTTTATATGGATGATTTTACGGTTTATGGTAATTCATTTGAAGAGGCATTAGAAAATTTGGAAAAAGTTCTTATAAGATGTAAAGAAACAAACCTTTCATTAAGCCATGAAAAATGATTTATGATGTTTACTGAAGGGATTGTTTTAGGACATCATATTTCGGGAGATGGGATTAAGGTTGATAGATCAAAAGTTGAAGTCATCTCCAAGTTGCCTATTCCAAATTGTCAAAGAGATGTTAGAAGTTTTTTAGGATTTACTGGTTACTATAGAAGATTTATAGAAAACTTCACTAAAATAGCATCTTCACTCTTCAAATTGCTTACAAAAGACTGTGAATTTAAATGGGATCCTGATTGTCAATCAGCTTTTGAAACTTTGAAAATAAGAATATCTGAAGCACCTATCTTGAGAGGACCAAATTGGAAACTCCCTTTCCATATTTCTACGGATGCTTCAGATACAGCTCTAGGAGCTGTGTTGGGTCAAAAAGATTTAGTTCCTTATGCCATTTATTATACCGGTAAAAATTTGACTCCCACAGAGTTGAACTATACTGTGACTGAAAAAGAGTTTTTAGCTGTTGTTCATGCAATTAATAAGTTTAGACATTACATAACAGGCTATGAAACTTTTATTCATACTGACCATTCTACAATTATATATTTAATGAACAAACCTGTTACTAATGGCAGAGTGACAAGATGGCTTTTACTTTTGCAAGAATTCAATATTACTATGTTGGATAGACCAGGAAAACAGAATACAGTAGCTGATTTCTTGTCTAGGATTCAGAATACTAAAGAAGATTCTCCTGTAGAAGATAAGTTTCCTGATGAATATTTGTTTGCGGTAACTATTAAGACCCCTTGGTATGCAGATATTGCTAACTATTTGGTTACAGGGAAACTACCTTCACATTTATTTCCAAGAGAAAAACGAAAGATTATTCGGGAGAGTTCAAAATATTCATGGATTTCTAACGAATTGTTTAAAACAGGGCCAGATCTTGTGATCAGAAGATGTGTCAGGGAAGATGAAATGCCTGATATTCTTAAGGCATGTCATGATGAACCATGCGGCGGACACTTTGCAGACAAAAGGACAGCCTATAAAATCCTCTCTTTAGGATATTATTGGCCTTTCCTCTTCAAAGATGCAAAACAATATGTCAAAAGGTGTGACAGCTGCCAAAGAGTAGGGAAACCTACCCTTTCAAATGAAATGCCATTGCAAACACGGGTACTCATTGAACCCTTTGAAAAATGGGCTTTAGATTTCATTGGACCTATTAATCCACCATCTAAGCAAAAGAAGTATATATTGGTTTGTATTGATTATGTTACTAAATGGGTAGAAGCCAAAGCATTAGTATCTGCTACTGAAAATTCAGTTGTTCATTTTCTTTATGAGGATATTTTTACTCGCTTTGGTGTTCCAAGAGAAATTGTGACAGATCAGGGGAGCCAATTTACATCCAATTTGGTGGAGAAGTTGATGGAAGAATAAAAAATCAAGCACAGAAGATCTACTCCTTACCATCCGCAAGCAAATGGTCAAGTGGAGTCCACAAACAAAGTTCTTGAAAGTATCATCACCAAAACTATTCATCTACATAGAAGAGATTGGGCAGAAAGGCTTCTTGAAGCCTTGTGGGCCTACAGAACTACATGGAGGAATACAACAGGACATTCTCCCTATGAACTTGTTTATGGGAAAGAAGTCTTGCTCCCCATTGAGTTCCAAGTCAAGACCTTCAAGATAGCAGTTCAGTTGGGGATGGACTTATCAAAATCCCATAAGCATAGAATGGAGCAGTTGAATGAGCTAGATGAGATCAGACAAGAAGCAATTCTAAGAACTGATCTAGTTCAATATCAAAGGACTAAATGGCATGACAAATATATCAAAGAAAAGAAGTTTCAAGAAGGAGATTGGGCATTGTTATTTGATTCCAAGTTTAAAGATTTTCAAGGGAAATTTCAGACTCATTGGCTTGGGCCATATGAGATTGACAAGATCTTTAGCAATGGAGCTGTAAGAATCAAGACCATTGATGAGTTTCAAACTCCTCTTATTGTGAATAGCCATAGATTGAAAGTTTATCATAAGCCACTCTCAAAAGAGGATTTTGTCAAGATGTTTCAAGAAAGTTCTGCAATCAGGCTGGTACAGAAGAATTCTTCTTCTCCACCAGCCTAGCTTTTGTTTTTCAGTTAAAAGAAAAAGAAAAAAGAAAAAAAAAATGGTATAAGCCTGAAAACCAATCATTGATTGGCAGTCTTATGCAGAAAATATAGGGTGAAAATCAGGAACACCTGACACTCTATATTTTCCAAAAAAAAAAAATTCTCTCTCTTTCATTTCATAAGCTTTGTCACCACCCACTCCATTTCATTCCACTACATTCCATTTCATTTCATTTCATTTCACTTCATTCCACTTCATTTCATTCCATTCCATCAATAAAAATCTTTTTCATGACCATTTCCATCTGGTCATTTGTTATTTGTTCATTTCTATTCAACCAAGTAATAGCTGTGTCAGTTTCCGCAGCTGACATCTGTTTCCGCAGCTGACTCCAGTTTCCGCAGCCAGAAGCAGATTCCGCAGCTACTACTCTGTTTTCAAAGAGAATGTACGGTCAGATGTTATTTTCATAATTATGAAATAAAATGCAGGTGAGAGGATCAAAGGAGTATTCAGGACACCAATGGAGATCAATCAGTTGAAGACCAAAGGAAAAGGCAAAGATTCCAAAGGTATGAATAAAGTTTATTTCAAATAGTATTGAAAAACACATTTTTATATAGTTTTGAACCATGAGCTCTATCCATTACGCGCAATGATTATATTGACAGTTCCGTAACCTTTCACGATCTCCATATTATCCTCTTGCATTTATTCACAAACGGTTTCATCGTTAAACCCCGATTTTCACTCATGATCCAATATCCCACCGGTGATAATGAAGCGTATTTGATTTGACCAAGGACTCTTACAAGCCGCATCAAGTCACAACCGTTGATTGAAACGTGTTCACATTTATTTCGTAGCCACCAAAATTCAAAATGCGGCTGAATGTGTTATATTCTATCAATCTACTCAGTCCTATCTTTGTTATGTTTTCGAAACCCCACTCTGTTCTGTTTCATGCCGTTTCGTTCCTTTTGCTCATTCTCACTCCCGGGTATCTACCCACAGTCTCATTCATTCCCATTTTATGATATATCCCCACAGCCATTGTGCTCATTTCTGAGCATTCAACCATTCTACTTCCATTTGAAACCCTCACGAAGGAAAAATTGTGAAATACAGAGAAGTAAAATGGGTAAATTGCTAAGGGCAGAGCCGAAAGGACCAAAGTTTATAGAGGGATATCCGCAAGCAAAGGAGATATTGAAGAAAGCAAAATGGCTGCATTTTATTCAGAAATTCATAGGTTACCACAGAGAAGTTACGAAAGCATTTTCAAGGTCGTTTGATGGCTCGGAAGCAGAAATTGGAGACCTCAAGTTTTCGGTCAATGAAGCATCAATAGCAACAGCCACAGAACTTCTTCAGGAGGGAGAACGCTGGTTCAAAAATAAAAGCATCAGTGATGAGGCATGGAGAACAATCCTACGAAATCAAGGTATGGACATAACTGTTTTTAAGAGAGGAATTCCTGTGCATGCATTGAAAGAAGAATGGGCCACTTTACTGCTAATTGTTCAGAAATTCATTACATGTGAAGGCCGTTTTGGGTCCATGTACATGTACCATACCAGGCTATTAATGAATTTTCTAGAAAACGAAACTCTTAATCTTCCATATTTTCTATTCAATAGCTTGAAGAAAATGGCTGTGACTGTTCAAAAACACTTAGGAGATGTAGAGCCTCATCTATATCACCACGGCCTTATAAAATTCTGATTGAAAAGGAGCTAAAGGAAAGAAAAGATACATGGGAACAATTCCTAGTTAGAAATTTCTTTGAAGAACCTCAGGAAATTCCTGAAGGTAGTTCAGTAAGAAGGAGTAGAAGAAAAAGAATGAATGTTGAAACCCAAATTACTCCTACTCAGGAAATTCCCGCAGCTAGCACAGCAAGAAGAAGTAGAAGGAAAAGAACAATAGATGAAATCCAAAATACTCCTACTTCTACTATGAAAAGAACTGATAGAGAAGAGAGATTGGTAAAAAGGAAGAAGAAGGAAATCAAAGCCAAGAAGCCAATAATACCAAAAGGGAAAGAAACTATTGAGGTTGTACATAAAACTCCTTCTTCTGAAGAAGAAGATCATCAAATACTCTCTGAAAGATTAGTTTATCTTCAAAAACAGTCATCTATATCCAAGAAGGCAGAGAAAAGGAAACAAAAACAAAAAGATAATGTACCACAGCGTGTGAGGAGAAGCAGCAGGCTTAAGGGAAAATTGAGGAAAACACAAATTAAGGGTCCTCATTTCATTGATTTGGGTGAGGAGACATCTGAACAGTCCCCAACTGACCATAGTCCATCTCAGTCAGTTAGTGAACCTGATTCCTTTCATTCCCAATCGGACAATGAGCATACTCCATCTTATTCTCAGCAAAATATTGATGTAAGCCCTCCTCGGCCAGATTTTGAACATAATTCTCCCTTACAGCATTTTAGGGACAGCCCAATGAAAATGACACCTGAAATAGACCCCAAGCAGCAGGAGGTATATGACTATATAGAATCTTTGGAAAAGGCAGCCACAGGTCCAAGTACTTCTTCCATTCAGCCTCATACATTGCAGGATGATTTAGTTCAATCATTAAAACGGGAAATTTTTGAGCTGGAGCTTTTAAATAGGCACATCAAAAATGAAAATGAAACATTGAAAGAACAAGGAAAACTGGACAAGATCATCCATGATAATACTATGTTACATTTGGGAATATGGCAAAAGAAGAATAAGAAATTGAAAAGGAAATGCCAGAAATTGAGCAGAGCACTTGTGAATATCAAATTTAGGTGCTTAATGAAGAAACACAGAATGATGGCAGTACCAAAGAAGAAGAGAAGGGGATTGGATGTGTTGGCTGAAGTATCAAGGCACATGAACTGAACAAAGAGTATCAAAATTTTGGTTGCATGAGGACATGCAACACCTTCACAGTGGGGGTATGTTGAGTCCCAAAGTTGCATCTTTTCCATACACTTTTCCATACCTTTTTCACTCACCTAAACCTCCCAAATTGTCAATATCATGTGCAAAAGAGCATCTAACATGGTTTTTAATTATATTTTTGTGTTTTCTATTTGATCTAGATTTTGTTCATTCAGCTGTGGAATCTTGCCACTTTCCGCAGCTGCTGCAACTTTCCGCAGCTATTTTGTGGAACTCTATGCTACAGGTGTCTACAAGGGAAACGAGCCACATGGGCAGGTCAGGAATGACGTGGACATGGTTTGTGTCCTATTGGTTCAAGCAAACTCGTCCAAAGAAGCCACGGTCAAAGGCGTCCACATGGAAGTCAACCATGGAGTTTCATGTCGGCCGGACTCTGTTTCGTGTCACATAAAGATCCATACGGCCGTTTCTAAGCCTGCGGAGGTTAAATCGACATCTGTACAGGGTTCTAGAGTCGAATTCAAGCATCCACTTTTCGTAGATCTACTTTCCAACACGGCCATACTCCTATATCCGTGGACGTAGTGGTCTACGTGCTTCCCACCAGCATGAACTTTAGGAGACAGTTACAGTTTGTTGTTATATATAGTGCGTTTGCATACGCATATGAAGTTATTCGTTGTTAGTGAATGTAATCTCTGTTATCTTTTAGTCTGCTCTGTAGTGATTACGCTGCACTTGTGTCGTAACATTAACATTCTGTAATGAACTGCTTTTTAATATGAGAAGACTCTGTTTTTCAACTTAATTCGTGTTTGAGGACCGTTACCAAGGCTGTGTAGAGGGCCCCTGCTCAGCTAAGGTTTTGTGTATTAGTGTATATTTCTCATTTCGTTTCTTTAGAAATCATTGTATCATAATCCATCCATATGTTCATACTTTGCAGTTGTTTCATTTCTTTTTATACACTTCCATAATTTCCATTTCATTTCTGTCTTTCATGCTTTATGATTGTTAATCACTGATCAGTGTTTATGTTTTTCAGGTTTTAGATAGGCAGCCCGGGCATTTTCATAGCTTTTTGACTAATGACATGGAACTAGCATTGTTCTGCTGCTAGTTTGCTTTTCATAGTTTTTGTTTAATTTCAGTATTGCTCTGTACATTTCAGTTTTGCTTATCTGCTTCAGTAGTTAAATTTAGATATACTAATCTGCTCATAGCATCTTCAGTTGCCTCCGAAAGCCACAGTTGGACTGATGGCGAGGGATTGCATTATGAAATGTGTAGTTTAGTATTAGTTCCTTTTCTACAAATTTAGATATATTAAGCTGCTCATAGCATCTTCAGTTGCCTCCGAAAGCCACAGCTGGACTGATGGTGAGGGATTGCATTATGAAATGTGTAGTTTAGTATTAGTTTCTTTTCTGCAAATTTAGATATATTAAATCATGCATGACATCTTCGGTTGCCTCCAAAAGCCACAGCTGGACTGATGGTGAGGGATTGAATCATGAGTGTATGGTTTAGTATTAGTTTACTTTCTGCAAATTAAATATCAGTTACTCAAGTTGTTTATGATTACTTCCGAAAATCATAGTTGGACTAATGATGAAGGGTCAGAAGATAAATTGATGTAATCTGATTTAGATTTATTTTGTTGCAATTTTGAATTTCCTTAAGCATAGTTCTTTTGTATTTAGTTGGCAGCAAGAATAGTTTAGTTTTCATGCTCACTAGTTTACTGTTTTGATTTATTAGATTAACAACACCTTTTCATTTCAGCAGCACATTTTCATTTTCCTTTTTAAGTCTTGTCATTGTAAATTTAAATCATTATAGGGGATATCACTTCCTTGAACAAACATAACCAAACTTGTTTTCATCTTAGAATTTCCATTTCACCTTAGAAAACCAAAAACGACAAAAAGTTAAGAAATAGGTTATCTTGCACATATAGTGCGCCGCACTTCATCAGCTCACAATTCCCGGATTGAAAAATTAAATGCAGCAATTTAGGACACACTAAATTGACCAAACAAAGGCCTCCTGCCTTTTCCTTCTATCCAGATCCTACATTGCTGTTCCCATTTTATGCTCTGAAATTCTGCTAATTTCATAAGAAAAGACTGCTGAAAAAACGTCATTTTCGCCCTTCTCCCACTCAAAGCTAACCTTCATCTGCTCCCCTTTTCCTCCATAAAATCCCCTTTGTTTTCATGATTTCTTCTCTTTCCCTCATGAAAAAACACTTTTACAAAGTTAAAAGACTCACTCTTTAGCTTTTCCATAACCCCCATTTCCATTGAAAAACCATGAAAAATGCATAAAAAACCAAGCGCTAACTCTAGGAGCGCTCATCGCAAATTTCTGAAATGCGATCCAGCGCAGATCGCAAAACGCAAATTTCAGTTTTCATTTTAAAAATCCCATCGCGTTTTCCATTTTTGCGATTTGCGATCAGTCTCCGTCGCATTTTCCTCCTTTGCGATCTGCACTCATCCCGGTCGCATCCATCGCAAAGCACAAAGCACAGATTTGTGGTTTCAATCCATTAACCCATCGCAAATTTTTGCGCTGCGACCCATTCCTCCATCGCAGTTTCTCACCATCGCATTTTTCAATTGCGATCTCCCCGCCGGGCCCACCGTACGATTCCCCCCGCCACTCATATGAAATGCGCCTTTTTCCTTTGTAAAATTAAAAAACGTCATATTGTATTGTTTACAGAGGTTTATTCCACTGCCTTTCTCCCAACCGTCGATCTTGCGCAATCGACGGCTTAGATTTTATCTTTTTTCACCTTTCTAACATTTCTCCAATTGATCCCGACTGTTAGATGATGCCATCCAACGGCCCTGCTCCTTCCGCACACCCTCCGATGCATTAAACCTAAAAACGAAGGATTTCTTAATTGTTTGTGTGTTTTGCAGGTGTTTTAATGGTTTTCCGTTGTATAATGAAAGAAAGCCGAGGGTTGGGAAAGACGTTTCCTATGCCTTCGTGCTGTTAAAAAGAACCATTCGCGGGTCTTCATTCCATGATTTATCAATGTTTCATGAGCATTGATAACCTAAATAGCCCTGCGCAGCCCTGCACATCGACAAGACACTGTTTTATTCAAAAGAACAGTTAAAAGAGTATAAGTTTGAAGATGAAGCCCATCAAAGGAAGATTGAAGACAGATTTGTAGGGATTACGGCTAAGACGGTTATCAAAAGCCTAATCCCTCCAAATTAAACACGGTTTAAGGAAAACCTAGAGTGTTTATTAGACAGAAATCCTCCAACGCCACATCTGAGGCAAATTGATTCCTCAACTACCACAGAGCCACCTGTTGCCTCAAACCTTTCAAAACAGAGGCCGAAGTTATTGAAGAAAATCAGATATTCACCTATAGCGCAGCCAGGGAGTTACTTCTGCAAAGAAATCAATGCAGAAAATATCTGCAGAGTTACTCCAAACATTACATAAAGCCTCACAGTCAAATAAAGCTCCCACCGAGCTTAATCCATAAATGTAAAACAGTTAATACAGAGAACCACCTGTAAACTTCTTCATTGAGCCCCTCAAAAGGCTGAGAAAGTCCTGAATCTATATTAATTATCCTTAGAGATATTTTGTTAGGTCTCACCTCCTCATTCTTCTATAAATGCTTCTGTAGAAGATGAGAAGTTGTTGGTTGCAGAACTTTGGAATACACTTGAGCTGGAGACTTATATTTGTACATAGTGTTCGCTGGCCCTTGAAGCTCTGCTTGTGTTAGAGTAATTAGGTTGAATAGTGAAGATGATTTCTGAACTGAAACATTGGACTTAAAGATTGTAACTGGTTTGACATCAATATAAAAGTTGTTTCTTGGGATCCTGGTCTATATCACTGGTGAAGTGCTTCTATCTTGTTAATTGTTTTCCTTCTATGTACGCCATATTGTTCATTTTCCCTCTGTAAAGAACAGTTTAAACAGGGTTAGGATCTACTGTATATCAGTAACCTTCTCTGGCTGAGAAATCTTTATCTTAATGTTTTCCTCAGACTTGTTTATTTAAGAATGATTCAATACCGTTTAAACAGTTAGGAATGTTGGCGTTCCCTCGTCCTTCTGTTTGCTTAAACATTGTTCTTGAATGTGATTTCCATTATTTGCCATTAAAGTTAGACTAGAGAAGACATGGTTTGCCCTGATTCCTAGATTCTTTTCTCCAAAGGCAGATATTGAAAGTTTCCCTTGGTGTCGACTGAAAGCAGACTAGGTTTAAAAGTACTTTATCTGATCTTAAGTTACACTTTGTTTCTCTTATATGTTTTCATACTTTCTGAAGGTAATTATGCGGATTACTGGATTGTTTGTCAATTAAGCTGCTTGAATACAGATTTGCCCAAGGAGTCAATGGATAGCCGTGCACTTGGTTGGTTTTAAACAGTTACTTAAGAGGCTTTTCTTGTTTGGACTGACTATAAATCCTCTGAGAAATTATTATCAGTTTACACCCCTCTAACATTTTAATGTTTCCATTTCATCATTTTAATCTCAATAATCTTGTGGTATAGATGACTTGCCCCTTGGATCACACTTAATTTTGTTGTTCAATTAAAGCCCAGATATGACTCCATAGCCCAATGGACTAAAAACCAGCGTTATATCTATCTTTTCAGCTTAGTTGTTCTATTCACTTGCAACTTCTCACCTTTGAAACTCTTTACACTTGGAACTTTCCCCTCAAGTAACATTTCATGCTCAACCATCCAAAACAAAACAAAACCCTTGGCCTTCATAACTAGCCTAATATCATTACCTTAAGCTTTCAAAGACAATATCCATCTTTGTACATATTGGAGAGATCCCTCTCCGGATTCAGGAGGGCTAGATCCTAGGATCCCAAAGTTGGTTGAAACGATGTTGTTTCTATAATTGGACTCTGCCAATCTTGCTAATAAATTACAGGGGCCTAACAGCATGTTTAAGGTTATTCCTGGAGAAAACATCACTAACTGGGCATAAATGAATTAAGCCTACAATGAAAAATATCAAGACTACTATAGGACCAAAGAAGCAAAGGAGGAAATCTTTAGGATGAATCTTGGACCTGATGAATCCCTAGAGGACTATGAGGAAATATTTCAACTCAATTATAGGAGGGCCAACTGTACCCTCGATCCTTAATCACTAAAGCTAGTTCTTCTCATAGGTATCAGGGAAGATGTGATGGAAACCTTCAACATGATATCTTGAGGAGATATCTACCAATTGCCTTATGATGACATCAAGATTGTATTCAAGAATCACTCTTGGGCTGCTAGGAAAAAGGGTAGGCCTAGCCAAAGCTTGGTTAGCTCCTCTCCCTCCACAACATCCATCAAGCATGAGATAGGGAATATGTTGGAGAATTTCAAGAGTAAAATGTTGAATATATTTTCCTTGAGAATGGATACTATAAAATCAAAAGAAACAAAGAGTAATAAAAAAGAGAACAAACTGTATTTTTCCTTAGATGTACTAAAACAAATCCTAGGAATGAATGGCCACTGAATGTCATAGAATTCTTCCTAGTTTGTGAAGAGAATCATGCAATAGAAAAATTTACCTCTCTTCGAGAACTAAAGTTTGTCTACCAGGGAGGAGTAGTGAGTGGGTCTGAGGAAATTTGTGCTTCATTAACCAAAGGAGACCCCCAAGACCTCAGGCATATCAACAAGGCATGCAAGTTGCATATTATCCTCACTACAATCCAAATCAGAATTAAATTTTCCAACCGTGGTGCCCTTCCACTCTTCCATCATGGTCCAAACGTCCTCCTTGGCCTTGTGATCCTCCATATCGTTATCAGCCTTTCAACCATCCATTTCACTCATATCCACCCCAATCTTCCCAATGGGGAAACCGCTCGCAAGGGTGGAGGAATCAAACAAACCAACCTCCTGCTTTATTTCCTCCACCCCAATATCAACCACATTTAACTCATCATACTCTACCTAAGCAACCTCAAATTATTTCTCACCCTAGTCGGAATCTGAACTATAAGTAGGAATACAAAGTATACTTTGTAGAGACATCATATCCTACTTATGTTGTGTAAATCCAAGAGATCAACCTTCGGTCTGGGAGGATCCTCCCAGACAACCACCCACCTTCTCCACCTGAATATATTGAAGAAGATAAGGAAGAGAGTACCCCTCAAGTCAATGCACCCCCATATCCTAAAGGTTTGGTCCACACTAACTACCACACCCCAGAAAAGGTTAAACTTCTGCAAGAATTGAAGGATTTGTGTGTCAAGATACCCCTTCTCCAGACCATTAGATATGTTCCCATATACAATAAGATCATTGTGGAAAAATGTTTTAAAACACATGGGATAAGAAGAAGAGATACCCCCACCATCAATTTCATTGGAAAACAATCTGATATGATGCTTGGCAGGGTGATCTCCCCAAACTACCTAGGCCCTAGTAGCCCAGTAGTGGTGTGCACATTGATGGAATTATGGTTCCTAATACCTTGATTTAAATTCAAGGGATTAATCAATGTGATGACTAGGGAAACCATGTTAAATCTCAATCCCCAAGGGGCTTTGAGAAAGATCACCACATTGTTGCAGCTTGCAGATAGATCCATAATAGCTCCTGGTGGAATTATTAAGTATTTCATGGTATCCATCGACTCCTGGAAGTACCCTACTGATTTCTTGGTCCTCTAGACCCAAAACGAATTTAATTTTTATCCTCTTATTTTAGGAAGACCTTGGTTATACACACAAATGCCTCAAACAAATTTGTAGGGGCCGCCTTAGGTCATGTAAAAATAAAATTACCTTATGATATCTATTTCTTGCTTGTGGTGCAATATTTTAACAATTTAAGGCATTATATCACTGGTTATAAAACTTTGGCTCACACTAATCATGCAACCATTATGTATTTAATGAATAAACCTAATGCCAATTATAGGATAATTAGATGGTTGTTATTTTTGCAACAATTTGATTTGACTATTGTTGATAAACCAAGAAAAGTGAATGTGGTTGTATATTTAGTTTCAATACTAACCTTGCCTACAGGAAAGGAAGAAATGGTAGATGATCAAATTCCAGATGAATATCTATTTTCCATCTTGGTGCTTTCTCCTTGGTTTGGTGATATAGCCAAATATTTGGTTGCTGGGAGGTTCCCTCCTAACCTATCCTCGAAGGAGAAAAGAAATATTGTTAGAATGAGTGCCCCATTAACTTGGAATGGGGGGAATCGTTTCAAATTGGGGATAAATCAGATCCCAAAAATATGTGTGAGGGAAGAATAGGTATTTGACATCCTCTCAGCATGCCATGATGGACCCTATGGGGGCCACTTTATTATTAAGAGGACGACCTTCAAAGTTATACAATCAAGCTATTATTGGCACACTTTATACTAGGATGCAAGGAGGTACACCACTTGGTGTGATCAGTTCCAGAGGATGGGTAAGAGAACACCCAAGGATGAAATTCCATTACAACATCAAGTGACTCTAGAGCCATTTGAAAAGTTGGGCATCAATTTCATTGGACCTATTGATCTCCCATCAAAACATAAAATATATATCATTGTATGCTTGATTACTTGACCAAATGTGCTGAAACAAAAGCAGTAAAATTAGAAAATGAGCACCCCAATAGAAATCCACTTATGAGACCAATGATTCAATTTATGTTCAAAAATTTCAATAATCTATCTCCAGTTCGCGTTCTTATATTGGTTCGACTTGATATTGAAACCGAAGTATACAACGCTAGAATCCAATGACCAAGCAATGATCCCGAATAGATGACATATCTATTCATTCTCACCCTCTTCCCAGTGAATAGACATCAGTTCAGATTTGCTCAAATTTATAATGAGACTAGAATAATATCCAAAGGAAGAGAGGATGTTGAGAAAATGTGACCATTCACGAATAAATGGTGCACCACCAAATAGGATATCATTGAAAAACATTAGGTGTGCGAAAGTGATTTGGCTAGTCATCTTGATCCCCATGATCAATATGTTGTCTCTGTAATCAGTAATACTTCTACTAATTGCCTCTATGACAAGAAGAAAAAGTATAGGGGACAATGCGCATGCCTAGCGTAAACCTCTAAAATATTTGAAAAAATTAGTAGGGTATTCATTGTAATAATTACATAAAAATTGGCAGAGTTCACACATGCCATGATCCAGTTGGAATTTTGAATAGTGAGATTTATTTTGTATATTATCAGTCTAAAAAATTCCTAGTCTATGTTGTCAAATGTCTTATTGATATCAATCTTCATGAGACAAGGTTTGTGCCTCTTCACCTTAATGGAATGTAGACATTCCAATGCAATGACCACCATGTCCTGTATCTAAATGGGGGACAAACTATACAATTTAATGGCCTGAGATATCTAAGATACACAGATTTCATCGACTTGGTAGAAATGGTCATAATGGTCCGGCTCGTGAGATTCATCATGGGAATAATTAGGCGAGGGATCACCATGGACGTGGCGGCAGGACATTGAAATACATGAATGCAACGATGGAAAAAACCAAGGCCTAGTAAGTGAACTGTCCCCACACCACCCAAATCGACACCGACGCCGACACTTAGTGAAGTCGCAATCACATTTTTTCAATACTTTATTAAATGATAAATTAACGTGGAAGATTAAATCAGATCCGTCCATCTTCTAAAATGGCAAAGAATATTTGCCTTTTTTATTCATATGAAATGGTAACTATGTATTTATTTAATGAAAAAATTATTAAATCCTAACCATATACTTGATAAAAAGCAATTATGAAACCAGTAAAAATATCTAAATGCATTTATAAACTATGTTTTTTGGGAAACCCACATTGTTTTTCCATAAAATATATATATATATATATATATATATATATATATATATATTAAAAGGTAAAAAAAACAAATTAAGAGTGAACAGGCATTGTTTTCCATGACATTGGTTGATATATCCACATAAACCCAAATATGATAATAATTCAATTAACAAATTAATTATGAGCTTATAAAATAAAGAGGAGTTGGTTATATAGCAAGGAATTTGGACAACGTGATTGTTGTTAGTAGCATTCTTTAAATATTAACCTGAACATTCTCCTTCCGGGGAAATCCAACCAATAGTAAATTTAAATCACATTGTCCTTACATTCCTTAATTTATAAATCTCTAATTCCTTAAGGAGATAGATCTACATTATTGATGACCATGATGCACCCATCTATGATTTGTTAGGGTTCCAATATTGGATGAACCAATCCCTAATTTCATTGGAATCCAGTGTTTGCATTTTTATCATTCGGATTCCCATAATGTTTTAACTAAGACATAGCCCCATTCTTGTTCATTTATATGTCATTGCATTGCACATTATGAAATGAACCTAACATACTCTGCATATAAAAGGGGAGAATCAGTTATTTTTGTCAGTTTTTTATGAAATTTCATTAACTCTTGAAATGAACATCACCTTCCCACTTTGAGCATCCATTGTTTGGTCATTTCCCACGAAACACCTTCGATTGGAAACCTTGTAGGTTTTGTGGTATGCTGGTATTCACTGTAAAAAAATATCACTTCAACAACAAACTCTATAGATTTCAAGTACAAGTAAATTTTCGCTTCCTTGTCCAATTTTTTATTATTTTTCTAGACTTGCAAATAATGATATATGCACTTAGAGTATTCTTGACCAACTACTATGAATTTTCCTGCACTAAGAAAACCAAAAAATGGCACCTCATTCGGACTAAAACCTAGATTCCCTCATCTAGAGCTACCAAGCTTACAAATGCCTTAAAAGTACTTACAAAGGTGGTATGATCCATATCCACATGTGTAATATGCATTTTCGAAATAAAAGGAATTTTAAGGCTTTTTAACACTAACAATTTTGTGCATATCCCACAATCAATGTATTGCATGAAACATTATCTCGTGTAAGAATTTATTTTCAAACAACTTGTGTGTGGTTCCCATGTTTCCTAACTTACCATAGTCAACAATCGTAACATTCCATGAAGCTAGGTCTCCCTTAGTGATTTCTTCAAACACGTTTCGTGCATCCCTCTGATGACTTCATGTTTGAAAAATCATAAAAATGTGAGCTATGAAGACACTGACCAATTATCCAAAATAGAGGGACCATACAACACCTAGAGTGCACTTCACATCAAACGAAGGATCTATCTTAGGAACATCATACTTCTTTTTTTCCCAAACATGAAAACCAACTTATAAGTGGTTCCTTCAACAAATATATATCATTACCATGATAATGTACTAAACTAGGTATCTCCATGCCTACTTCCATGGAATGTATGTCATTCAACACCCTTTCTATAATTGAAATTCTGGAAAATAACCCAACCACTGAGCTTCAACAAGTTTATGATTCAAATCCAACTAAGATCTTGTTCCAAATATTTGAGAACTATTCATTCCAATTAACGATGTCTTGTAGCTCAAAGCTTGTGCTTTAGAATTGATCTAAAGGTCATTTTGTTGAAAGAAAATTTCAAGTCAGAGAGAAGAATGTTGGAGAGTGACATGAAGCCAAAACATGAATTTTAATATCTCCATGATCTATACTGATAATAATCATGCTTAGGAAGCCACATAATTAACTAAAGAAAAAATTACATGCGGGAATTTTTTCCCCACATGAGTCACGTGCAAAAAAATCACCAATGAAGGAAATATATTGCGGCTCAATTCCCTACCATCGCATTTGTTCAAACTACTTGAGGGCCTATTTTCCATGGTCATGGATTGCATACGATGTGATCATCACATTCCATAAGAAAATAGTTCATTGATGCATTTTTTTCAAACACTTCCCATGTCTTCTCTATACATCTAAAATTTGCATACATGTATACTAAAGCAGTTTCAAGAGATACATAAAATTGAAATCCTCTCTTTTATATTTCATTTTTCATTGTGGATATTTTCATCTTCTTCCAGGGCAACCAAATTAGCACACACTATGATGATACTGATAAATTTCTTTAGGTTTGGTTTGACCCCAATATGGAAGATTTGTGGAAAAAGCTTCAGGGTTTCTTCTTGCAGCCCAATTTTCACGTGCTTGATGGCCATGGTCATCTGGAAGACCATGTCTCACATAGACATTTTGAGTATGCCAAACCATATTTCAAGTAGATTAGAATTTATCTTTCCTGCAATGTCAATTAGCACTTGAATGAATGGCATTTTAACTTTAATAATTAGAATCAGGTTCAATTATGCTTGCATGAGAAGTTTTCACTATAGTTAGTTGGAGAAACGGTCTCTAAAAACCTTGATATGGTTTAATGACTGAGGGTGACATGATTAGAATTAGGGGATTTTGGAGGTCTAAAATGGGCCTCTTAAGGAAATTATAAAATAATAGTGGAAATAATGTATGCATAATGTGAAAAATAGACAAAAGGTATGCATTGAAACTTTATATTTAGAACAAAATAAATTTGTATGGCATCAATGGCTTTGCTCTCATAAAAAAATTGTCACTTGGTCAATTTTTATGGAGGAAATGATAGCACATTATGAGGATGCAAAGAGAAACACCTTCTTTAGCCAATTGTATATATCAAACAAAAGGGGTCAATGGTGGAGCACATTGAGGACTTCCAAAATTTGAATATAAGGGTAACTGAAATTCTAGAGGAACACAAGATTGATGTCTTCATAGGGACTTTAAAGGATAACATCCACCATGAGGTTCCTCTTTGGGAACCTGATTCATTGGAGAAGGAATTGAGGTTGGCAAGAAAAAATGAAATTAAAATTATGGCGACAAGGAAGCCTACCACTCACATCTATAAAGATGGAAGTGTTTCTGCTCCTAGACTTCCACAACCTACAAGGTTGACACCACAACAATTGGAAGAAAAGATAAAAAAAGGGATTTGCTACAATTGTGATAGAAAATACACTAAAGGTCATAAGTGTTCTGAGAAGAAATTATTTTACATAGATTGGATAAGTGTGCACTCTCAAGAAAGGACGAGGAGGTGGAAGCATTGCTTTGTGCCATTTCTATTATCCAACCAGATTGGATAACCGAAGCAAGCGAGGAATGGAAGAATCAAGAAGAAGTGTGGACACTCATTCAAAATTTGCATCAAGATCCCAGTACATTTGTTACATTTAGTTGGAAAAATGATTCCTTATGGTATAAAGATCGTTTATATCTTTGTATTCCAAACTAAAACAAAATAATCTTTTGGAATTACACACCTCTCCCTTAGGAGCACACTCAGGATTTTTAAAAAATTACCACAGGGTGAAGAAATAATTTTTTTGGAATGGCCTTAAATATGATATTCAAAAGTTTGTGGTAGAATTTTTGGTTTTCCAACAAAATAAAGTTCAGACAATTAAGGCACCAGTTCTACTACAACCTTTATCCATTCCAAGTCAACCTTGGGAGGAGGTTCCAATGGATTTTATCACAGGTTTACCTAAGTCCGAAGGAAAGAGTGTCATCATGGTGGTAGTTGACAGACTTACAAAGTATGCACACTTTTATGTGTTATCTCATCCATTTAAAACAAGTACAATTACTACTGCATTTATGGAAACAATTCAAAAGCTACATGGAGATCCAAATATTATTTTAAGCGACAAAGATCCCATTTTCATTGGAAAATTGTGAACAAAATTATTTTCTTGTTTCGACACTCAACTAGCTCATAGCTCATCTTATCATCCTCATCTGATGGGAAAACTGAGATAGTGAACAATTTTTCGTAAGGATATATTCATTTTTTCGTATCCGATAAAAAAACACAATGGTTCAAGTGGTTACCTTTGGCTAAATGGTGGTATAACACTTCCTTCCATACTGCAGAAAAAATGACCCCATTTATGGCACTTTATGGATATCATCCACCGTCCATCACATCATATTTAAGAGAAAATTATAAGGTTCAAGAAGTGTAAGATCACATCAGGCATCAAAAAAAAGTTCTCCAACTCTTAAAGGATAACCTAAATTTGGCACAAAATCGAATGAAACAACAGGCAGATCAACATCACAATGAGATAATTTTTGATGTAGGAGACTGGGTATTTTTACAGCTACAACCATACAAACAAATGTTTGTCAATCAAGATAAGAAGGATAATAAATTATCACCAAAGTGATATGGCCCTTACAAGGTGTTGCAAAATATTGGTACTCTGGCATACAAATTAGATTTTCCTACTTCTTCCCGAGTGCACACAATTTTCAATGTTTCATGCTTAAAGAAGGATATAGGTGACAAACTTCCAGTTCAAACAATATTGCCAGAACTTGATGAGGAATGAAAAATCATATTTGAACCTGAAGCATTCATGGAAACAAGAACTCAATAGCTACGAAATCGATCAACTTCACAGTATCTCATCAACTGGAAGAACTTACCCATTGAAGATTCCACATGGGGGGATGAGAATTTTAAAAAGAAGCACCCATAACTATTCAAGAATTTAGGACAACACTTTTTTGAAGGAGAGGGGCATGTTTGGTCCCTATATTACTTGTGTAGTCCCTTATTTTTGTTACTGTGGCCCTCTTATTGTTATTGGTGTACCCCTGTAGTCCCCATATTTTTATTATTGTGCCCTATAAAAGCCCACTTTTTTTATTTTGGTGCCTTTACATTATTATTGTTTGGTCGGCTAGGATTATATTATGACCCCATGGACTAGTATATATATAAATGAGTTTTTTTCATTTTTATCACCCAAGAATCCTTCATTTATGTAATGTAAAGGAGGTTTCTTCCTCAAAGAGATTGATTTCTAAGTCGTTGATCTCTCTTTTCTTCTATTTTGTGAGCTGGTTTCATAACATTTGTCTTATTTAACGGGTTTTCCCTTGCTCAAACATGGGAATTAATTAGCTACCATTGTTCTGAACCTGTTAGTATGGATGTAGATGGTAGTTCTTTCTTCATTAGGTGCAAAATTATTTATAAATATAAACCTTTAAATATTGTACTTTTTGGTATACATCCAATGCTTCTATTGGAATCAATCATTTTCCTACCTTATTCTCCACTCGATATACCTGTTGACTTCAACCTTTTCAGAAACTAAATTTTCCAAAATCACACAAGAATACCATTTTCTTCATTGTTATCCAACAAATTTCATGTCACCATTCCCTACCAATTAAATAACACCACTTGATTACTCCATTGGAATGAACATTTTAAGGAGGAATAACACCATCTTTCCAAAGCATTTGCAACCTTTTACCAAACCAACCTTGCATGTAGGTCAGGGCTTGATTGAAATGGATATATTAATATGGAAACATGTAAAATTGGGTTTTAATATGTAAGAAGTTATCCATTCCTAAAGTTGCATGCTTATCACTATGAGGCATTCCCAACAAATGCACATTTATATTATGGACAGGTCAAGGTAACTTTATGAGCACTTTTATCCATGTGAAAGTCAAGATGTAAGGGATTTTTTTCTCAACCAAATGAGCATAGGAATATTGATTCAATAAAATCTTGACCTTGACAATAATTCAACTTGGCTTTTGGCCGTATTTTCATACTAATATAGAAACTGTGTAAAATAGCCAAATCAATATTCTAAATGTTCCCTTCTAATTGTCATCAATCTTCCACGCATCCTTCAAAAATGTGAATTGAATTCTAATGCATAGGGGGAAATCTACTTTAAATAGAGTTAGAAAGCTGTAGAATATAGGGCATGTTTCCCTCCTTGAATATCTATATCTATATTATCATCAAACATTCATACACCGCAACTCTAGAACAAGGTCTATCTATAATAAGGATCTGTAATGACATATAGCTAAGGTACTCATGAACTGTTGATATCAAATGGTAAAATATGTAATGTTTAGTTCATTATGTGTGTTTCCCATGTACCATCAATGTTGGACGATTTGAGTGGATGTATGAGAAATTATTGAGCTTAATACCAAAATCTAGCATTCCTTTGGTATGTCTTAGAACCAATTTTTCAATATTCTAGTGAACAAATATTGGGGTTCAAGTATGAACTTGGATGCATGAGTTGCTAAGAAATTGATTTATGACCTAGTGAAAGTTAATTAAATTTATTACCAGTTGTTAGAAAAAGGTTTCATCTACATTTTTGGAATCACTTTTGAGTGCTTTAACACTATTTAAACTGATATAGTGATTGGGCTAAGGTTAAAATTTATCATTCTTATTTTTTTCAGCAGTTCTTTCACATACTTTTCTTGCAAGATCAAAAAAATTTCTTTGTTCTACCATACGTCCAAACTTTAACAATACTAAACAAGAGATAAATTTATAATCTCAAAATATGTTGCCAGAAAATTTGTGCCATTTCTTGAAATTATAAGATCATTTACATAAACAACACGAATGAATTTCATACTTAATATCTTGATGTACAAGTTAGGATATGAAGCACTCCTTTGAAATCCATTTGTTTTTTTGAAGCTCATCAATTTTTATGTACGAAGCCTTCATATGATAAATATTTTACCAATCTACAAATCAAATTTTCCTTTTCCTTCACCTCAAGTCGTTCTTACTATTTCATAGACACCTCATCCTCAAGGCTGCCATTTGGGAATGCACTCTTGAGCATCAAACATTATCGTTAAACCAACTTATGATTCCAAATCCAACATTAGTTTACTTTATCTTGTTATTAATTTTGCAATAATGTTAAGAGTGTCTTCAGGTCAACGCTTCAGGGCGCAACTCTCAATCCCCATGTCATCATATGAACTGGGTTGCTTCATATATTCAAATTTATCTTAACTTATAAGTAACCATCCAAACTTTACGACTCTATAGAAGAGATATAGTCTAGGCTCTCAGAGGAAAAACTCAAGCCTGAAACCTATTCAAAGACATGACTACTCAATAATGTACACAATAAAAACCCAAACTATGTAGATAGGTGGACCAAAAATGTAGTTTTAAAACCTTCATCATGCATATGGGTTTTCAAACACCGAAACATCAATCCTATATTTAGTATAAGCTTGAACTTGGGTTAAAAACTATAGCTTAGGTTAGCCCCAAGACTTCATTTAAAGAAATATCATCTCAACTCTTATTTTAGATTGGCCATGATCATTATGTACACTTGAACTTGTTCCACTAAGTATACAATAGTTCTAGCTATATCTCTCATTGTGTGTGTGTGTGTTTATATACATGCCAAAACACATTTTCTGTACACCATTCACCATTTTATGATTATATTACTGTTGGGCCAAGGAAAAGGTACATTTTACCACTATCTTTAGCATGATTTGTCATTTAGTTTTATATGTTTTTCCTTCATCATAGCAATAAATTAAAGGAAAATGATGCAAAAGTAGGATAGAATCAATTATTGATAAAAGGTGTGTTTAATAGTATGAAAACTGATTTTCTGCTGTATTTATTGATAAGTAATCGGAAAAACCAAACCGCTAACTAGAATGACCAAATAACATCAGAGAATAAAAGTAAACGAGATCTTTTCGGTTCCTACGAATTAGTGGGAGATATAGAAGCGTGCCTATTCTTGAAGTATTCAGTTGGTAGCTACGAAACCTTAGGATCTCCTGATCCGGAGGATTCGTTACTTTGTTTTATTTCACCTTTAAGTTATAAAAGGTTGTAGGTCAGAGAGACAGAGAGGTTTTTCATGTATTATAATTTTCCTGTAATAAAATGATTCGAACGGAGTCATTGAATTCGTGCTAATGTACTTCTACATTGGTTAATTAAGAAATTGGAATTTTCAGTATAAACAACTTCTGAGTATTTCTTGGCAGAAGACTTCTAGAGGTTTCAGGTCCAGTCCCTGGGAGTTCTCCTATTGTTCTGTGTTATACGTTTATTTACGAGTCTTGCATTTTTAGTTATCCTTTGTGTTTTATAGCATTATCATTCAATTTGTTAATCACAGGTGTGATATGTTACAATTCCCTTTTCAACTCATTAGGATTGTTGTTCAATTCATTAGGATTGCTATTCAATTCATTAAGGTAGTTGTTCAATTCATTAAAGCATGTTGTTCAATTGCAATATATTCCTTATTTTACTATTGAGTGGTTATTTCTGCATAAGCTTAGAACAAGAGTTGATCCCTTTGATTGGTTTGAAGTATTTTATAGTTTACTTTTGAGTTGATTTGATTGAACTACAAGAATTAGATAACATTTCTCACAACGATTTAGAATAGTTAACCTCTAACTTCACTCGCATATATTTTTCTTGCACTCTTGAAATAAAAGGACTAGCCCTGGGTTGATGATTAATGTGAAACATTAAGGTTACCTTTAACAATCAGATTTTTGACCCAACATTTTGGTGTTGTTGCCAGGGAGAGTGTTTAGGAGTGATGTCTTTTATTATTTTCCTTTTTCTATGAAATAATTGGGTATTGAAAATGAGAGGTAAGAACCTACATACTAGCAAGCAAAACGATTACTCTGCAGCACGCTTCTCAGCAATTGCGCAGAGGTTAATAGTATAGGTAATTTTGTTTTTGTTTTATGACTAGGAAGAAAAAGATAGAATTAGATCAAAACCCCCCACTTAAATCTGCAAAACCCAAGGGGTCGGTGGCCCTTGGAAGAACAACATATATAAACGAAATCATTAAGAAGGTTGAATCCCAGGCATCCGTAGGATCCAAAACCATTCCTGGAAAGAGTCCTACTATAATCCCTCAGGAAGTAGCCTCACCATCTTCAGCCCATGCCGAGATTCATAGAAAAACAGAAGGGTCTGAATGAAGCTTTCATACTATAGAACACTTAAGTCACGACCCTTCAAGAGGGAAATTCTCGAAATTTGCAAGAAGGAGAGGGATAAACCAGTGGTGCAGTATAGGTAAAAAATCCAGAGCCTGGATCTCCTCAGATTGTCATTGAGACAGAGACACCCAATATCCTAGATCGAGGTAGTGCTGCAAGGCTTGATTCAAATCCACCCCCTAATTCCACTCAAATTATCCTCCCATATCAAGAAATCCCTAAAGGTTATTGGCACATCTTTGATCAGATGGCGCACAATCAACCCCATAGAAAGACATCAACATAGGAGTATCCCATTATTTATCCGGACGCAAATTCCCCTATGAAATTTATTCCGTTACAAAACATCCCCACCTTCCATGGGCCGACCTTGGAAGATCCAGATGCATTTTTATTTGAATTCGATGTTTTGTGTAGGGGATATGACTACACCATTAACCCTCAAAAACTGAAACTATTCCCCTCTACATTAAAGGGGGTAGCACTACACTGGTTTATGGGGCTCGGTGGAGGAACCATTAATATTTGGGATTAGATGAAAAAATATTTTCTTAACAAATATCAAGATTACTTTAGGACTCGCTAACTAAAAGACGAAATCTTCAACATGTCTGTAAAAGATGAGACATTAGAAGAATATGTTGAACATTTTCAGTATAATTTGCAAATATCTCCATATACTACACTCTCTAAAGACATTTTCAATGAAACAATGATTAAAGGAATTAAAGAAAAATGGGTCAAGACACTTAATATAATGGGAAAAGGGGAAATCTATCAAGAATAATATGATGACATTATTGCATTGTGTATTAGGTGCTCTCGAGGTAGTACGTGAAAAGAGTCTAATTGGATGAGATTCAGTTACAAGGAATTATAAAAGAGTCGGGTGGCAGCGTGACCAGAGCAAAATTCAGTAATATTTTAGAAGATTTTAAAACCGATATCTTAGGCACCCTCACAACATAGCTAGATATCCTACAAGCCAAGCAGAAGAAAGATTTAGCAGAACAGAACTTGCTATTTTTCGCCCACGATGTTGGAAGAAACATAGCCAGCAGGAATTTCCATTAGACATTTTCCATACATGTGCTATTTGTACCAAGGACCACGCCACTGAGCAGTACCATTCACTCCCAGGATTAAAATCGGGTTTTAAAGAGGCAGAAGAAGAAATAGAAATGGTGTATCTAATGAATCAACGTTGACAGTGTTAAGCACAACTAGGTATGTCACAAGACCCTTCTCAGTTCTTTTCTTCTCCAGAATTTAATCAACAAAACTCTAGAATAGCATGGAAAATCCAATCACCTTTTTCTTCCTGGAAATCCTAATAATTTTCCATGCCTCCTTGGCCAAAAAAATCCACTTCAGGTAATATTTTGCCAATTTTTTCTTTCTCTCCTCCATACTGGAAAAACAATCCATATCAGTCCCAGTGGCCTGCCTCCACTTCACAGAATAAAAATTGGTCTCAAAACTAGCAGTGATCCCTAGGAATGGCCAATTTACGTATGGGAGCAGGGGCTCAGAATCAACTCACATTACCAGCTCCATACCCATTCCAACACATTTCTCAGCCCATTATGCATCCTCAACCGCAAACTCAACCCAATCCTAATCCTAATAACAGACTGGTTTAGGTAAGCCAGATTGTTGAGAACACAAAATCCGAAACTGAATAGAAGGAATGCAATGAACTTAGGCTGAGATCAGAGCGTGTTATTTCACCTGAAGAAGATACTGCCCTGCCACAACTTCAGTATGAAATTCGAAAAGTACCTAAAAAATCAACTGTGACAGAAACAAATATAGGACAGGGGAGTGACACAGTTGACCAAAAAGATTCTGAAAACATTATTATTTCCTCTCCTCCATTCCCTAAGATATTAATACTACCTAAACCAATGGTCTCTATAGATTTTGATCTCCTAGGGGAATTAAAAAAAAACTGTGCAATAAAATTCCTCTCCTATAGGCTATACAATACATCCCTATCTATGCCAAAAAAAGTAAGGAACTGTGCATAAAAAAAAGGTGAGGAAAGCAAAGACTGTACCAACTGTTCATGTAGTGGGAGCACTGTTAGACTTACCCTTGGGTAAAGAGACACCAATAAAATACGAGGATCCAGGAAATCCCATATTCATAGTACAGATCTATGGCAACTCCTTTTCAAATATATTAGTTGATTTGGGGGTATCCATTAACATCTTAACTACAGAAACCTGCGAGACATTGGGTATAGAAGCCTTGGAACCCACATATACCTTGCTGGAACTTGTTGACAATTTTTTTTTCAAACTAGAAGGTATATTACAGGACATCCTGGTTTCTGTGGACTCATGGGAATACCCTATAGACTTATTAGTTATTAACCCAAAAAGTATGTTAGAAGGACATCCCCTAATATTGGGATGACCTTGGTTAGCGACAGTCGATGCTTACATAGGTTGTCAAAAAGGAAGCATGACCATTTCTAGAGGAGATGCCATAAAGAATATTTCCATATACCCCCCTGCCAAACCAAGCCTTCGCACTGTAAATATTCATAAACAACCACGTACATACTGGGAACAAAACATTCGTTCACCACTAACAATAGTTGAAGCACTCTAATACAAAGATAAAACTGAAGACGATGTAATCGATAACTTCATAAACCAACCATATACTTCAGAAAATTTAAAGTGCCAAATATTAAAAGTAGTGCTTGATAACGAAGCACAGGAGGACCCCTTAGCATACATTAATGACTAGCACATACCCACAACTACTATCTGTAACAACATGCCAATTGAATTGAGCCAGGAGAAGTTTTAAATATCAACGACAGTCTGGATAGTGACCAGTAGCAAAAGCTCGTTAAAATTTTACAAAAATATAAGGGATCCTTTGATTGGGACTACCCAGACATGAATGGTATAGATCATCAAATATGCACACATCACATGTATACTGAAAAGGATGCTCGGCCTATTCAACAGCATCAGCGGAGGTTAAACCTGTATCTGAAAGACATTGTGAAAGATGAATTACAAAAGCTTCTAGATGTAAACTTCATTTATCTTATTTCAAACAAAAGATGGTTATATCCTTCAGTAGGCATTCCTAAAAAGAATGGTAAGTGGTGAATCTATGTGGATTACAGAGAACTAAATAAAGCCACACAGAAAGACCACTTCCCCCTCCCCTTTATTGATCAAGTCCTCGATACATTGGCAGGAAAGCGGTTCTTCTCTTTTCTTGATGGTTTCAGTGATTACAATCAAATTTAGATAGCCCCTGAAGAACAAGATAAAATGACCTTTACCTACCCCTGGGGTACATTCGCCTATAGGGTATTGTTGTTCATACTATGCAATGCCCCAACAACATTTTAAAGGGCCATACTCAGCATTGTTTCTGATTTAATAAATGAATGGCTCGAGGTTTACATGGATGAATTTACTCCATATGGAGATGAATTTTATGAGGCACTACAAACATTAGAAAAATTATTGGAACGATGAATTTCTACCAGATTATGTTTTATCAATGAAAAGTGTCACATAATGATGATCGAAGGAGTGATCCTAGAACACTACATCTATGCAGCTGGAATATAGGTAGATCTGACAAAGATAGAAGTAATTCTCTATTTAGCCACACCTTGTACTCAGACAAAGGTACCTAGTTTCCTTGGATATGCAGGGTAATACCATAGGTTTATAAAGATTTTTTCACAAATTGTTGCACCCTTGTATGCATTAACATGAAATGTTGAATTCCATTGGTCTAAGAAATGTGACAGTGCTATTTTCATATTTGAAGAAACTGATCTCGATTACACCAGTCTTACATGGCCCCAATTGGGAACTTTCTTTTCACATTTCCTCAGATGCATCCGATACAGCGATAGGAGCGGTTCTCAGTCAAGAAGAGGAAAAGAAGCCCTACGTTATTTACTATATCAACAAGAATCTCACTCTTGTTGAATTAAGCTATACAGTGACTGAAAAGGAATTCTTGGCTGTCATTTATTCTATCAATAAATTTAGACATTATATAACTGGCTATCAAGTATTCTTGTATACCAATCACTCTGCCATTAGATATTTAGCTAACAAACCTATTACAAATGGAAGAGTGACTCGTTGGTTCTTTCTTTTACAAGAGTTTGATATAACTATCAAGGACCTGTTACACTAAAAATTGTCACCTTGACATTCTGCTGACTGTATGAGCTCATTAAATACTCATACATGCCTCCTTTGCAAGTCTTACAACCTTTGTTCCTCATTCCAAGCCCTGAAACTGGAGGAAAAACCCTTAAAAATCAAAAAAAGCCTTGGGTACACAGGTAACATGAAGCCTGCCTACGTTCCTAGCTAGGGTACGCAGGTAATGTGAAGAGGAACTGCGTTCTAGAACGCAATTTTCCAGTGTTATGCCTGCGGACTTCCTGTAATGTCAAAAAAGCGCGAAATCAAAGTGAAAAAGTTGATTTTTGGTCAATTCTGGAAGGTTCTAGATGAGATTTTTTGGGGATGAGTACGCTTTGATAAGGTGCATGTATTCCACACCTTAAGGAACTAATCCCTTGATGTGAGGAGCCTATCCCTTTGAAGGAGGATTCTATCCCTTTAAAGGTGGAATCCTAACCTCCTCATCTGCTCTATAAAAGGAGGCATTGGGTAGCCTCAAAGGGTTAAGTGAAGTTAAGAAAGTTAAGTGAAGTGAAGAAGATTGAGTTGAAGTGCTGTTGAGATTTAGACTTCTTTCTGCTGAGCTTTTGAGAGGAAAGATCACATACCTCTTTGTGCTCCTGGAGGAAGAGTGTAAGACTTATCAAAGTAGAGGAGACTCCTGCTTCGGACCCCGGGAAGGCCTTTCAAACATCAAGGCTAAGGTTGTAAGGTTCTTCTGTATATTTTAATATTAATACAATCAAGTTTTGTTTTTCTCAATAAATTGTCGTTCGATTGTTTATTTCAATAAGTTGTCGTATGATCATTTATTTCATAGATTCCTTGATCACTACGATAGGTATTTTTTATGATTATTTGTTATACAGGTGCTATTGATATTTTCTTGTTTGTGATTGTAGGTCGACAAAAGACAACATCTTGATGCGACGAAAGCACTACGACCGCAAATAAGCATTTGGATCTAAGGTAGGATCGACACCTTCATGGCATTTATTTGTAAAACGAATATACTTAGAGAAAGACAAACTTAGTTGTTCGTTTGTTGCTAGATTGTCTTCTGACACTAGGGAGATCAGTCTTGTCCGCAAGAATGATTTATCCGGCCAACAAGACCATCCATGAAAGGAGAATGTAGTTGAAGATTTCGTGTCTAGAGTTCCAAAGTGAAATGACCCACTAGCACTGGATGGTCAATTCCTTGATGAGCATTTGTTTGTTGTAGCAGTAAAAGTGCCAATGTACGTACATGTAGCAAATTATCTGGCAGTAGGAAAGTTGCCAAGACACTTGAAAAAAAAGGAACGGAAGCTTAGTATTTAGCGCAACGCTAGATTCTCCTAGATCAGTGGATATATTTTCCATACAGTAGTTGATATGCATATACACAGACGCATCTAAGAAGACTAGATTTATAACATCTTGAGGGCTTGCCATGATGAACCATGTGGCGGCCATTTTTCAGATCGCAGGATGGGGCACAAAGTACTACAAATGGGCTACTATTTGCCCACAATTTTTAATGATGCCAAGAAATATGTCCAAGATTGTGATAGTTGTCAAAGAATGGGCCGCCCTGGCCAATTTGATGAGATTCCATTGCAGCCATAGTTGGTAGTAGAAACTTTCGAACGGTGGGCAGTGGATTTTGTTGGGCCCTTCAACTCGCCATCGAATCATAAGGCCTACATACTGGTTGCTAGAGATTATGTGACAAAGTGCGTAGAAACAGTGGCTTTGTCAAGAGCTACAGAAGAGTCTATGATCAATTTTATTTTTGAGCTATTTGTGTGGTATGACTTACCTAAGGAAGTGATAACTGATGGAGGGGCATATTTTGTGGGAAATAAAGTCACGGCCACTCTAAGGAACCACCGTGTCACCCATAGAGTCACCTCTCCCCACCACCCGTAGTTGAACGAGCAGGTCGCAAGCACCAATAAAGTCCTTGAGGAAATTATCATTAAAACAGTCTCAACACATAGTCGGGATTGGGCTACTAGATTGCCAGAGGACTTGTGGGCTTATCACACAACATGGAGAAGCACCAACGGATATTCTCCGTATCATCTGGTATTTTTAAAGGAACCAATTTTCCCATTGAATGTGAGATAAAGACTCTTAGAATAGACCAAGAAGTGGGGTTGGATTTGACAAAGGACCAACTTAGAAGACTCCAAAAAATAAATGAATTGGATGAAGAAAGGCTACATTCTCTACAGCGCACTACAATTATTCAACAACAATGAGACAAGTGGCATGACAACCTTACAAAAAAGAAGACATTCCTCTACAACTCTAGATTCCAAGACTTCTCGGGTAAGTTGTAAACAAGAAGGTTCGGGCCATACAAAATTCAAGAAGTGCACAACAACGGTACCTTTACCTTGACCACCATAGATGGATCTGGCTGCACCTTCCGAGTTAATGGACATCGTGTGTGCCTCTATCATAAACCACTTACGAAAGAGTCTTTCTACCAGTAGGTGCTTGACGACTCCACTATCGAAATTTTAGCTACAGGGAATGATGGCCCGACATCTTTAAGTTCATAAAAAAAAATTATTTCCTCTTGTAAATATTGTATATATGTTTCCTACAATTTATAGTTCTTTTCATCGTTTTATACAAGAATTCCATTTCTTCTTCATTATTTTGATGCTCACAGTTGCATTGTTTTTTTTCTTTTGTGTGTTTTGCTGTTTAATTCGTTGAACAGTTGTTGTGCAATCGAATTGCATAGTTGTCGCTCAATTCAATTGAATGACTGAGGTTTTAGTCTATTTTTATTCCTTCTTTTCAATCCATTGAACAATTGTTGTTCAATCAAATTAAATAGCTATTGTTCAATTCGAGTAAACAGCTGTTGTTTTTTTATTGTGTTTATTTTTGTTGTTCAATCCATTGAACAATTGTTGTTCAATCGAATTGAACAGCTATTGTTCAATTCAAGTGAACAACTGTTATTTTTAGTGTGTTTACTTCTGCTGTTCAATCCATTGAACAATTATTGTTCAATCGAATTGAAAAAATGTCGTTCAATTTAAGTGAATGACTGTTTTTTTAGAATGATTTTGCTTTTGTTGTTCAATTGAATTGAACAGCTGCCCTTCAATATGCTGCTGAAAATCAAAGATATATGCTGCTGAAAATCAAAGTTGTCAGAGCAGGGAAACCCACTACCTTCAAAACCATTGAAGAGTTTTTCCAATGTTGTAACAATAAGGATGAACAAACCCAACACCTTTTGTGCGAATTGTATTTGCACAATTTCTTTCTAGAAGAGGATAGATATAGTAACCTAAGTCCCTTCATAGGGGACATTCAGTTCCAAACTTTTATGTCCTTTGCCAAAAATCAGGCTAGATGGGCTAAAGCCTACAATATCTTTCAGAAAAGAGAACATGGCTTAGATCTATGGGTCAGAGGGGAACCTACCAAACCCCTATATTGTTTACTCGACACAAGAAGTTTATGCAACGGAAAGGGGTGATAGCCAAATTTTGATCTATTCACAAGGATATTGTGTAGAATGGATGGGCATACTTCCAGGATATTCAGGAAGAAGCTTTATCAGTAGCCAAACAGAGATGGAAATCCTCTACAAATAATGTTAGGAACAAAGAACCATTTGGGTATAGGAACTTTAAATCTGTTGCTTCTCATTTTCTTCTGTATAGTAATCTAATTTTGAATATGGGTCCCAAATGGATATGGTGCAGATATAGATGTCCCATCATATGATACCCTCTTGAAGACTATCATAATAATTATGAGTTACCAGAGGGGCACTCAAACTCAACATTTGCAAAGGTAAAACTGAAACATGTTTTAGACTTTACACGGCAAACGTATATCCTACATATTCTTTAACCCAACTACACCTCAATCATCTGTTTTCACGAGGACATGCAAAAAGGTAAGCAGAGGAGTATGTTGGGCCGAGGAAAAGAAACATTTTACCCCTATATTTAGCATGATTTGTAATTTACTTCTATATGTTTTTCCTTCATCTTAGCAATAAATTAAAGGAGAATGATGCAAAAGTAGGATAGAATGAATTATTGATAAAAGGTGTGTTTAATAGTATAAAAACTAATTTTTGTTGTCTTTATTGATAGGGAATCGAAACAACCAAACCGTTGACTAGAATGACCAGATAACATCAGACAAGAAAAGTAAACAGGATCGTGTTAGTTCCTACGAATCAATGAAAGATATAGAAGCACGCCTATTCTTGAAGTATTCAGTTGATAGCTATGAAACCTCAGGATCTCCTAATCCTGAGGATTCATTACTCTGTTTTATTTTCCCTTTAAGTTATAAAAGGTTGTAGGTGAGAGAGACAAAGAGGTTATTCATGTATTATAATTTTCCTGTAATAAACTTATTTAGGTAGAATCGTCAAATTCATGCTAATGTATTGCTCCATTTATTAATGAAGAAATTGGCATTTTTAGTATAAACAACTTCTGAGTATTTCTGGCAGAAGAATTCTAGAGGCTTCGGCCCTAGTCCTTGGGAGTTTTCCTACTGTTATGTGTTATATGTTTATTTATGAGTCTTGCATTTTAGTTATCCTTTGTGTTTTATAGCATTATCATTCAATTTGTTAATCACAGGTGTGATATGTTACAATTCCCTTTTCAATAGATTGAATTTATCATTAATGTTCTTTTATCATAAAGTGAAGTTTTTACATTCATTAAACCAGTTTCAGCGTATTTGTTGTTCGGTACTACATATAGTTATTTCTTAAGTTTTTCCATCATAAGTGTGAATATTCGGTTTGATGTTTAATTCTAAATAATGCTATTAGTTGAGTTATAGAGAATTCCATTTCAAAATGTTAAATAATTTATTGTTGTTAAATTCATTAGGATTGTTGTTCAGTTCATTAGGATTGTTGTTCAATTAATTAAGATAGTTGTTCAATTCATTAAAGTAGGATGTTCAATTTCAATATATTCCCTATTTCAGTATTGAGTGGTTATTTCTGCATAAGCTTAGAACAACAGTTGATACCTTTGATTGGTTTGAAGTATTTCATAGTTTACTTTTGAGTTGATTTGATTGAACTTCAAGAATTAGATAATATTTCTCACAAAAATTTAGAATAGTTAACATCTGACTTCACTCGCATATATTTTTCTTGCACTCTTGAAATAAAAGGACTAACCCCGAGTTGATGATTAATGTGAAAAAATAATGTTACCTTTAACAGTCACCTTTTTGACCCAACATTTTGGCATCGTTGCCAGGGAGAGTGTTTAGGATTGATGTACTTTATTTTTTTCCTTTTGTTGTGAAAGAATTGGGTATTGAAAATGAGAGGTAAGAACGTACGTGCTAGCAAGAAAAACACTTTCTCTCTATCCAGCTTCTCAGCAATTGTGCAAAGGTTAATAGGATAGGTGTTTTTGTTTTTTTATGAATACAAAGAAAAAGATAGAATTAGATAAAAAACCCCCACTTCAATCCGCAAAACCCAAGGGGTCGGTGGCCCTTGGCAGAACAACATATATAGACTAAATAATTAAGAAGGTTGAGTCCCATGCATCCATAGAACCCAAAATCATTCATCGAAAGAGTCCTACTATAATCCCTCAGATAGTAGCCTCACCATCTACATCCCATGTCGAAATTCACAGTGAAACATAAGGGTCTGAATGAAGCTTTCAGACTATAGAACACTTAAGTCCCGACTCTTCAAGAGAGGGAAATTATTGCAATTTGCTAGGAGAGGGAGAAACTAGTAGTGCAGTACAGGTAAAAACTCTAGAGCATGGATCTCCTGAGATAGTGGTTGAGATAGAGACACCCAATATCCGAGATCGAGGTAGTGCTGCAAGGCCTCCTCCAAATCCACCCCCTAATTCCACTCAAATTATCCTCCCAGATCAAGAAGTCACTGAATGTTGTTGCCACATATTTGATTAGATGGCGCACAATCAACCCCAGAGACAATCGTCAACATTGGAATATCTCATTGTTGATCCAGCCGCAAATGCTACTATGAAAGTTATTTTGTTACAAAACATCCCCACCTTCCATGGGCTGACCTCAGAAGATCCAAATGCATTTCTATTTGAATTCGATGTTTTGTGTAGGGGATATGACTACACCACTGACCCTCAAAAACTGAAACTATTCCCCTCTACATTAAAGAGGGCTGCATTATGCTGGTTTATGGGGCTCGGTGGAGGAACATTAATAGTTGGGATCAGATGAAAAACTCTTTTCTTAACAAATATCAAGATTACTGTTTTAGTTGAGAACTAAATCAAGAAATATTCAACATGTCTGCAAAAGACAATGAGACGTTAGAAGAATGTGTTGAACGATTTCAGTATAATTTGCAAATATCTCCATATACTACATTGTCTAAAGACATTTTGAAAGCAACAATGATTAAAGGAATGAAAGAAGAATGGGTAGAGACACTTAAAATAATGGGAAAATGGGACATCTATCAAGAAGAATATGATGACATATTTCATTTTGTATCAGGTTCTTTTGAGGTAGTACATGAAGTAGACCAACCAGATGGGATTATGTTATGAGGAATTATAAACAGTCAAGTGGCAATGTGACCAGAGCAGAATTTGGTAATATTTTAGAATATTTTAAAACTGATATCTTAGGCACCCTCACAATGCAGCTAGATGTCCTACAAGCCAAGTAGAAGCAAGCTTTAGCAGAACAGAACTTGGTTTTTTTTTTCCCATGCTATCGGAAGAAGCACAACCAAAGGGAGTGTCCATTAGATATGGTCCAAACATGTGCTATTTGTTCCAAGGACCATGCCATTGAGTAGTTCCCTTCAATCCCAAGATTGAAAGTAGCTTTTAAAGAGGCAGAAGAAGAAACAGAACATGTGTATCTAACGAATCAACGTCGATAGTAGCAAGCACGACCAGGTATGTCACAAGACCCATCTCAGTTCTTTTCTTCTCCGTAATTTAATCAACAGAACTCTGGAACAACATGACAAAGAAAATTACCTTTTTATGCCTGCCCATTCCAATCATTATCCATGCCACCTTGGCCAAAGCAATCCCTTTCAGGGAATACTTAGCCAAGTTTTCCTTTCTCTCATCCATAATGGCAAACCAATCCATATCAGTCCGAGTGGCCTACCTCCACTTCACAGAATACAAACTAGTCTCAAAACATGCAACGACCCTTGGGAATGACCAATTTACCTACGGGAATAGGGGCTTAGAATCAACCCACATTACCAGCTCCATACCCAGTCCAATATAATTCTCATCCCATTATGCGTCCTCAACTGCCATCTCAACCCAATCCTAATCCTAATAACAGACCAGCTTAGCTAATCCAAATTGTTGAGAAGCCAAACTTCGAAACTGAACCAAAGGAATGCAATGAACTTAGGCTGAGATCAGGGCATGTTATTTCACCTAAAGAAGATACTGCCTTGCCACAACTTGAGTCTGAAATTCCAACAATACGTAAACAAACAATTGTAATAGAAATAGAGATAGGACAGGGGAGGGACATAGTTGACCAAAAATATTCTGAAAACCTTATTATTTCTTCTCCTCCATTCCTTGAGAGATTAACACTACCTAAGCCAATGGCCCCTTCAGATTTTGATCTACTAGGGGAATTAAAAAATATTTTCATTAAAATTCCTCTCTTACAGGCTAAACAAGATATCCCTGTCTATGCTAAAAGAATTAAAGAACTGTGCGTAAAAAAATAGGTGAGGAAAGCAAAGACTATACCAATTGTTCATGTAGTGGGAGCACTGCCAGACTTACCCTTAGGTAAAGAGACACTAATAAAATATGAGGATCCAGGAAACCCCATGGTCACATTACAGATCTATGGTTGCTCCTTTTCAAATACACTAGTTGATTTGGGGGCAACCATTGACATGTTAACTACAGAAACCTACGAGACATTGGGTGTAACAGCCTTGGAACCCACATCTACCTTGCTGGAACTTGCTGATAGAGCTATTGTCAAACCAGAAGGTATATTACAGGACATCGCGATTTCTGTGGACTCATGGGAATACCCAATAGAATTTTTAGTTACTAACCCAAAAATTAGGCTAGATGTACATCCCCTTATATTGGGATGACCTTGGTTAGCGACGGATGATGCTTACATAGGTTGTCTAACATGTAGCATGACCATTGCTAGAGGAGATTCCATAAAGAATATTTCCATATACCCCCCTACCAAAAAAAGTCTTCCCACTGTAAATATTCACAAACAACCACATACATACTAGGAACAAAACATTCTTTCATCACTGACAATAGTTGAAGCACTCGAATTCAAAGATCAAACTGAAGACGATGTAATCAATAACTTCATAAACCAACCATCTACTTCAGAAAATTTAAAGTGCCAAATGTTAAAATAATTTCTTGATAACGAAGCATAGGAGGACCTCTTACAAGACATTTAAGACCAACATATACCCATGACTACTTTCTGTAACAACATGCCAATTGAAATTGAGCTAGGAAAAATTCTAAATATCAACGGCAGTTTGGATAGTGATGAGAAGAAAAATCTCGTTAAAATTTTACAAAAATATAAGGGAGCCTTTTCCTGGGACTACCTAGACATGAAAGGTATAGATCCTCAACTATGAACACATCACATTTATACTGAAAAGGATGCTCAGCCAATTTTCTAGCCTCAATAGAGGTTAAACCCACATCTGAAAGACATTGTAAAAGATGAATTACAAAAGCTGCTAGATGTAAACTTATTTTATCCTATTTCAGACAACAAATGGGTCTCTCCTTTAGTATTCATTCCTAAATTTAATGGTAAGTGGAAGATCTGTGTGGATTACAGAAAACTGAATAAAGCCACAAAGAAAGACCACTTCCCCCTCCCCTTTATTGATCAGATTCTGGATACATTGGCAGGAAAGCGGTTCTTCTCTTTTCTTGATGGTTTCAGTGGTTACAATCAAATCTATATAGCCATTAAAGACCAAGATAAAATGAACCTTACCTACCCTTGGGGTACATTCGCCTATACGGTATTTCCATTCGGATTATTCAATGCCCCAGAAACATTTCAAAGGGCCATACTCAACATTTTTTTTTATTTAATAAATGAAGGGCTCGAGGTATACATGGATGACTTTACTCCATATGGAGATGACTTTGATCAAGCATCGCAAACACTATAAAAAGTATTGGAACGATGTATTGCTACTAGATTATGTTTGAGCAACAAAAAGTGTCACATGATGATGACCGAAGGAGTGATCCTAGGACACTACATCTTTGCAGCTGGAATACAGGTAGATCCGACAAAGATAGAGGTAATTCTCTCATTAGCCAGACCTTATACTTAGACATAGGTACGTAGTTTCCTTGGATATACATGGTACTACTGTAGGTTTATAAATAATTGTTCACAAATTTTTGCACCCTTGTATGCATTAATTGGAAATGTTGAATTCCATTGGTTTGAAAAATGTGAGACTGCTTTTTCAGATTTGAAGAAATTGGTCTTGACTGCACCAGTCTTAAGTGGACCCAATTGGGAGCTACCTTTTCAAATTTCCTCAAATGCACCCGATACAATGATAGGAGCATTTTTTGGTCAAGAAGAGGACAAGAAGCCCTATGCTATTTACTATATCAGAAAGAATCTCACTCTTGCTGAATTAAACTATACAGAGACCAAAAAGGAATTCTTGGCTATCATTTATGCTATCAATATATTTAGACATTATATAACTGGCTATCAAGTATTTATGTATACCGATCACTCTGCCATTAGATATTTAGCTAACAAACCTATTACAAATGGAAGAGTGACTTGTTGGTTGTTTCTTTTACAGGAGTTTTATATAACTATCAAGGACCATCCAGGAAAGGAGAACATAGTTGCAAATTTCTTGTCTAGAGTTCCAAATTCAAATGACCCACTAGCAGTGGATGATTAATTCCCTAATGAGCATTTTTTCATTGTAGCAGTAAAAATGCCATGGTATTCAGATGTAGCAAATTATATGGCAGTAGGAAAGTTTCCAAGACACTTGAAAACAAAGGAATAGAAGTTGATTATTCAGCGCAGTTCTATATTCTCCTGGATCGGTGGATATTTTTTCCATACAGGAGTTGATATGCATATACATAGATGAATCTGAGAAGACAATATTTATGACATCTTGAGGGTCTGCCATGACGAACCTTGTGGCAACAATTTTCCAGATCGTAGGACAGGTCACAAAGTATTACAAATGGGCTACTATTGGCCCACAATTTTTAAATATGCCAAGAAAAATGTCCAAGCATGCGATAGTTGTCAAATAATGGGCCGCCCTAGCCAATTTGATGAGATGCCATTACAACCACAGTTGGTAGTAGAACCTTTCAAACGGTGGGCACTGGACTTTGTTGGGCCATTCAACTCGCCATCGAATCAGAAGGCCTACATACCGATTGCCACAGATTATGTGACGAAGTGGGTAGAAACAATGTCTTTGTCGAGAGCTAGAGAAGAGTCTTTGATCAATTTTATTTTTAAGATATTTGTGTAGTATGGCTTACCTAGGAAACTGATAACTGATGGAGGGGCATAATTTGTGTGAAATAAAATCATGGCAACTCTAAGGAACCACCATGTCACCCATAGATTCACCTCTCCCCACCACCCGTAGGCGAACGAGCAGGTTAAAAGCACCAATAAAGTCCTTGAGACAATTATCATTAAAACAGTCTCAACACATCGTCGGGATTGGGCTACTAGATTGCGAGAGGGCTTGTGGGATTATTGCACAACATGGCGAAACACCATCGGATATTCTCCGTACCATCTGGTATTTGGAAAGGAACCAATTTTTCCCATTGAATGTGAGATAAAGACTCTTAGAACAACCCAGGAAGTGGCGCTGGATTTGACACAGGCCCAAGTTAGAAGACTCCAACAAATAAATGAATTGGATGAAGCAAGGCTACTTTCTATACATCGCACTGTAATTATTCAACAAAAACGAGACAAGTGGCATGACAACCTCATCAAAAAGAAGACATTCCAGAAAGGAGATTGGACACTCCTCTACGACTCCAGATTCCAAGACTTCTAGGGTAAGTTACAAACAAGGTGGCTTGGGCCATAAAAAAATTCAAGAAGTGCAAAACAACAATACCATTACCTTGACCACCATAGATGGATCTCGCTCCGCCTTTTGTGTCAATGGACACCGGGTGCACCTCAATGATAAACCACTTACGAGTATTTCTGCCAACAGTTGCGTGACGACCCCACTATCCAAATTTTAGCAAGTTCATAAAAAATTGTTATTTCCTCTTGTAAATATTGTATATATGTTTCTTGCAATTTATAGTTCTTTTCATCGTTTTATACAAGAATTCCATTTATTTTTCATTATTTTGTTTCTCACAGCCACATTCTTTTTTTTTTCTTTTGTGTGTTTTTTTGTTCAATTCATTGAAAAATTGTTGTTCAATCGAATTGTACCACTGTCATTCAATTCAATTGAATAACTGATGTTTTACTGTGTTTTTATTCCTGCTATTCAATCCATTGAACAGTTTTTGTTAAATCAAATTGAACATGTTCCATTCAATTCGAGTGAATGGCTATTATTTTTTTGGTGTGTTTAGTTCTGCTGTTCAATCCATTGAACAGTTGATGTTCAATTGAATTGAACAACTACCATTGAATTCAATGGAACAACTGTTTTTTTTAGTGTGTTTAATTCTGCTGTTCAATCCATTGAACAGTTGTCGTTCAATAGAATTGAACAACTGTTGTTCAATTTAAGGGACAACTATTTTTTTAGCATGATTTTAATTTTTTTGTTCAAACCATTGAACAATTGTTGTTCAATTGAATTCAACAGCTGTTGTTCAATCCAATTGAATGGCTGATTTCTTTTCTAGCATGTTTTTTTCTTTCTCTTTCACTTTCTTTTTCATTCAAAATGGTAATTTTTTTTATCTTTTGATGATTTATTTTTGAATATCCGCTCTTCCTCTACACATCCTCACCATAAAAACATTTTTTAGAAAATGAATTGGCACCTAAAGAAGAGAAAAGAAATGATATTAATAATATTATGTTCTTTTGAAATTTTGATAGAAATCTCTACTTCGGAAGTTGACATGGTTTATCTGTATAATGAAGGGATGGATATCTCCTGTTCAAACATATTATTACACAATTCATTACTGTAGTATTATGTTGATATATATTTTGACACTCTCAAGTGGTAATTCTCTTCGGCATGAGGATACAGGAATAAGAGCATCAATTGTATTGGAATTATTTTTACTTTGTACACCATCCCTAACTCTTAAGGATTTAATAAGCCTCCCTCCATTTATAATAATATATATATATATATATATATATATATATATATATCTTTATGTGAAAAAAAAATTAAAGCAGATAGAATAGGGGGTCTCATCACGAGCCAACCTACCATGATCATGAGGGTTTAACATGTTACATTCCCACAATGGACAACACATCAGGGTAGTGGCCTTTTCGACAGCTAAAACTGGTTGAAGGATAGGAGGTCTCATCACGAGCCACCTGATCACTCTGTTAAAATCCTCGTGAATGGCACTATAACTATCTGGCCACCACACCAACATAGAGGTCTCTCCATAAAACAAGCAAAATGTCTACTTTTAAATAGAGGATTCTGGCTCATTTCTGGGTTAAAATAGCAACCTTGTCGAGGCTATGGACGCCTGCTGGCAGAAGTGGCTCTGCTTGTGCTATCGGAGTATTTTTCTAACAACATCCAATTACTTTTATATGCACTATTTCCTATTGATCCATTCCTGAAGATAAATTCACTGCTTGAATAAGTGTTATCGTCATAAAAACCTACCCGCATAATCAACTATGACTGAATTATCTTACCATGCCAAATTGAGTGATGACAACATCAATCATAATCTGTCACCTGTCATGCTTCCGTCATACTATGCCGTCAAAATAGGAAATATTTTTTATAATGATTGCTACTCTTATTTTCTCCCTTTTTGGTCATTTCCACTTGATGTAAAATTGTGATGACTACCAACTTCTAACTTTTACTTCTTGTGCATTCATGATTGATACCACCTTTCCTCTTTTCTTGAGCTGAAAGGTCATGGACACCCTTCTCTCATTAGAGGGGGTACTATATTAATAATGAATAAGCATGCGAATTAACCATGCGACTCCCTTCGGGTATGGCGATTTGACGATAGAATCACTGCATTTACGTCATGTAGTCAATATATTTTATAAAATTCACATGCAGTGTTTAACCAGGTATCTCTATGCCTCCTTCCATGAAATATATGTCATTCATCACCCTTTCTATCATTTAAATTGTGGAAAATAACCCAACCCATGATCTTCATCTGGTTCGTGGTTCAAATCTAGTTATGATCTTGTTCCAAATATTTGAGAACTATGCTTTAGAGTTGATCCAAAGTTCCTTTTGTGGATTGAAAATGTCAGGTCATAGTGAAGGATGTTGGAGAGTGATATGAATCCAAACCATACACTTTATTCTCTCCATGATCTATACTTATAGTAATCATTCTTGGGAAACCACATAATTAACTAACAAAAAAAATGCATGCAAGGTTATTTTCCCCACATTAATTGCGTGAAAAGAAAACACCAACGAAGGAAATATTGAGTGGCTCAATTCCATACCCTCACATTTGTTCAAACTAATTTAGGGCCTCTTTTCCATGCCCATGGATTTCATACGATGTGATCATCACAGTCCATAATAAAATACTTCATTGATGCATTTTTTCAAACACTTCCCATGTCTTCTCTATACATCTGAAATCAATAGTAATATGCCATCAAAAACAAAGTGTTATAGTCATACACTAGACATCAACAATACTCCAAATCAAGAAAAAACAAATCACAAAAGACTGAAAGCATAAAACTAGCAATAGACACCATGACTTAATTCCCATGGGTTCTTAATTCTTCCAAGGGAAATCTAAACCTAATCTGCTCTCAGTCAACACTTTTACATGCACTATGAATAAAAAATATAGCATTACCTTACCTTGTTGTTCCAAGCTCGTTGCCTTGTGACAGCTCACACATGTGAATCACATGTTCCAAAGATCAAGACATCATATCTAGTAATTGAAATCAACCTTTACCAAGACTATAAACCATGTTATAATATGTTAGGTCTCTATATTACTAGTGTAGTCCCATATTGTTGTTAGTATAACATCCTTATTGTTATTTTTGTACCCATGTAACCCCCATATTGTTATTATTGTGCACTTAAATTATTATCGTTAGTTTGTCTAGGATTATATTGTGACCCCATGGACTCCTATATATAGAAGGAGGTTTTTTCATTTGTGTCATCCAAGAATTGTTCATTTATGTAGTGTAAAGGAGGTTTCCCCCTCGAAGTGGCTTATTTATAAGGCATTGATCTCTCTTTTCTTCTAGTTTTGGAGCTCGTTTCATAACATTTGGTATCAAAGATTTGGATTCTAGGGTTTCACTGCTTCAAATAGGTCATCATGGAATTTTCGCTATAACTTTTTTCTACGAAGGTTCAGAAGCTGAAATTTTTATCACGCGAAGCTGAAATCCTAAGGAACTTTGTGTAACAATTTTGGATATTGGTTCACAATATTTTCAGAGATATGATCTGTGGAAGTTAGGGTTTTTTTCAGGCTCCCAAATTTCATCTGAAATAGGTGACTTGGGAAAATCATTATAACTCTCTCTATGAGCATCATATTGGAATTCTATAAAAGGTGGCCAAAAGTACATATAATATAGTTTCGTTTGTATCAATTTCATATTCAAAGGAGGAAACAGTGACACGTGGCACACCATACAAGTGCACTCTACTAAACCAATCCATAATTAGGTCATTGTGGGAGATTGGCATAACATTGTCTTGAAGCATCCAAATCAAGTCAGTCCTGTGGAATTTGAAAGAAGTTTCAGAGGGATAATACAAGACCGAATTTTAGATATTGAAGATCCGAAATCAAAGAGATAATTTATTTTTAATATCAAGCTCCTCAAAACATAGAAAAATGTGTTTTTTTTTAATTTCAAATTGCAAAAGTCTTGTTTGAAAAATCAGTTTGAAGTGATTCCAAGGGAATATTTAAGCATAGATATCAATATTGGGTTCTAAAATGCCCCCTAAAAATAATTCAACTCTTATTAAGCCCTCATAATACTCTACGATGACTCATGAATATGAAGAAGTGCAACATGATATATCAAAATTACAAGAGCAAGTGCACCAAATTTCACTCTCACAAAGAGCAAAAAAAAATGAAATGGAAGTTTTGAATAAAGACGTGGAAGCTAATATGGATGGTTTGAAGAAGGGCATGGAAGCTAATATGGATGATTTGAAGAAAGGTGTGGAATATAAGATGGATGGTTTGAATAATGGCATGGAAGACATGAAAGAAAAAATGGAAGGTTTGAAGGAAGACATGGAAGGTTTGAAGGAAGGTTTGTCAAAGTTGATACAAGAAATGATTCGTAATGGTGAAAATATAGTAGAGGAAACTAATGATGAGAACAAAATAAATGTTAATCCTAATTTCATAAACTTTAATGTTGGATGGAAGACCCAACCATATTCCAAAGATTAACACGAGGAAGTTCGATGGCAAGGATCCTGTAACATAGACACTACAGATGGAGCAATATTTTGATCTCCATAATGTGAAAAACACAAAAAAGGTACACATTGGAACTTTATATTTAGAAAAAAATAAATTTGTATGGTATCTATGGATTTTCTCCCATAAATGTTTTTTCACTTGGTCAATTTTTACATAGGAAATGATAGCACATTATGAGGATAAAAAGAGAAACACCTTCTTTAGCCAATTGATAAATCTCAAAAAAAAGGGTTCAATGGTGGAGGACATTGAGGACTTCAAAAAATTGAATATAAGGGTAATTGATATTCCAGAGGAACACATGATTGATGTCTTCATAGGGACTTTAAAGGATAACATCCAACATGAGGTTTGCCTATGGGAACCTGATTCATTGGAGAAGGCATTCAGGTTGGCAAGAAAAATTGAATGTAAACTTATGGATAAAAGGAATCCTACCACTCACATCTATAAATATGGAAGTGTTGCAACTCATAGACTTCCACAACCTGCAAGGTTGACACCACAACAATTGGAAGAAAAAAAAAGAAAAAGGGATTTGCTACAGCGTTGATAGGAAATACACTAAAGGTCATAAGTGTGCCGAGAAAAATTTATTTTACATAGATTGTGAAGAGGAGGAAGAAAATGAAAAAGAAACTTAAAAAGAAGAGGATATACACCAAGAACCAACCCTAGAGAAAGAAGAAATGAGTCTGACCATATCGTGTAATGCATTGGTAGGAATTACCACTCCTCAAACTATCAAGATAGAAGGACATATTAAGAAGAAAAAGGTAATAGTGTTGATTGATTTGGGTGGTACCCATAATTTTATTCATTGTAAGGTAGCCAAGGAATTGAATTGCTTCCTATACCCAGCACCAGAATGTCAAGTGATGGTTGCAAATGGAGGAACTATAAATTTCTCTGGAAAAAAGCCATAATATCTAGCTAACCATGGGGGAATATGTATTGAATAGTCCAATGCTTTCCACTCCCATGGGAGGTGCTGATTTTGTACTAGGAGTACAATGGTTACAATATTTGGGGACGGTAGATTTCAATTTTCAATAACATTTATTGAAATTTTTTTCGGAAGGAAATGAAGTCGAATTACGGGATATTGTAGGGAGGCCGGGATAGATATTTATCTTTAATGTCATGACAAAGCTTCTGAAGAAATAACAATGAGGCGTAATTTCATAATTATGCTCACTAGAAGTTCCAACATCAAAATCATCTATTTCTCCATATCTCCAAAAAGTCTTGGACAATCATTCCAAGGTGTTTGAAACTCCCAAAGGACTCCTAGCTATTCATGATCATGATCATTCTATTCATTTGATTCCAGGAAGTGTTCCTCCAAACATAAGGTCTTACATATATCATTATGTCCAAAAGAGCGAAATTGAATGTATGATTGCATAAATGTTAGAGGCTTGTATATTTCAACCTAGTCAAAGTTCTTTATCTTCTCCAGTAGTATTGGTGCACAAGAAGGATGGATCATGGTGCATGTTTCCAGATTATAGTGAGCTCAATAAGCTCATTATTAAAGATAAATTTCCCATTTCTGTGATTGATGAATTATTGGATGAATTACATGGAGAAATTTATTTTACTAAGTTGGATCTCCGTTCAGGATATCATCAAATTAGAATGAAGACTGAAGATATTCCAAAAGCAACATTTCGAACTCATGAGGTTCATTATGAATTTTTGTCATGCCTTTTGGCCTTACCGATGCACCTTCTACATTTCAAGGGTTGATGAATTCCGTTTTCAAACCCTTCCGTAGAAACTTTGTGTTAGTATTTTTTGATGATATACTGATCTACAGTAGGTCTTGGAAGGATCATTTTCAACATGTTGACAGGGTGCTCAAACTATTGGAGGAGAAATAATTATATGCAAAAACCTCCAAATGTTTCTTTTGAGTACAAGAGATCGAATATCTAGGTCATATTTTATCTCACAAGGGTGTTAAGGTAGACCCTAAAAAAAATAAATCCATTAAGTAATGGAAATTCCCCACAACCATAAAGAAGTTGCGAGGATTTCTCAGGTTAACATGGTATTATCGCGAGTTTTTTAATAATTATGGGAGAATAATAGAGCCTCTAACAACATTATTGATGAAATATGAATTTTCATGGACTCATGAAGCAACTAAGGCCTTTGAACATCATAAAGAGGCAATGTGCCTAGCACCGGTATTAGCTACTCCAGACTTCAAAAAAACCTTTATTGTGCAATGTGATTCCTCAAGAAATGGAATTGGTGTTGTTTTAATGCAAGAAGGAAGACCCATTTCTTTTGAAAGTTGTCCAACGATTTGAAAATGAAAGTATTTGTACTATTGTTTAAAGTATTCATTTCCATTAAATTAGGTGTGCAAAGTGTTTGTAATGTCTTACAAGTAAAACAAAGTGTTTTTGGTAACTATTTATGATTTTAAGTGTGAGGGAATGTTAATTAAAATCATTGTTTAACATCTTGAATCTGAAATACATAGCAGAATAACTTCACCATAACAACACAACGACATGATGAGGCAGTTCACCCCTCCTGGGCTACATCTTCCGGGATCAAAGCTCCCAATGGGCATGTCTTTGCTATATTATGATGCTCAAATTGTATATACATTGAGAAAAAGGCCTAGACAAGAAAAACTAGTTGTGAAAATGAATTCATAAGGCAAAAATAAGCTAATAATGACTTTTATTTCACCTAAAACAGTGAAGTGTTGCCCAATGCAGCTCCATTTCCCTCATGGCCCTGATGGCTATCCAAGCTTCCCTGAAGCAAACATGGCTTCAAAACACCTCTGTTGGCTCTACAGCCTATCCCAATGGCTCCAAAATTCTTAGAATACCCAAAATTGACCAAAATTTCGTCCAAATTGGTCCAATATTGGAGAAGTTATGATCAAAACAACATTCTTCCCAATGCCAAGTAAAAATCCCACTAAATGTGGGAGAACTGGAGTGAAGTTTGACAAAATGGCTGAATCTCGCTAGATTTGGTGGTGTGCTCTAGTTTATCCGGGCAGTTAGATATGACATTAAATGTTAGGCGGTTGGCGAGGTCACATGGACCTCCGCCCAAACCGTCAGTGGAACCGTTGGGTTTTACGTTAACCATAACGTTTTTTTCACGGTGGCATTTAATATAACGTGGTCACATTGACTGTTTAATCCTGTGTTAAATCTATCGGTTGAAGGCCTTAAGGCCTTGGTTCTTGGCCTGGTGTCATATCACATGTGGGGGCTGGCCACCTTTTCCGCCCAACGACTTTTAATTGAAACTTTATATGTAACCTTTAACCTTTGTAAATTGAGACCCAAAGTTGTGGCCTAACAGTAGGTGCGTGTGTTAGTTGGCGGGAGGTCCGGGGTTCAAACCTGTGGACTCACAAAAAAATTTCATAACCAAAAATCCACTGGCCAGGGGCCATGTGGCGGCCTCTGTGCCTACCACGTGGCAGCCCATGATTGGCCCGCCAAAATAAAAGCTAACCCACTATCAAATGAACACCTGCCACTTGTTGATTGCTGATTTGTCCGGATGGAATATTCCATGGAATATTTTGGAGAATATTTTTAGGAATATTCCTGGAATATTATTTCTTTTAATATCTTTCAAAGTCAAAGTCAACCCTGGTCAAACTAGATTTTTGAAGGACACTGTAAACTTCAAACCTGCATAACTTTCTCATACGATGTCGGATTTGAGTGCCATTCATGGTGCCAGAATTGCAGAGATGAGGCCTATATAGTCGTTTAGGTTTCAACCAATTCTAAGCAATTCTATTTTTGAGCATTTTTTCAACTTAGGACATGATCACCTAATCACACCTCCTAAATGGGAAGCTTTTGGACCCCAAAAGCTCTCTGATTTACAAAAATTGAAGATGAGGAGACTGATTCTCCACTCTTCCAACCTTGAACCACTAAAATCTTCCTGACTTCATCAAATTGAGCTTCTCATAAAAAGATAAATTCTTCCTTAAATCTGATAACTGACCGTTGCTAACATTGACTGAGTCATGATGCAAATTTTTTAAATTTGCAGAATAGCAACTATAATTTGTAGAAATCATACTATTTCTACAATGGTCAAACTTCAAAGGAGACTAAAAATGAGATTCACCTTGTCGACTGTCCTTATGGCGAATTTTTGAAAAATGAGCCATGTACTTGCATCGAATCTTGATCAAGTTTTCTCGCCATGCCAATCTGCCATTTTGAAACCAGCATTGACCCATGCTAAACTTTGTGTCTTCTTTGTTTGGATGCCTTTCCCTTTCTTGGATTCTTGCACCACCTTGCACTGACACTTTGTTCTCTGCACCGATCAACACCAAAGGCACTTTCTGCAACATCTTGTCATCTTCAAAAGATAACTTGCTTTCAGGCCAAAACATTTCATCATTTACATCAGAAATAACATGAAAAGGATTATGTACAAAATATTTTTGCTTAATCATTACCAAAGTCAAATCTTGACTTTCATTGACAAGCATTTTCAATTGCCCTGCATGGACTAAAGAATATTCTAGCTTCTTCTGATGTGCTCTCACAATAAAATCCTTACCATCCTTGAAAAAGTGGTACTTGTTCTCATGGCGATGGAAGATCTCTCTTTTGTCATATAAATACAGACTACCCAACACAACATCTGTAATTTCAAGCAATACTACATCTAGTTCAACCCAATCAACATAATTAGTTGTTATGGCGAAGCTCAACATGCACTTTCTTGAGACTTGTAAATTATCATCCTTGCAAATCCATCCAACTGGATATGGATTTCGATGAGGTATGGTCTCAACTTTCAGCTTCTTGACTAAGTCCTCTGAGATGAGATTGGATTGAGACCCACTATCAAATAGTGTGTCTATCTTTGTGTTTTTTTAGATTATCCTTATATGAAATAGCTCTATCCTCCTCTTTTCATTTTGAGCTTCTATGTGACAATTTAAAATGCTAGAACTGGGATTTGTTTCATTTACAACCTCTTTCCCCTTTATGTTCTTTAGTACCATGGCTATGCTTTTAGTTTCATCACCTGATTCAGACCCTAAATCTTGTTCAACAGTTGCAATAGTTTTTCCCTTTTCTTTGGCCTTATCTTTATTTTTAAATTTCTTTTGTTTTAGCTCTGGATGAAGCTTCCAGAAATGGTCTTCATCGTGGCTTGTTTTGGAACAGTTTTTACCAAATAACTTTCCTTTTCTTTCCTAGAGTTTGCAATTATTTTCCTCCCTTTTCCTTTGAATTCACTATCCATATTCGAATCAAAATATTGTTTACCTCTAGCCTCTAAATGCATAGCTTGTACACAAACTTCGTCTAGACTAGTAGGATTGAACATAGGGATAGTATGTATAAGATAAGTGTGTAAACCACCTATATATTTCAGCAAGGTATCTTGACTATGAAAATCAATTCCAAGTAGTAAATCCCTTCTTCTAAACTCTTGAGTCTAATCTTGAACACTTTGTCCCTTAATTTGTCTAAAACTTTGCCAATTCATGATAGCCTTTTGTAAATGAGCTAATGGATAAAATTACCACTTAATTGCAGAAATAAATTCAGCCCATGATAAAGTAAACTTACCATGTTTTTTAATTTCATCCTTGGTCTTGGCTTCCCACCATACCAATGTTGCTCCTTCCATTCTTAAAGAGGCTAACTGAATCTTGGTGTTGTCTTCATCAAGGTTTTGTGTCCTTAAGTAAAATTCCAACTTTCTTATCCAATTGTCAAGTTTCTCTGCATTGACTTCACCGTTAAACATAGGCAGCTCAAATTTAACATCAAGCTTTAAAAATGGACTTTTACCAGTGGTTTTAGACTTGTGAGATTGATTCATCGAAGTAGAGGATGATGATGTAGAGGAAGAGGATGAAGATGGGGATGGTGGATCACGATTTCCTCCATGTCCTTTCTTTGACTTGTCATCACTCTTCTTTCCTCCTGAAGAAGCCTCTCCTTCTTTATGGTGTCTAGACCCTTCTCCAACAAGCCTATCATTCCTTTCTTGGTAGAGTATCCTCACCATCTCTGTCATGTCTAGGAAAGCTTTTCGGAATACTCGTTCTTCATCTTTGGGATCAATGTCTCTAGGAGCTTCTCCTTCTCTTGAAGACATGCTTGAAGCTGCTTCTATAGCTCTTGGAGGTGGCTCTCTAGCCCTTCTTGGTTGTGGATTACCTTGTGCACTAACCAAATTTCCTTCACCTCTCTTGAGTTTAAGCCTAGTAAGCATCAAAACTTGCAAACAATCAGCTATATCTTTGCACAAAACAAATGCTGAGTAAAACTCTAGCTTCTAAGGGTCTAATCTTGAGCTCCGATACAATCTGATCTTAAAATGAAAGTATTTGTACTGTTGTTCAAAGTATTCATTTCCATTAAATTATGTGTGCAAAGTGTTTTTAATTTCTTGCAAGTAAAACAAAGTGTTTTTGGTAACTGTTTATGAGTTTAAGTGTGAGAGAATGTTAATTAAAATTACTGTTTAACATATTGAATCTGAAATATACACTATAATAACTTCACCATAACAACACAACAACATGATGAGGTAGTTCACCCCTCCTAGGCTACATCTGTCGGGTCCAAGGATCCCAATGGGCATGTCCTTGCTATATTATGCTGCTCAAATTGGTTATACAGTGAGAAAAAGGCCTAAACAGGAAAAACCATCTATGAAAATGAATTCATAAGGTATAAATAAGATAAGAATGACTTTTATTTCACCTAAAATAGTGAAGTGTAGCATAATGCAGCTCCATTTCCCTCATGGCCCTAATGGCTCTCCAAGCTTCCTTGAAGAAAAAATTGCTGAAAAACACCTATGTTGGCTTTGAAACTTGTCCCAATGGCTCCATAATGCTCAGAATACCCAAAATTGACCAAAATTTCGTCCAAATTGGTAGAATATTGGAGACATTATGATCAAAACAACATTCTGCCCAATGTCAAGTAAAAATACCACTAAATGTGGAAGAACTGGAGTTAAGTTCAACAAAATGGCCAAATCCTACCGGATTTCATGGCGCGCTATATTTTATCTGGGCGTTTAGATATGGCATTAAATGTTAGGTGATTGGTGGGGTCACATGGACCTCTACCCAAACCGCCGGCGGAACCGTTGGGTTTTACGTTAGCCATAACATTTTTTTTCATGGTGGCATTTAATATAACATGGTCACAATGACCATTTAATCCTACATTAACTCTGTCGGTTGAAGGCCTTAAGGCCTTGGTTCTTGGCTCGGGGTCATATCACATGTGGGGGCTGGCTCCCTTTGCCGCCCAACGACTTTTAATTGAAACTTTATATATAACCTTTAACCTTTGTAAATTAAGAACCAAAGTTGTGGCATAACGGTAGGCGCGTGTGTTAGTTGACCGGAGGTCTGGGGTTCAAACCTGCAGACTCAAAAAAAAATTTCATAACCAAAACTCCACCAGTCTGGGGCCATGTGGTGGCCTCTGGGCCTGCCACATGGCAGACCATGATTGGCCCACCAAAATAAAAGTCAACCCACTATCAAATGAGCACCTGCCACTTGTCGATTATTGATTTGTCCAGATGGAATATTCCATGGAATATTTTGGAGAATATTTGAAGGAATATTCCCCAAATATTCCAAGGAATATTCCTTTTTTTAATATTTTCCAAAGTCAAATTCAACCCTGGTGAAACTGGATTTTTGAAGGATACTGTAAACTTCAAACCTGCATAACTTTGTCATACGATGTCAGATTTGAGTGTCGTTCATGGCGCCAGAATCACAATGATGAGGCCTATCCGGTCATTTAGGTTTCAACCAATTCTGAGCAATTCCATTTTTTAACATTTTTTCAACTTAGGACATGATCATCTGATCATCCAATCAAAGGAAAGTATTTACAGAAAGTGATTTATGAGAAGGAAATGTTGGCAATACTACATGTGCTAAATAAATGATGACCTTACGTAATGGGAAGACACTTCAAGGTAAAAATTGATCATGATAGGCTTAAACCTTTTTGGAACAAAGTCTATCTTCAGAAGAGCAGCAAAAATGGGTCACAAATATCTTGGGTTATGACTCTCAAATCATCTACAAAATAGGGAAGCTAAACGTTGTTGCATATGCACTCTCAAGAAAGGATGAAGAGGTGGAAGCACTGCTTTGTGTCATTTCTATTATCTAACTAGATTGGATAACTGAAGCAAGGGATGAATGGAAGAAGGACGAAGAAGTATGGACACTCATTCAAAAGTTGCAACAAGATCCTAGTACATCTTAAACATTTAGTTAGAAAAATGATTCCTTATGGTACAAATGTCGCTTATATCTTTGTAAGAATTCCCAACTAAAAAAAAAGATTCTTTTGGAATTGCACACTTCTCCTTTAGGAGGACACTCAGGATTTTTAAATAATTACCACAGGGTGAAAAAAGAATTTTTTTGGGATGGCCTTAAGTCTGATATTCAAAATTTCGTGGCGGAATGTTTGGTTTTCCAACAAAATAAAGTTGAGAAAATAAAGACCTCGATTCTTCTACAACCTTTATCCATTCCAAGTCAACGTTGGGAGGAGATTTCAATGGATATTATCACAGTTTTACCTATGTCTGAAGGAAAGAGTGTCATCATAGTGGTAGTTGATAGACTTACCAAGTATGCACACATTTTTGCATTGTCTCGCCAATTTAAAGGAAGCACAATTGCTACTGCATTTATGGAAACAATTCAAAAGCTACATGGAAACCCAAATATTATTGTAACTGACAGAGATCCCATTTTTATTGGAAATTTTTGGACAGAATTATTGTAATATCCCAAAACTAGGATTGCACAGCAAGCCAGCTAAAATAACGCACTCCTGAGAATTCAGTGCATTGAAATGATTTTGCAGCTCCTGGACCCCTTAGATCAGCTCATCTAAGATCTAAATCCAAAAGGAGAGCAAAAACAAATGAAACTAGGGGAGTTAAATAGATCTCCCACAAACTAGTCTAGCTGAATATCACCCAAAGAGAGGGGTTGCAGCTATATGCAAGGACTGCTTCAGGAATAACACAGTTTATCAATTTACAAGTGTGAGACCAACATGGAGGTTCATCATTCAGCTATACATCAGTAAATTATATCTACAATGCAGCTTATACAGCGTATAACATAAATGGAAAGATGATACAAGACAAAAGCCTCAAAATGAGCTGCTACAACAACATGAAATGGCAGAATAGGCTTGACAGTGTTATTTTCATTGTTGAAGCATGCAGTAGATTACAACTCAGATCTATAGTAGATCTGTACACAAAATGTTAGATCTATATCAGATCTGTATGTTAGCCAGCTATAAAATTTGTTATACCAAATGCTGGCTAAAAAAAATTTTGAGCCTTCAAGGAACAAATTTTATTAATAGAAAGTGTTGGCTCTTGAAGACTCTTGAAGGCCTCCTACCTCTGTCCTCAAATCTTCACTACTGTGCCTATTCCCCTTTCAGAATCCTGTTGATTCCCAAGAAAGAATACTGCTGCAAGCACCATTCCTCTTTCTCCCCTCTTCCAAAACTAACCTCAGTTTTTATCCCTCCATTTCCCATGAAAATCCCTCATTTTCATGTTTTTCCCATTTCCCCTTCTTCAAAATCCCTTGATAAGGTTTTAAGACTCCCTCTTAGCCTTATCGAAACTCTCAAATTCCTTTGAAAACTATTGAAAAAACCATTAAAAAACATATTTTTATATATTATGAGCTTAAACCCCCTTGGGCTAAGCCTTTAAACCCTTTCCCTCCATGTGTTTTGGTGCTAAGACTGAGCGCTAGTCTTCTAAGATCTTATCGCATTGCCCAATTGTGATTAAACCCCTCCTCTTTTAAACCCCGTTCATATTTTCTCCCATATAACCCATGGCTTCGCAGACGGGCACCTATTCTCTTCAAATAAAATATTTTTCGACCAAAGTCTAAAACCTTTGGTTATATATTAAAAACCGTCGGCCTTATATTATTTTATGATTTTCCTGCCGGTCCAATTTTCAATCATTCCGCACCGTCGATCTGATATGATGATTGGACGGTGCGGAGCCCGTCTCCCCGGTGGTCCCTGCATTCCACTCATCATTCCGAAAACCGCGCGGTATTCATCACACCGCCTTTGGGCAACGACGGTTTTTTCCCGATCGGCAGCCATTCCATACGCTGGCCAACACGTGTCCTCGGCACTGTTCATAAAACTTCCATCCATCGCGCGTTAACGTTCGGACATGGACACCCTGCGATACTGGCATCCACCGTCCGATCAGGGGCGGGCCATCCAACGGCTATCGCTCAACGAAGATGCCCGACAGTTAACCGGGCTACGGCGCGGCATCCAATTAATTTTTGCCGTCGATCTGATCTGTAGATCTACGGTTCATATTTCATCGCCCACTTCCGTTGCCCAGTCAAAATTTCTCGTTTTGACTTTCCATTTTCCGCTCCCGACCGTCGATCTTTGCGCGATTAACGACCCTGATTCAAAATTTTCTTCCGCCTTCACTACGCCTTCTCTCGATCAATCCTGACCGTTGGATGATGCCATCCAAAGGCCACGCTTCCTCCACATGTCCTCCGCAGCAATAAACCTATATATGCAGGATTTTCTAATAGTTTTTGTATTGTGCAGGGTTTCTATGGTTTTTTCGCCATAACTCAGGAAATTTCAAAGGCGGAGGGTGACGATCCTCTCGCCCCCAATTCAGCAAAGAAAATCCTTTGCAGGATCGATCATGTTTCATCAGTGTTTCTTCAGGCATTGATGCCATATCGCCCCTGCGCAACCCTGTACATCAACAAAAACCATGAATCGGGCGCAATCAGAGAGTATCAGTGACGAAGACCAAAATTTATCGAAGCAGAGGATTAAAGACAGATTTTGCGGGGATCACGGCTAAGAATGTTTATCAAAAGCCTAATCCCCGATTTAAAACACAGTTTAAAGAAAATCTGAAGTGTTTTATCGACAAGAAAACCTCCACCACCACAATTGAGGCAAATCGATCCCTCTAGCTACCCCGATGCCACCTGTGCCTCAAAGTATTCAATCATAGGCCGAATTTATTGATCAGGATCAGATATTTGTCTCAAAACGTAGCCAAAAGGAAACTATGCCAAGGAAATTAATGACAAACATCTGCAGAGTTACTTCGACGCCACACAGAGCCTCAAAGGTCAACAAAAGCTCCCACCGAGCTTAAACTTTATGTAAAACATTTAATACAGAGTGCACCCATGTAAGTTTCTTCATTGAGCCCCTCAAAGGCCAAGAAGCCATTAAGTCTATATTAATTGTAATTGGAGATCTTTTATCAGATCTCACCTCCTCATTCTTCTATATATACTACTGCAGAAGATGAGTGAGGGGTTGGTTGCAGAACTTTGAAATACATTTGAGCTTAAACTTCTGATTGTAAATAGTGTTCACTGGCCCTTGGAGCTCTGCTTGTGATAGATTAGTTAGGTTGAATAGTGAAGATGATTGCTAAACTGAAACATTAGACTTGAAGACTATAACTGGTTTGACATCAATAACAAGTTGTTTCTTGGGATCCTGGTCTATATCACTGGTGAAGTGCCCCTTTCTTTGTTATTGTTTTTCCTTCTATGTATGTCATATTGTTCACTATTCTCTGATAAAGAACAACATTTATAGAGTTAGGACCTACTGTATATCAGTAACCTTCTCTGACTGAAAAGCTTTATCTCAATGTTTTCCTCCAATTTGTTTGTTTAAGAATGATTTAATACAGTTTAAGCAGTTAGGAATGCTGGAGTTCCCTCGTCCTACTGTTTGCTTTAAACATTGTTCTTGAAAGTTATTTTCCTTATTTTCTTATTAAAGTTAGACTAGAAAGTGATGGTTTGCCCTGTTTCTAGCTTCTATTCTCCAAAAGCAGATTCTGAAAGTTTCCCTTGGTGTTGACTGAAAGCAGACTAGGTTTAAAAGTACTTTATCTGATCTTAAGTTTACACTTTGTCTTCTCTTATATGTTTTCATACTTTCTGAAGGTAATTATGTGGATTACTGGATTGTTTGTCAATTAAGCTGCTTTAATACAAACTTGCCCAAGAAGTCAATGGTTAGCCCTGCACTTGGTTGGTTTTAAATAGTTACTTAAGAGGCTTTTCTTGTTTGGACTGACTATAAATCCTTTGTGAAATTATTATCAGTTTCCACCCCTCCAACACTTTATTGTTTCCATTCCATCACTCTAATCTCAATAATCTTGTGATATAGATGACTTTCCCCTTGGATCACTCTTGATGGTGTTGCTCAATTAAAGCCTTGTTATGACTCCATAGCCCAATGGACTAAAAACCAGTGTTATATCTATCTCTTTAGCCAAAGTTGTTCTTTTCACTTGCAACTTCTCACCTTTGAAACTGTTTTTCATTTAGAACTTTCCCCTCAAGTAATATTCATGCTCAACTATCCAAAAAACAAACAAAACCCTTGGCCTTCATAACTAGCCTAATATCATTACCCCAAATTTCAAAGACAAATCCATCTTTGCACTTATTGGAGAGATCCCTCTCTGGATTCAGGAGGGCTAGATCCTAGAATCCCAAAGTTGGTTGAAATAATGTTGCTTATGCAATTTTAGTCTCACCAATCTGCTAAAATTACAGATTCCTAACATTTCTGGCGACTCCACTGGGGAACCACTTCCCTTAAACACTTCATAAAACTTTATGAGTAGAAAGCAGCTTTTTCAAGCACTACCAAGAAATGGTAATCATGATGGAACTTGTTTGAATCAGTGACAAACTAGGTAAACCCTAGGATTCTCTTAAGCCTTTATCTAACCTTGAAAAATCAATTGGCTTAGCCATAAGAGTATACTGTCTTTGTCTCTTAACCGTAGAAAAGTTTTGAACAAAGTTAGGATATTCTTAGAAACCACACAATTGAAAAGAAACTCAGAAAACCTAAAAATATTTCAGATTGGTATTCAATAAACATGGTGGTGGATCATAAAACCTTTTACCTCTGAAAAGAGCTAAAAAATTCCACTTGGAAACTCCATAATCCTTAACAGACCTTAAGACTCCACTGGGAAGAACCCTTACTATTATAATATCATTCAAACTCAGTTAGAGGACTATAGGATTGAATTTCAAACAGACTAGTTAACCTTTTAAATATTGTCATATCTGGTTGAAATTGTATTGTTTTGGGTCTGAAAAACACATTATAGTGGCTCCTAGAAAGATTCATACTAGAGCCTATCCTGACCCTAATCCACCTGAGATAGTTGATAACCCAGAAAGTATTCTTAGGAAGTCTCCTAGGATTAAATTGTCAATTGTTTTCAGATCACCCTTGAGAGCTAATTCAGTTCCTGAAAATCTTTCAGCTCTACAACAATCACAAGTTGACTTAGTGAATCCTTTTAGAACTAGGCCTCTTGGTGATTTAGATCAGTTAGATTCTGAGTCTTCACTTTCTTCTCCCGAAACAAGTGAACATCCTGGTAGCAAAGAAACAACACCTCCTGATTTACATTTCCTTTACAACCTAGGTGCCTCTCATCCAAGATTAGCTCAGCAATCTATTCCTGGTCCATCCACTTCTACTCACCCTACATCCACTGTTCAAACCACTCCACTTCAACCCACTTTCCCTTTTGTTAATCCACCTCTTGTAAATCCACCCCCACCACATATCATGGCAACATGGTATGCTCCCTTAGTCCTTCCTGCACCATTAGTCAATCTTCCACAGGACTATCAATCCAAAATTCCATTATATGATGCTAGCAATGCTACAACTGCATCACAACATGTGGATAAGATGAATGACTACTTTGACAGAAATGAAATTGATGATGATTCTATCAAGCTTAGGTTATTTTCTCAGATCTTAAGGAGAGAAGTAAGAAAATGGTTCAAAGGTTTAGCCCCCCATAGTATTAATGATCTCCAAGCCTTCCATCAAACTTTCTTAAACAAATGGGAAGTAAAGAAGAATCCTCTCCAATTCCTTTCTGACTACAAGAACCTCCATAGAAACACTGGGGAAAGTGTGCAAGCTTATTGCACTAGAATCAATAGTGTGTATAATGCACTTTCCCCAGAACTAAAACCTCCACAGGGCTCAGCTTTAAACAATTTTCTTGAAGGGTTTGACCCTGAGATGGCCTATCAGCCGAGAGAGAGATATTTTGCAACTCTTGAAGATATGCAAAGAGGTGCTCTTTCTGTAGAAGTCAACTTGAGGGAAAAGAGAGCAAGAATGAAAAATGAAAAGAGAGTGTCTTTTAGAGAGGAATCCACACCTTCTACTTCCAACTCAAAAATGGAGAAAATGATGAAAGAAATGAGCATAATTAAGAGAGCACAAGCAAGCCAAAACCAAAATGCTCCTCAAAATAGAAACCAGAACCAAAACCAGAATTTTAGAAGAAACCAACCTCCAAACAGACCTAGGGAAGATGATCAGCAGATCACTCCTCCCTTTCATCAAAACTATGTAAGTGAGGTTGAGGAAACAGATGAGATAATAGAGGAAGATGATATCAACATGCTGGGGGTGGATAATGATGACTTTGAGATCCATTATGATAGAAAACAAGGTCTATACACACCTTATGATGACAGAAGAGATGATGATGAAAATTATTATCAAGACATGGAAAATGTCATCATAGAATCTCAAAAAGGATATGACCTTAGAAGCAAAACCAGTCAGAAAACTCCCAACAACAAAACCTTTGACAAATATTCACAAAAAAGCACTGTAACCAAGCCTAAAATTTTCAAACAAAAGGATAAAACAGTGGCTGTAAATTCTGGTAAAGAAAAAGACACTCAAAACAATGAAAAATAGAGTGCAGACATTAGTAGTACTACCACTTCAGCTAGTACTCATGTGAAAACAATTTTGTCAAATGTAAATAGGACAAATCATCAAGTTGATGTTGTTTATAGAGTGATAGCAAATAAGGTTGAGACCAACACTTTAAAGAGCCAAATTCCTTTCAGCCTGGAGCAGGAAATTTCCAAAATCAAAATCTCTGTTCCCCTGACTGAGTTAGCTTCCCAACATGTATATAGAACCCAAATTTGGAAGGCTTTGAAAATAGAATAAAATGAGGACACAATCAATCTTAATGATGACCAGCCCAAGATGATTTTTGGTCCTAAGATTGAAGGTAGATATCAAGAGGGGCCTGTTCCTTCCTTTTATGTGAGTTTAAACGTTCATGACAAAAAAATTCACAACGCTATGCATGATTCTGGGGCTTCTCATAATTTAATGCCAAAAGTTGTAATGGAGAGCCTGGGTCTAGAAATCACCACACCTTACAAAGACCTTTACTCCTTTGATTCCAGCAGAGTAAAATGTTTAGGATTAATCAAAGACCTCTGTGTTAACTTAGCCCAAATTCTAGCCAAATGTTTAGTCATGGATGTTGTTGTGGCTGATGTGCCCCCAAAATATGGAATGTTATTATCAAGATCTTGGGGGGCTAAGTTACAAGGAACTATGAAAATGGACATGACCTATGCGACTATCCCTGTTTTCAATCAAACTAGAAGACTTTACAGGGAGTCCCATATGAAATTCACAGTTACAAGTCAAGAAAAACCACAAAAATCTCCCCTGTATTCTGTAAATACAGGCCTTGATTCTTTTATTATGTTTAATGATGAAACATTTGGTGAAAAAGTCACTTTAACAGGATTAACGGCCGACATGGAGGAAGAACAACACAACGAAGAAATGTTAAAACAGTTTTCTGCATTTGAAAACATTAGCAAACTAAACAAAGGTCTTGAACTACAGGTCATGTGTTCTTTGCTTTTAAACCTGGACACTAAAGAAAACGACCCTCAAATGAACGCAAATCTTGGGGAATCAAAACAAATACAACTAAGTGTTGAGATTCCACAACAACCCTTGAGGACGTTGGTTGAAGAGGACAATAACCAGGATGAAACCAAAAACAGTCCTCTGTGGAGTATGTATTTTGATGGGTCATGCACTAAGAACAATGCTGATGCAGGTGTCTGGATTACTAACACTGAAAACAACCAGACATAAAGCATTTCCTGCAAATTAAACTTTCAGTGTTCCAATAACATAGCAGAATATGAATCCCTTCTGTTAGGCTTACACCTATTGAAAAATTTAGGAGCCAGAAGAATCAATATGTATGGGGATTCAGAGTTATTCATTAGGCAATTCAATGGGGAATATAACGCAAATCATCCCAGACTTGGAGCCTACCGAAAGGATGTCATGGACCTTTTGAAAACATTCGAGGAATCTAAACTGTCTTTTGTCCCAAGAAAAAAAAATATTGTGGCCCACAATTTAGCCTTTGCAGCTAGAACATGATTAAGGCCATATAGCACCAAAGACTGCACAACCCAGATAAAATTTAGACCAGCTGTGCCTGATAATGAGAAATATTGGCAGGTGTTTGACAATGACAAACAAATAGAAGACTTCATGTAATTCAGAAATGAATTCGAACTACACAGTTCGGACTCAGACTATGAAACAGACTGCAGTGAAGAAAATTTTCTTAGTAAAGAAGAGCCGTCTCCTGAGCTTGTCAATATTAATCTTCTGGGTAGCAAACTAAAAAATAATAAAACATAATTGAATGCAAAGTTAGAAACAGAGGAGTTAGAAACTCTGCATTCTAAAGATGAAAGTTTTCCAAGAGGTCTGGCACCTTTAGAAGAGTTGTTTTAATTTAACGATGTGGCAAATAAACCAAGATTGGAATCTATAGAGACTAAAGTGGAAGAGTGAAATATAGGCAGTAAACTTAAACCTATGATGATTAAACTGTCTAAGACTTTACCAGCTCACATTAAACTCAAATACATAGAGATGTTTAAAGAATTTTCTGATGTTTTTGCATGGAGTTACGAATATCTTAAATCCTATGACACTGAAATAATACAGCACAAAATTCCCCTCAAAGAAAACCAAAAACCATTCAAACAGAAACTGCGCAGAATAAACCTTGTTCAGTTGCCTTTGGTTCAGAAGGAGATCATGAAAATGTATGAAGCTGGTATTATTGTCCCTATTAGATATTCTGAATGGGTGTCTAATCTGGTGTCAGTTAGGAAGAAAACTGGAGAAATCAGGCTTTGTATAGACTTTAGAGACTTAAACAAAGCTTCATTGAAAGACAACTACCCTTTACCTAAGATGGACCATATTTTACAAAGGGTGGTAGGGTCTAGAAGAATTTCTTTGCTTGATGGCTACTCAGGGTACAATCAGATCTTAGTTCACCTTGCTAATCAATTAAAGACAACCTTTACTACACCATGGGGCACTTTCATGTATGTGAAAATGCCCTTTGGTCTAATGAATGCTGGAGCAACTTTTCAAAGAGCCATGGACATAGCTTTCTCGGAGGAATTGGGCTTCTTCATCATTATATACCTTGATGATGTCACTGTTTTTTCAAAAACATATGAAGAGCACTTAGAACATTTAAGAAAATTTTTCGAGAAATGCAGAAAGTTTGGAATATCTTTAAACCCTAAAAAGACACTATTCGGTCTCTAAGAAGGTAAACTTCTTCGGCACATTATTTTTGAGGAGGGTATAAAGATAGATCCAAAGAGGATTGAGGCCATATTGAAAATCTCTCAGCCTAGGAACATCAAAGAGTTGCAATCTTTCATTGGAAAGATTAACTTTTTGAGAAGGTTCATTCCCAACTTGGCTGAGCTCCTTAGGAATATCACAAACATGTTGAAAAAGGAGTAAGGGGTAAAATGGACCTTGGAAGAAAAGAAGTCTTTTGAGCTGTTAAAACAAGCGTTAACCAAAACACCGGTTCTTATAAGTCCTGATTTTTCAAAGGATTTTTATATTTTTTCATTTGCATCAGAACATACCATAGTTGCTATCCTTTTACAAAAAAATCGGAAAGGACAAGAGCAGCCTATTACATTCTTTAGCAAGGCATTGAGGGATGCCTCTTTTAAGTATAACATTATGGAGAAGCAAGCTTTTTCTTTGGTTAAAGCTTTGAAAGACTTCAGAGTATACATTCTTCACTCACACATCATTGACTTTGTCCCAAACTCAGTTGTGAAAGACATTCTAACACAGGACCCAGATGGTAAGAGAGGTAAGTGGATTGTTGTTATCCTTGAATATGATTTAGAGATAAAACCCACTAAACTCATCAAAGGCCAAGGTCTAGCTAGATTAATGGCTGAATCCAATTTTAAAGTTCTTGATATTAATATGATTAATTCTTTAGATGATCAAGAGGAAGTCTCAACTACCATTGTTGAAAACCATTTTATGAATTCCTCTTGGTATGCTGATATTGTTTATGTTTTGCTTAATTTGAATACACCTCCTAGTTTGATAAAAACAAAGGCAAGATTCCTCAAATTGAAAGATGTAAACTATTGCATTATAGATAGATGTCTTTATTGAAAAAATGCAAGTGGTGTATTGCTTAAATGTTTGCCTGAGTTTGATGCAGAGAAGGTTAAATACCAGTTCCATGAAGGAGAGTGTGGAGGTCATTTATACTGGAAGACAACAGCCAACAAAATTTTGAGGGATGGTTTCTATTGGCCTACTCTTTTTCCTGATATACACAAGATGATCATAGCTTGTCACAAATGTCAACTTTTTGAAGGCAAAATAAAACTGCTACCCCTACCTCTGCATCCTATTACTGTGGAAGCCCCATTTCAACAGTGGGGACTTGACTTCATAGGAGAAATCCATCCACCATCTTCTGCCCAGCATAGATGGATTCTCACTGCCACAGACTACTTCACTAAATGGACAGAAGCCATTCCTTGTAGGCAAGCCAATGACTCTGTTATTATAAAATTCATTGAGACTAAAATTCTCTCCAAGTTTGGCTGTCCTACCAAGATTATCACTGATAATGCAGCAGCATTTGGATCAAACAAGATGGTTGATTTATGTCACAGATATTAGATAACATTGGGGAATTCCACGGCCTATTACCCTCAAGGTAATGGACTTGCAGAATCCTCAAACAAAATTTTAGTGAACATAATCAAGAAACTGTTGGAAGACAACAAAAAGTCTTGGCACACAAAGCTAGTTCATGCACTATGGGCTGACAGATTGACTTTGAAGAACTTTATTGGTATGTCACCTTTTTAGCTTGTGTATGGTACTGATGAAATTTTTCCAAACAACCTTGGTGTTCCAGTGATGAAGTTGATTCAAGAGTTACAAACTGAATAAAATGACATGATCAGAAGAATAAATCAGACCATTCATCTTCAGCAAACCAGAGAGGAGGTTTACAATAAAGCATTACAGAAACAAGACAACATTAAAAAGATTTTTGACAGAAGAACAAAGGCCAACAATTTCAAAATTGGGGACAAAGTTTTAAAGTGGGACTCAAGAAGGGAAGACAAGGGCAAGCATGGAAAATTTGACAACTTATGGCTTGGCCCTTACTCTATTCATTCAGTTGCTGGTAACAATGCCTATTTTTTACAAGAGTTGAATGGAGCAGAATTGTTTGGAGGTCCTGTCAATGGTAGGATGCTTAAACATTACTTCTCTTGATCTATGATATGTTTTGGAGCCTTTAATATTTTTTCCATTATAATTATTTCATCCACCATTGCTTTCAAAGTTATAAAAAACAAAAATACAAAAACAGGGAAAAGAAAGAAAAGAGGGCAGATTGTGAAAACAAGAAAGGTATAGCCCCATACCAAAAAAAAAGAAAAACAAATTTGAAAGTGTGCAAGATCAAATGCCACTCCTGAATAACACACTTCTAATTAGTCAAACTGTCTAATCTTGACTAATTAGCTTTAAATTTTCTGCTGATAGGATAGTGAAATCGATTTTCCAAACTGTTTAATCTTGGCTTATCAGTAGATAGTTTAGGATAGAAATTAAAGGTTCAAACATGATCAAAATTTGAACCTAAGTTTCCAAAGAGAAAATGATTCAAATACGTTCTATTTTCTTGAGTCAAAAAAGATGTAAATCTGGTTCAAATCAACTCAAAATCTGAACCAGAGAACAAAGAAAAACAACTCAAACAAATTCAAAACAGAGCTATGAAAAGAGAAGGCCATGATGAGAAACTTTTAGATCTTAAGCCTTCCATTTTGATTTAATTTTCTTTAAAATAAATGTCTATGTGCAGCTTGTCTTTGTGCCATGGACCAGCATCAAGTTAGACTGTTCAATCCTGACTTGAGTGCTTTTCAATTTCTGTTGTAGAATTTAGAGAATAAAAATTTGTTGGACAGTTTAATCCCAACAAATAGTAGAATAGGTAGAGAAGCATCTGAACTCAACTGTTTAATCTGAGTTCAGGGAGAAATAAGGAGTAGAATTAGATTAGTTTATGCTTTCAAAAGAATAAAATGTTGTAAAAGAGTTTTCCAATCCAAGTGCACTCAAATGAAGAAAAAATGTTAGATCAGTAGGATTGGGTAGGTAGAAGCTTGTATTGATAAAGATCCATTATTTTTATGGTTTCTAATATGTTTTCAGAGAAATTCATCTCAGCAAAGGAAGGGCAACCCAATGGATGAGGCAACTGATCAGCCTCCTAGAGAATCCAAGTCTGAAAGTTCTTGATGCCTTCAAGAAGGCATCATCCCCAAGTGGAGCCACTGTTAGCCAGCTATAAAATTTGTTATACCAAATGCTGGCTAAAAACGTTTTTGAGCCTTCAAGGAACAAATTTTATTACTAAAAAGTGTTGGCTCTTGAAGACTCTTGAAGGCCTCCTGCCTCTGTCCTCAAATCTTCACTACTGTGCCTATTCCCCTTTCAGAATCCTGCTAATTCCCAAGAAATAATACTGCTGCAAGACCCTTTTCCCCCTTTTCCCCTTTTCCAAAGCTAAACTCATTTTCTATCCCTCTATTTCCCATGAAAATCCCTCATTTTCATGTTTTTCCCATTCCCCCTTCATCAAAATCCCTTTTATAAGGTTTAAAGACTCCTTCTTTACCTTATCCGAACCCCTCTAACCCTTTGAAAATCATTCAAAAACCATAAAAATCACATTTTTTATGGTGTGGACTTAAGCCCCCTCGGGCTAAGTCTTAAGCCCCTTCCTCCATAAACCCTGGTCGTATTATCCTCCATACACCCAAAGGTCCCGCAGTCGGGTGCCAAGCCACATTGTAAATTAATATAAACCTTTGGTTATGTTAATTTTTCAATTTTTTTATTATGTCATAATTTTTCCGCCAGTTCGAAATTCAAATCAATCTCCACCGTTGATCTGATCTGCAGATCAACGGTATGGAGTCCATCTCTCCTGTGGTCCCCGCCATCCACTAAAAATTGCAAAACTGCATGGTATCTATTGCACCGCCTTTGGGCGAGGGTGGTTTTTTCCCGATTGGCAGTGATTCCATTCAACGGTTGACGCGTGGCCTGGGTACTGTTCACAAAACCGTCGGCCATCATGCGTTAACGTTCGGACGTGGACCCTGTGCGATATTGGCATCCACTGTCCGATCTGGGGCGGGCCATCCAACGGCTATCGCTCACCGAAGATGCCCGATAGTCAACCGAGCTACGGCGCGACATCCAATTAATTTCCACTGTCGATCTGATCTGCAGATCGACGGTTCATATTTCATTGCCCACTTCCGTCACCCAGTCAACATTTCTTATTTTGACTTTCCATTTTCCACTCCCGACCGTCAATCTCTGCGCGATCGACGACCCTGATTCAAAATTTTCTTCCACCTTCACTACGCCTTCTCCCAATCAATCCTGACCATTGGATGATGCCATCTAGCGGCCACGCTTCCTCCACATGTCCCCCGTGGAAATAAACCTATATATGCAAGATTTTTTAATATTTTTTTGTATTTTGCAGGGTTTAAATGGTTTTCTCGCCATTTTTGAAGAAAATTCGAAGGCAGAGGATGGAAATCTTCCTGCCTTCGATTCGCCAAAGAAAATCATCACAGGGTGTTAAAAACACGTTTTCATCAATCGTTCATGAAGCATTGATGCCACATAACCCTGCGCAACCCTGTATATCAGAAAAACCATGAATCGGGCATAGTCAGAGAGTATCAGTGACGAAGATCAAAATGAACCAGGACAAAGGATGGAAGACATATTTCCGGGGATCATGGCTAAGAATGTTTATCAAAAGCCTAATCCCCGATTTAAAACACAATTTAAAGAAAATCTGAAGTGTTTTATCAACAGGAAAACCTCCACCGCCACAATTGAGGCAAATTGATCCCTCTAGCTACCACGATGCCACCTGTGCCTCAAAGTATTCAATCAAAGGCCGAATTTATTGATCAAGATCAGATATTTTTCTCAAAACGCAGCCAAAGAGGAAACTCTGCCAAGGAAATTAATGACAAACATCTGCAGAGTAACTTCGACGCCACACAGAGCCTCAAAGGTCAACAAAAGCTCCCATCGAGCTTAAAATTTATGTAAAACATTTAATACAGAGTGCACCCATGTAAGTTTCTTCATTGAGCCCCTCAAAGGCCAAGAAGCCATTAAATCTGTATTAATTGTAATTGGAGATCTTTTATCGGATCTCACCTCCTCATTCTTCTATATATACTTCTGCAGAAGATGAGTGAGGGGTTAGTTGCAGAACTTTGAAATATATTTGAGCTTAAAATTCTGATTGTAAATAGTGTTCATTGGCCCTTGGAGCTCTGCTTGTGATAGATTAGTTAGGCTGAATAGTGAAGATGATTGCTGAACTGAAACATTGGACTTGAAGATTGTAACTGGTTTGACATCAATAACAAGTTGTTTCTTGGGATCCTGGTCTATATCATTCGTGAAGTGCCCTCTTTTTATTGTTTTTCTTCATGGCGTCATTGTTCACTATTCTCTGATAAAGAACAACATTTATAGAGTTAGGACCTGCTGTGTATCAGTAACCTTCTCTGACTGAAAAGATTTATCTCAATGTTTTCCTCCAATTTGTTTATTTAAGAACGATTTAATACAGTTTAAGCAATTAGGAATGTTGGAGTTCCCTCGTCCTACTGTTTGCTTTAAAAATTGTTTCTTGAAAGTTATTTTCCTTATTTTCTTATTAAAGTTAGACTAGAAAAGTGATGGTTTGCCCTATTTCTAGCTTCTTTTCTTCAAAGGCAGATTCTGAAAGTTCCCTTGGTGTTGACTGAAAGCAGACTGGGTTTAAAAGTACTTTATCTGATCTTAAGTTTACACTCTGTCTTCTCTTATATGTTTTCATACTTTCTGAAGGTAATTATGTGGATTACTAGATTGTTTTTCAATTAAGCTGCTTTAATACAAACTTTCCCAAGAAGTCAATGGTTAGCCCTGCACTTGGTTGGTTTTAAACAGTTACTTAAGAGGCTTTTCTTGTTTGGACTGACTATAAATCCTTTGTGAAATTATTATCAGTTTCCACCCCTCCAACACTTTATTTTTTCCATTCCATCACTCTAATCTCAATAATCTTGTGATATAGATGACTTGCCCCTTGGATCACTCAATTAAAGCCTTGTTATGACTCCATAGCCCAATGGACTAAAAACTAGCGTTATATCTATCTTTTTAGCCTAGCTATTCTATTCACTTGCAACTTCTCACCTTTGAAACTCTTTGCACTTAGGACTTTCCACCTCAAACAGTAATCATGCTCAACCACCCAAAAGCAAAACAAAACCCTTGGCCTTCATAACTAGCCTAATATCATTACCCCAAATTTCAAAGAAAAATCCATATTTGCACTCATTAGAGAGATCCCTCTCCGGATTCAGGAGGGCTAGATCCTAGAATCCCAAAGTTGGTTGAAATAATGTTGCTTCTGCAGTTTTAGTCTCACCAATATGCTAAAATTACAGATTCCTAACAATATGGAAGGCACCAACCCCCACAAAATTATTATTCGTATACTCTTGGTATTTAAGCACTTGTGGAATAAGTTGGAGAACCTCCTTGGAGATATTCTCTTATAGGATATTGAGTTCATGGTATATATGGCCACGAGAGAACCAATCCAAATTGTTGTAGACTTGTTTGATACTTTGTCGCAGACTCAATCCACAACAAGTTTTGAATCCCATAAAATATTTAGTTTTTTGACATCTTTTTGGTTGACCACTTTGACAAGAGCCTAGAGAGTTGAAAATTCAACTCTCATGTTTGTGCCCATACTTGGAGCATATTTGATATGAAAAAAATGAGCAAGTTTTTCATTTTTCTTTCCACAATGATTTTATTTCATTGCTTTGATCATTGATGTTGTGTCATCAATTAAATATTCCATTACTCATTAGCAGGACTGCCTACATACAAACCTCCACTTTCAAGTTTTGTTTCTTTAAGTGGTTCACGCCTAATGAATTTCTACTCATCGATGCTAGCTGGGTCATATGGTAATATTTCATCTACTTTTCATCAACCTTTAAAGACAAAAACTAGCATATCAAATGATTCATGCCCATTAACAGGACAAAGTAAACTAGCTACAATCCATTCTGGTGAGATGTTGGATATATTGAAACCATTCCCACAGGCTTTAGAAACCACTCCGGCTCTAGTTCAAGTTCTAGATGGAAAGACAAACTCCTTGCCAGAATCTCTTGGCAATAAATCAAGTTCTCTTGCAGTTGCATTTGTCAACAATGAAGATAATTGTAGTTTACAGTTTTCCATCAGTCCTCCATCTGAAGTATTGACTATAGATAAAGTTGATGGAGTTAAATTGTTATCAGTGAACATGCCTATTGTGATAACATGTGATCTCTCTGATGGTACGGTTTCAAATTGTTCTGTAGTTTTTGCACTTAAGTCTGGATCAAATCATCATAATAGTGACAAGCAGAAAAAACAAATCTAAATAACAAGAAGGTCCTTCAACAAATGAATGTTTAATTAAGATGAAAAAATCTGAGCACAAGCATAAAAATCAGCAGATGCAACAACATGTGTCATTGGTAGGAAGCTCTTCAAATATGGAAAGGGAATCAAAAGGAGATGTGGTTGCAGAGGAGTCTAAACTTAGTGGTTCTCATAGGCAGGTGTAGGAGTTAGTTTTGAGTCAGACTTCATCATCTACCTCAACAAATCCTTTAATGACAATCCTACAGAAGATAGTTAAAGCTATTGATGGAGGGGCTAATTCTAACCTAGCTATAGAAATATTTTTGTAGTCTTCATGGCCAGAGCCTGATTCTACAACCCATCCTTGTGGTTCATTTAGCAATCCAAAAAAATGTGAAAAGATAATATTTCCAAAGAAGTCATAAATAAACATAGTTAATGTTGTGTACACTCCCTCGTTAAGGATATCGGGAGTTTCATCATCTGTAAATGAGATCACCAAAAGGGATATTTCCAGGGGAACCTTGGAACCTTTACAAGATCCATAATCTGTGAGTGAATTAATAATTACTGATATGTCTTCATCTTTGGGAAGCTCTGGTGAGGGAAAAATTGATGAGAACTATTGGTCATATGATTGACCATTCAAATGCCAAGGAACTTATTGATGCTTACTTTGATAGGATGACAAAAATGTCCAATAACCAAGGGCTTCCCTCTAGGTTGAGGTTCATGTTGAAGGATTTGATCGATCCAAGGAGGAATGGATGGAAATAAAGGAAGAAATTTGAGGGCCCCAAGAAAATAGAGGAAGTGCATTGGGATGCTATGCAAGAACTACATAGACAAGGAGGCCGCTCTCAAGGTACCAATATGGGACATTCAGGTCGGAGACTTGTGACACCACTTGATCATGGTGTGAGAGGACCTGCGATGCCACCTTACATGGTAGGTGCACATATGGATTCACTTCCACATATGGGTGGGATTAAAGGGCCACAACCCCATATGGGACCACGTGACTGTGGATTCATGAGTCAAGATGTTCGGATTATGGATAGGACTCAATTTAAAAATCAGTCTATGCCAAGCCCTTCAACACACAGAGTTTCTGATGATGGCCACTTGACACTTAGTCCTAAGGGAGGTCTTGGCAAGGGAATAAGAGGGAGAGATCAACCTCTGCGATACGCTAAGAGTGCTCTAGCATATATTCCACCATTCACATCCTAAGTAATAGACGAACAGGTGCAAGTCTGATTTCAGATTGCAGTTCTAACCGAATGCCAGTTGGTATGAGAGATGAAATTTTGACAAGGAATTATGCTACAGAAAAGCCTTTATTTGAAAAATCATGTGTCCAAGAAAGAAGTGTTTTGTATAATTACATAAAAGAGTTTAATAATTCATACTCATCAGGTGACAGAGGTGGGAAGACTACGAATGCTGAATTTCAACTATAAGAACATTCTTCTCAAAGAACTTTGAGTTCACAACTCATTGTGGTTCAACTTAGGAAAAAGGATGAAATGGAAATCCAAGAATATTACAGGTGCATTCCTATACAAATCTTCCATGCATTTTCATTATGTCTTTTAGATAATTCGACAAGTTTCCCTGACTTTTTCTTAATTTTGCATGACATACCATCCAGTGTGAGAGATTTGAAGGAGGCAACTTTTTGTGTATATGACCTTAAAGCACCACTATTCCATTCAAATATGGTTTCACTTTTGATATTAGATTATTTTTTCAGGAAATATTTTGAAATTGATCTTTTGGGGAATCTAATTACACATTTATGCAAGTCTGAGCTTTTCTTGCTAAATCAAGGACAAATTACTGAAGGGTAATGTGAAATTTTGTGTTTGTTCTTATTCAAGTTTGAATTTATTTAAGGACTACTACAGTCTATGGTCATTTGTGATTATGAATTATAACTATATATAATTTTTATGTTTCTAGGTTGAAGAGTGTTCTATTCTGATTGGAGGATGCTATTGTTGATGAGCCCAACGCTCCTGAGTTCCTTGGTCATGTAGGGTCAAAGTCTACTAAGCTGATTCCATGTCATTAGAACAATTTTGCATCCTTCCTGGGAAACAAATCCATTACAGAATAGTAGTTTCCCATGAAAGAATTTATAACATGAAACCAAAAAATTGCAAGAAATTTTTGTTTGTCTTTCCAAGGCATATGATAGAGAAAACTGGCTTGAGGGCTACTCATCCATATAGGGTTCAAGGTGCAATTGGTTAACTAGATAATGAATTGTCTTTCCTCAATATATGTGAAATTATAATTAATGGCTCAACCTAATTTTCTATCATGCCTACATGAGACCATGGGTAGGTATTACTAATGGCTCCTTTTCCATTTTTTACTGTAGAGTAGGTGGTCTCAACAGAGTTATAATAAAGTAAAAAATAACTATAAGCTTGAAAACTATACAAATAAGATTTTCCATAAAATTGACATATTTACTCTTTGTTGATTATTTTTTGCTTTTGGGTGATATGAAAAGGTAGATGAAATTATGCTGAAGGACCCCACCCTTGAAGAACTGAAATTCCTACCTTAAAAACTACAAACAACCGAGGAGCTACAAGAATCAACACCATCTTTGATTTGAACCTAAATAGTCTTATTATCTCCTAGTATTTCCCTAATCACAATGACTAGTAGATTATCCTCGTGGATTATTTGTCTCATTCTATTTATTAGTAAAATCCATAAAATGTATCCCTACATTTTAATATTTGGAAAAAAACATATAATTGTCATGATTTAAAGTATCCGTATCTCTTAGAGCCCAAAAATCCATTTGATTTGGGTAAGCTTTTATACAACCTCAAAAGAAACCATATTATAAGCTAAAGGACCATTATGTCCTCATGAGTATTGACAAATTATGATGGAATGAAATTGAATGAAGACCAGATCCAATTTTACCCATGTTAGAACCTAGGTTCATTGAGATGACGACCTTGGTTTGAAGATATCCACCCTACAAACTAGGACCACCCATACTTATCATTGCAATCTCTCTTTCATCATCAAGATTAACATATTGAGGGCCTATAACCCGTGGAGGCCCATGGTAGTCATTGCAATGTAATTTATTAGAATACATTCCATATATTATTCCGATATTTACCACATCCGAAAATGGCATCATTCACATCATTTTGAAGAAGTCTACAAATTAGGTCAACATAATATTTTTTCACATTTACGACTTCCCACACCTTTGTTGGTTCTTGAAGCTCGAGCACTTTCATAACAAAAATAGGCAAAGCCAAACAAAAAAAATGGTTCACTCTCTTTTCATTTTCTAATATTATAATGAAGTTTTATTAGAGACACTTTGTTTGTTTGTTTGTTTTGGTTAGAAAGGGGTTTGCTATGGTTTTATGTGACTTTCAATTTATCATATGTAGCATGTTGAGAAATGGGAAAGAATAATGTGTGACATTTATCTTGCAAAAATTGATGTTGAAGGAAAGGATACATAGTTTAACCAAGCTACAATTCACTTTGGTAAAGGCGAAGGAACATCTTAAAAAAAATACTTAAGAATACACCATATACAAAGTTTGACCATAAGTGTTAAGTCCCTATATTAATAGTGTAGCCCCTTATTATGTTAGTGTAGCCCCCCCCCCTTATTGTTATTATTGTACCCCTATAACCCCCCATATTGTTATTATTGTGCCCTTACATTATTATTGTTAGGTCGGCTAGGATTACATTGTGGCCCCACTAGGATTATATTATGGCCCCATGGACTCCTATATATAGAAGGAGGTTTTGTTCATTTGTATCATCCAAGAATTGTTCATTTATGTAATGTATTGGAGGTTGCCCCCTCGAAGTGGCTCATTTCTAAGGCGTTTATATCTCTTTTCTTCTCTTTTTTGGAGCTGGTTACACAACATTTGGTATCGAGAGGTTGGGATTCTAGGGTTTCACTTTGCTCCAAACAGTCATCGTGGCATTTTCGCTATAACGTTTTTTCTACGAAGTTTCGAAGCTGAAATGTTTAGGATGCGAAGCTGAAATCTGAGGAAGATTTTCTAAAAAATTTCGAGTGCTTGGTTCGCAATATTTTCGGAGATATAATCTGTGGAAGTTAGACCTTTTTTCAAGCTCCTAAAAAAGGTCATCGTGGCATTTTCGCTATAAAAAATTTTCTACGAAGGTTCGGAATCTAAAATTTGTATGGTGCGAAGCTGAAATCCTAAGGAAATTCGTCAAAAAAAATTCAGAGCTTGGTTCGCAATATTTTTTGGTGATATGATCTCGTGGAAGGTAGTGCTTTTTCGAGCTCTCGAATTTCATCTCAAAGAGGTGATCGTGGGAAAATTTCAATAACTCTCTCTCGGAGATTGGATTGGAGTGCTTTGTCAAAAGTGGTCGCAAGTAAACGGCCTGTAGTTTCTTGGATATCAATTTCAGAGACAAATAACAAAACAGTGACACGTGGCAAGTCGTACAAGTTCGCTCTACTGAACCGATCCAAAAATTAGGTCATTGTGGGAGATTGGACACAAATTTGTCGTGGAGAATCCAAATCAGGTCGGACCTATGGCATTTGAAAGAAGCTTCGAGAGGGCTACTACGGGGACGGAATTTCGGATATTGAAGATTTGCAATCACGGAGATAATACAATTTCAATATCGAGCTCCTCAAAAAGCAAGAAAGAGGTGTGTATCCGGTTTTTAAAATTGCATAACGTTTGTTTGAAAAAGCAATTGAAGCGATTCCAAAGGAATATTTTAGAATTTGTATCAGTATTTGGGTTCTATAATGGCTCAAAAAGATAATTTCATAGCCATTAAGCCATCAAAAAGCTATACTATGACCCATGAAGAGGAAGTATTGCAGTATGAGATATCAAAATTATGGTACCAAGTGCAACAAGTTTCAATCTTACGAAGAGAAATTGAAGATGAAATAGATGGTTTAAAAGAAGAAATGGAGGCTAAGTTGGATGGTTTGAAGGATCAAATAATAGCAAGTATGGATGATAAATTAGTGGAAGATCACATCGAGCATCAACAAGTTCTCCAACTCTCAAAGGATAACCCAACTTTGGTGCAGAATCTAATGAAACAACGAGGAAGATCAAAATCACATCGAAAAGAAGTTATGAAGCAGATCATAGAAACAAGAAATCGACAAGTACGATCAATTTCGGAGTATCTCGACAAGTGGAATAAATTTCTTGTAGAAGATTTCACATGGGAGGAAGATAATTTTATACGAAACATCAAGAAATAATCAAGCGTTGAGGACAACACTTGTTTGAAGGAGAGGGGCATGTTAAGTCCCTATATTAATAGTGTAGCCCCTTATTATGTTAGTGTAGCCCCCCCCCCTTATTGTTATTATTGTACCCCTGTAACCCCCATATTGTTATTATTGTGCCCTTACATTATTATTGTTAGGTCGGATAGGATTACATTGTGGCCCCACTAGGATTATATTATGGCCCCATGGACTCCTATATATAGAAGGAGGTTTTGTTCATTTGTATCATCCAAGAATTGTTCATTCATGTAATGTATTGGAGGTTGCCCCCTCGAAGTGGCTCATTTCTAAGGCATTTATATCTCTTTTTCTTCTCTTTTTTGGAGTTGGTTACACAACAATAAGTAATATATGCACTTTTCTTTTTGTAGATATGTTCTTTTTTCTACCCAAGATATCACAACAAGAAAAAATATGATATTTTAGAAATTGTTTGAGGACTTCATTGAGAGTCGATTTTGTTGATGTCATATTTGATTGATACTTTCTCATATGTCGGGAAGGCTTTAAATATGAATTAATATGTTCATGAAACAAATCGATTCAAATTTTATAGATATAAAAGATAAAAACAAATATCAATGTATTTTTTTTATTGTTACTTGACTTCGTTGTGGGTAGGTTACGGGGAAATGTGATTGGAAAAAAGGATGGGGAGATGATGCATATCACGTCTTGGATATGGTTCATTCGTTGTTAAAGATCGTTTAGACACCTAAGCCGTCAACTTTGGAAATGTTTCTAGTAGGAATTCCTATGGTTTTTAATGTTTTGATTATTTCACCTCATGGTTATTTTGGGCAAGAAAATGTTTTAGGAATGCTAGACACGACATCGGTGGATAGGTAACAATTTTTTTTATAATTGCAATTTCCATTTCATGATAACCTCTATTTATTGTTTGATTGTATTTTGGACGTTTCTTTTTGATTTTTTTTTGTATTTTAACTATGAAATTGAAAATACTTAGTACCATGTCCATTTAAACAACAACCAAAGCTTGAATATGAAATTAGAATTACACTATATTGAAATGGAATCCTTATAGCTATTTTGTGTTAAACTATTTGAGTACATCTTCCATAACTTATTTTTAGCATATAACTTATTTGACATGATTGTTCCTAAGCTTTCCTTGAAAGTTGAATACTAAGTTAATAAGGTGTTATTTTCTATATATGGTGATATTTTTTTTATTTTTTTTTATACGGGTTATCCGGCCACATTATAGTGGAAATTATCGTCCCAATGAAGAAAAAATTGTTCAATTTTCTTACTTGTATGGGGGAAAAAATGACTTTGAAATTGCTTGATGTTGAGGTATACGTTGTAATAAACTATTTATAGTCTAGTTTAGTTTATATTATAGTGTTGATTGCTTTTCATGTTTTACACTTTGCATTGTATCTTATTTTGTTTTCAGAAAATGAACTCATTATTGATGGTAATAAACATGAATTGAAAAAAGAGGGTAGCAATAACATTGGAGCGACAAATGCAAAAAGAGAGAGGGAGAAATAGTTTGGTGATACTCTTAGAGCCAATATTCCGCATAAGACACACATATAAATACTGATGGTCACATCTTCAGAGTTGGTGAATTCATCTGCAATGCCTTGAAAACACAACGATAATGTTTTGAAGTGATGAAACACCATTTCAGATGTAAATTGAGTCCAACCAATAATAAGTTGGAAAATCATATTGTAATACTTTAACATTTCATATAATATAATTTATGTGGTAGAAATTATTTATAGTTGCACTGGATATTGTTTAGTATTGTAATTAAAATATGCCACTTTGTGTTTTCATATTAGATGAACATGCACATTGTATGCAATTTTTTAAATTATACAAATTAATTTATGTTGATTAATAATGAACACAAAATCAATTTAAAACTACTAAATTAATAGTTTATATTGATTAATGATGAACACAAATAAAATGAATATACGACTAAATTAGTCTTTATAATGATTTTTAATAAAAGTAAATGAAATGAATATAAACTACTAAATTAGTCGTTTATATAATGAATAAATGACTACTGAAAATGATAAATTTGTGACTACAAATGACGACTAAATTTTGCATATATATGACTATTAGTAGCTAATTTACAATATCTTATAACACAACTAAAATTTAGTCATATTTCTTCGGTCATTAATTGGTTTTCTCGAGTGATCATATAGTAATATATTTGGTCATTAATTGAGACAATTAATGACCAAATCAAAGATTAAATCAATAACCAAATCAAGGACCAAATTAATGGCCAAATCAATGACTAAATTAATGACCAAATCAATGACCAAATTAATGATCAAATCAATGACTAAATTAATGAACAAATTAATGACCAAATATGCAACCAAACAAAAAAATAGCGGTAACTAATTAATGACTAAACTAAAAATAAACAAAAGTTGGTCACGTTATAAGATACTGTAAATTAGCTACTATTGGTCATCGATTGAAAAATAGTCGTTTATATGCAAATTTTAGTCATTTTTTTAGTAACTAATTACCCATTTTGTACTAGTGGATTGAAGTCTTTGTTTTATCCATTTTATCATGGATAATGCTCAAATACTCCTTTAGAAACCGCTCTGACATAATTCTATGGGCATAGTAGCAATCTCTTCCACAGATAATAATATTGTTATGTTTGTTCAGCCTACCTCGTGCTTTTTCTTCCATATCTTTTGTAGTCGCTGACATCATCTGTGCTTTCAACACAACACATTCACTGCATTTACTGAAGTTGGTGTTCTTTGAAAATGCCACATCTCGAAACTTAGTGTTCCATATCTTGCTCATTGTTGATTGTGATATTGATGGGTAATTGAGCTTTTGAAGAGCCTCATTGATCTCTTTTAACAAATATTTTTGTGTGTAAGTTGAAGGAAGAAATATTGAAGGAGCATATGTTCCATTTTCTTCAACTTGACGTGTTTGGTTTGGTGAAAAATTTGAATTATCAATTACAATTTTGTGTAATATTTCTATGGCTTCCATGCTGTGTCCTCGTGCTTTGAATGTGTTGGTGTTACCATGAATAGCTTTGATCTATCCATTTTCGAAATATTGTTGGTATTTATAGAATGTTCTTTAAGGAATCTTATGTATCTTATACCATGCTTTATTACAAATAATATTCCCATTAAATCTCATGTCCTTTACATTTATAGCAATAGGTGGTAGGCCATGGCCATGGCTCCTTGACATGACTATGTTTGACATGAGTGAATTCAAGACAAATTCCCTAATACCATTTTTATTTATCTGTCTCATACCCCTTCTAAGACCTGCAATGGCCTTCCTATCCACATGTTGAAGATAACCTTTTCTACAACATACATATACTGCCAAAAGTCGAATTTCTTTCTCTTCATCTATATTTGTTTGACATTTTGAATTTTTTTTTGTAGCCATAACTCGTTTATTCCTTCTATATGGCCTTGTTACATGCATATAAATTGATTTTATATATTTTTCATGACAAAGATTCTCATCCCATTTGTTTAATGGATTTGTGTCTTCTATAACATCTCATAACACTATTTCCTTGGGTGGCTCCTTGAACTTTTACTTAAACCTTAATATCACACTTTTGTTGTCCACCAACTTATTTATTGGTCATATAACCAAAAAATGTATAGAATTATCCCCAATTCTTCATATTTCACAATTTCCATCTATCTCTTCCAAAAAAACACCAAATTCCATTTCACCTAGTGTTTCACTTTCAAAAATGTCATCCTCGCGTAAATTAACTAGCATTCCTTTGGCAATGCACATGCTTGTTCCCATGCATTCATGTGTAAGAGAAACATTTTTACATATGAATTTAACCCTATCTTGGGGAATATTTATGGCATGATCATGACAATGAGGTTCCAAATCTGATTCTGGCCAAATCTCATAAGATTCCAATGCACCCCCTAGTGCATGCTCAAATCCTGTTGGATGTGGCAGAGCAACATCATGTTTTAAAACCTTCTCAATTTTAACCACTATGCATCCTTTCTTTACCATCTTTCCATGCACTTTATTCCCAAGCTCTGTATTGAATATGGAGCCCTCACCAACCTTCACTCCATGTTGCAGAAGATCTACCTTTTCTCCAATAGAAAATGTAGAAGAAAAATTTGCACCTATAAACGAATGTAAATAAGGTTATTATTTACTCAAAAAAAAGTATTATACTATTAATAATATTTGAACACATGCTTCAATAATTTTATTTACCTATGTTGTTCCTCAAATACCTGATCTTCCATGGATGTATGTCCCCTTCATAAACATCCTCAATCAAATGTGGTTGAGTGACACCAATTATCAAAATTGCAACATAACATGCATTAACCATTTCTTCGACATAATAAGTTCTAGAATATGTAGATTTGACCCTTCCTAGCCCAACGAATTGATCATTATTACGGAGACCAACATAGTCCCCTTTTGCTATATTTTCCATTGTAGCTTGTACCAATTCTGTAACAAAAATTAAACCATAAATTGTAATTAAAAGGTTGAACCATGTAAAGTGTGATTTTATATTTTTGCAAAAACACACAACTTTGAAAAAGTAATATAGATGAAATAATTTAAACAGTATGGTAGTCATATTGTATGTAATTAAACATTGTTCCCCACCATCTAGTGCCTACTACCAAAAATTAATTTACATGCAAATTACACAAAAAACATATATGAAGACCATGTAATTAGAGATGTAGATAGTATCGCAGAATGACAAATATAACCTCATATAAAACCACCAATTTCCTATTTAACTTCCGAAATGACACTTGTAGTCTTAATGCATGTGTATGAATAATGATCATAATAAATTTGTAGAAGTTGAAGAACCAAAACATGGTCCATTGTAAAATCTAAGAAATTCCAAGATTGATGCTGCATAAGATGTCTAAAAGCCCCATGAAAAGGATAAATTATTTTTCACTTAGTGAGGATGTTTGATGTTTTAACTTGATAATAAAAAGCCAAACTAGAGGTTTTCTTCCAAATAAAAGTTTTGAATGACAAATATCAGCTCATATCAAACCACCAAGTTCCTATTTAACTTCAGAAATGACACTTGTAGTCTTAATGCATGTGTATGAATAATGATCATACGAGATTTGTAGAAGTTGAAGAACCAAAACATGGTCCTTTTGAAAATCTACGAAATTCCAAGATTGATGCTACATAAGATGTCTAAAAGCCCCAGGAAAAGGAGAAATTATATTTAGTTAGTGAGGATGTTTGATGTTTGAACTTGATAATAAAAAGGCAAACTATAGGTTTTCTTCCAAATAAAAGTTTTGGTACTGTAAATACTAGATAATTCTCATTTTTATTCTAAAAGAAAATAAATTGCATTTTACAAATCTTTAGTTCCAATGTTAGCACTCCCTACCTATACACATTTAAGGACATACTATTTTGGATGGATACAAAGGGATGTTAACTTTAGGTCCTCGAAAAGTGTAGATTTGAGTTTTCCTATATTTTTATGTTGATGAGGAAGAGTCTTATCTTATGCATCCAAAAATTAGTGAAATTATTTTTGGAATTTCATAACTACACAACAAAATAGAGAGAAAAACAATACATGTTAACAAATTATTCTTGATAATTTAAGTTGCATACATTTGCATTGGAAGCAAAATATAGTATACCTCAATAATACATTTATTCATAAACTTCAAAATTATACAAAGATCACATTATTCTCTATGAATCAAATAATTATTATTGGATTATTGTGTTTGTGCCAAAAGGAAATATATACCATTATCTTTCCTTCCAACTCAAGCATAAATATAGTGCCAACAACAACATATATCTATGTACAATTCTTTTACACTATCATTGATCTCCATAAATTGTTCCAAATTCAATAAACAGGCACATCAAAAGCTATAACTCTAACCATTGTGATTATTGAGACAATGTCACCCCTAGAGCATTGGTTGCATAAGTGTAATGGTGTCTAGAAGAAAGCTAGTAATCACTAGGTATCCTTCTTGCATAATCAAAAATGCACTGCCAAGAATAATTTTGGAGCACTAACCTTGGTGAGGGTGAAATATTGATAGTCACTCCTTTTGGAACAAGAACAAAGAAATATAGTGCATTCTATAACTCCCTCTAACACAAATACAAGCACATTTCCAACAATAATGTTGTATTGTGAAAAAAAATTAATGGATGCAAGATTTACTTCTATCACACACAAACATATTTTCAACAATAACATTGTAAGATGAAGGAAATTTAACACATTATAACCTTCCTTCTAGCATAAGAACAAACATATTTCTAATAACAACATTACATTATGAAGGAAATATAATGTGTGCTAGCTTTCCTTCTATCACAAGTATAATCCCATTTCTAACAACAACATTTCACCTCAAATTAAAGATAACAATCAATATCATTCCTTCTACTACAAACATAAGCATATTGCTAGAAGCAACATTACATGGTCAAATAAATCTAGCACAAGCTAGATTTCCTTCTAGCACAAACACAAGCACGTTTTCAACAACAATTTTGTAAGGAGTTTGAAATCCACCACATGCTAAATCTACTTCTAGCATAAATAGAAGCATGTTACTCACAAAAACATTGCAAAGTAAAAGAAATCTTACACATTCTAGAGTTTCTTCTAGCACAAACAAAGTCACATTGCCAAAAACAACATTGAAGTGTGGAAGATATCTAACCTATGCTTGATTTACTTCTAACACATTGCCAACAATAACATTGTAGTGAAAATGAAATCCAATGCATGATAGAATTCCTTCTAGCACAAGCACAAGTACATTTCCAACAATATTGCATTGCAAAAGAAATACAATGCAAGTTATATTTCATTCTAGCACAAATACAATCATGTTGCCAAAAACAATATTGCATTGTGAAACAAATCTATTGCATACTAGATTTTATTCTAGTAAAAACATAAGCACGCTTCTAACACCAATATTGCATTGCAAAAAAAAATTAGTGCATGCTAAAATTCCTCCAACCATACACAAACATATTGGCAACATCAATATTGCAGGGTAAATGAAATCTATATCATGATAGATTTTTTTCAATAACAAACATAAGCATATTTCCAATCAAAATATTGCAAAATGAATTAGATCTAGCATGCTATTTTTATTTTTATCTCAAACACAAACATGTCACCAATAACAACATTGCAAGGTGAATGAAATCTAATGCATGCTAGATTTCCTTCTCTCCCAAACAAAAGCACATAACAATATTGTAGGGTGAAAGAAACATACCGCATATTAGAGTTTCTTCTATAACAAAAAGCATATTGTCAAAAATACCTTATGTAAGAAAAAACAGATCCTGTGTGGTAGATTTCCTTCTAGCACAAACGCGTAACACTGTATGGATTAAGAATATAGCACATGGTAGATTTTGTTATAGTATGAACACAAACATATTTTGTTATAGTATGAACACAAACATATTACCAACAACATTCTAGGGAAAAATAAATCTAGCACATGCTAGATTTCCTCTTAGCACAATCACAAGAACATTGCCAATAACATCATTGTGGTGAAGGAAATATGGTGCATACTACATTTCCTTCTAGCACAAACAATTGAATTGCCAACATAAACATTGCAATGCGACAAAAATCTAGTGCACACTAGATTTCCTTCTAATGCATATACAAACACATTGTCAATAAACTCATAGAAGGGTGAAAGAAATATAATGTATGCTAGATTTCTTTCTAGCACAAACACAAACACATTACAATATTTCTAGATAAAATAAATCTAGCACATGGCAGATTTACTTCTACCAGAAACAAAAGCATATTGTCAACAACCACTTTACAATGAAAAAGAAATCTAGCGTATGCTAGATTTCTTTTGAGCCAAAATTGAAGCATGTTGGAAATAAAATCATTGCAAGGTGAAGAAAATATAACACGTGTTAGATTTACACATAGCACAAACACAAGCACACAACAACATTGTAGGATGAAAGAAATCTAGCATGTTAGATTTGCTTCCAACATAAACAAAAACATATTTCCAACAACAACATTGCATGGAAAAAGATATCTAGAACAACTTCAATCACAATCAAAAGCACATTTCCAATAACAACATCGAAAGGTAAAGAAATTTAATGCATGTTAGCTTTACATGTAGCAAAAATACAAGCATACTACCAACAAAAACATTTCATGCTAAAAGAAACCTACTGCATGTTATATTTCCTTCTAACACAACCGCAAGCACATTTCCAAGGTGAAGGAAATCTAACATGTGCTAGATTTCTTTCTATAATAAACAACCAAATTGACAACAACAATATTGTAGAGCAAAAGAAATCTATCACAACTTCTAGTCCAAACACAAGAACATTTCCAATAACATTTCCAAGGCGAAGGAAATATAACACGTGCTAGTTTTCCTTCTATCATAAACAACGAAATAGACAAAAACAATATTGCAGAGAAAAAGAAATCTAGCATAGTTTCTAGCCCAAACACAAACATTTTTCCAATAACAACATTGCAAGGTGAAAAAAATTTAATGAGTGTTAGCTTTACATGTAGCACAAATACAAGCATACTACCAACAACAACATTGCAGGTCAAAAGAAATCTAGTGCATGCTATATTATGGTTTAACAAAAACACAAGCACATTGCTAATAAGAACATTCCATGGTGAAGGAACTCTAACACATGTTAGATTTCCTTCTATCATAAACAACCATATTACCAACAATAAAATTGTACTGTGAAAATTCCTTCTATAATGTCAATAAAAATATTGCAAGGTGGAAAAAATGTAAGGTGTGCTAGTGTTGGAAATATTGAGAAGGGGGTTGAATCAATATTTCCTTACAATTGTTATATTATGCTAGTTAAAATCACCAATTAAACCAAAACACAAGATGTGCAACAAGAAAATAATTTTATTAATGAATTTGAGAACTCTAAAAACCCAAGCTCCAACTTGTACAACAAAGTCTTTAACTTCTTCAAGGCTTGAACCCTGAATGAGGAATCTAATATTCAACTACAAATCCAAGCTCCAACCTTGTATGATGACTCCAATCCTCTACAGATCCAACCCTCTAAGTTTTCTTCAATCCCTTAAGGTGACTTCAATACTGCTTCAAGCTTCCATCAAAAACTTCAAATACTTCTAAAAAATGTATCCAAGATAGGTATGGAAAGTGCTCTCAAATATACCTCTACAAAAACTGCATGTCTACTTCAGCAAAATTTTTGTGGTTGCACCAACAAAACATGTCTTCAAATTTTGATCTTCAACTATGCTCCAAGGATGACTTCTCCAAAAAAACAACTCTTCAAGTGTTGGTATTCAACTATACTCCAAGGGTGATTGCTTCAACAAAACAACTCTTCAAGTTTTGGTCTTCAACTATGCTTCAAGAGTGACTGTTGTTTCCACAAAGGATTGAAGAATTCTCAATTAATGTCATCATGAATGCACTCTACTGTCAACTCAAAATATTCTCAAATTTTGTTATCATTTTATCATTCGATGAAGGTATCTCCTAGGCTCTTCATGTGTTCTTTAAATAATGTCCTTTGATCTACAAGGATTACTTTACTTTTGTTTCAAATATGACTTGATATGTTGATCAAGCCTCTAAAGTTGTAATATTCGTAATGGAAAAATAAAATGTGATAATAAAAACATACAATAAACCCAACACAAATATTTTTCAGCAAACACCCATAAAACAAAAATGCTCCAAACACACCAAAATGGGCAAATTTTATTATAAGATATTGTTGGAGTACAATATAAAAAAAAATGTGCAACCGAGCTTTCACAAGGAAATCTACAAGCCTCAGGTGGATTTTTTATCAATGCAAAACTATTGCTCGAATTTTCCCACTAAAAATATGCACTAACCTTGTGATTTTTGCATTGTTGGTTGTTTTGATACCCTGATTAGCCCCCTCCTAACTGTGAAAATTTCTGAATATTGCTTATGCAGAAACCCTATTGTTAAATCACAATTTACTTCTCCTACTTATACAAGTTATTAATCTGAAATGTTCAATATTAACAATAAAGTAAACACTTTAACAGCCTACACAAATACAATTCTAAACTGAATACATGCACATAGACAAAGTGACACACAAGATTTTATGGACAACTGTCCTTGGAAAAACACAATGCGGGAAAACCGTTCTTCTAGCTGTTGGAGAGATTTTATTATTAAGTAGATTCTAAGTCTAGCAAATTTGGGCACCTTACTGGTTAACCTGAAAAAGAAAAGATCTACAACAATACGTTCATTCCAGAGACAGAAAACTGGACTAGTTCACACCCTCAAACCAGATTTATAGAACTCAGCCCTTTTCTATCTTTAGAAACCCTAGTGCAGCTTTGAAGCCCTCTGCGTCAACTCTAATAGCCTACGTTTGCCTCTACGCTGCTCAGGAGAGGCCTGCGTAACGCGAGACTGGGTTACGTTGTACCTGCGCTACCTTAGTTGGGCCTTCGTAAGCCTCGATGGCCTCTTGTTGCCTCTGCACTGCCCTTTCCGGCACTGCATAGCACATGCATAGCACTGAGGCTTCTCCCTTTGCACTGCTCTGACTGCTACTTCTCATCCTTTTACTGACTCTTGGCCTAGGATCAGATAATCCCTCTCGCAAATACTACCCCTCGCTGCTGCTGAAACACTTTTGGAAATTCTTAGCAAACCATGCCCTATAATTCCAGCTTAGTCTTAATGCTATGCCTCCATGTGTGTTCTCCAACTGACCCCAAGCCTTTCCTATATAATTTTCTAGTTGGGAAACCAACAGCTATGATCTAATCTTGAATCGATGGTTAAGATTAAAATAAAGCCTGATCCATGTGACTTAAGTCATTTCCATCACATGTTTAAATTAATTACCTTTAATCTTTTAATCTCCCTAAGTCAGACTTAGCGTCCTTAATTAAAAATATTAAATTAATTATCTCTTAAACTAGATGGAATTTCTCAAATCCCTTTCTTGGTCATGGAGATCTCATGTACTCTAGTCCCTCTACAAAATTTGGGAGCTAGAGCACATCCAATGCTACCCAAACACTCAAAAATCTCAACACTACCTGCTCAGACAATTCTGATAAATTAGTCATGGAATCCTTGTCAAAACCCCAGAAAGGGTTTGCCCTAGTTTTGATGCTCCAAAAATGGCCCCAAATTCCTTTACCCTCTTGTAAGTGCAGAAAAACTAGAACTATGATTGATGCTGGAATGAATGCCCCAAAATGTCCGGAAAATTCTTCTCAATTGCACCACAAACCAACCCTAAGAAACGCAGCTCTCAAAATCCCTTCACAAGCCACCCCACAATTGTGCCTCCACAATGATTTCTCAGTTTCAGGGTAGGATGACGTATGTTCTCCTCCGAAAAAGTAGTTTGATGTTGTATGTTGAATTCTACCCTTGCAAATATTCCTCCTTTTTCCTAGAATTGACCAAAAATTACTTCGACAATGCTACAGCTCCCAACTCCAGCTCTTCCTCCTCAACTCTCCATGTGGCCTCCTAAACTGCATCTCAGTTGCCAAGAAATTGTACCACATGCGTGGCCCTCTCTCCAACTCTTGAAACTTATGAAGGATCCTTCCTAGGGTGGTACTCAGAGTCCATCAAAGAAAGTTTGAGCTTCCTCCTTGGGAAACTCTTGTGTTGAACAACATTATGCAAATCTCCTAAAAAACTAGAGAAACACTTCAATTGTCAAATTATCAAAAGGCCTCAAATGTTGCTTCCTCTCTCCTATTTATAATTTCCATTCATTTCCTCCATGTGGGCCCCTCACTAGGAAATTCAAACCTCTTCCCTTGGCCATATGATTTCTCTCTCCTCAAGGAGTGCATATTAGTTGGGGAGGTGGCCCCCACATTCAACTAAGGAAAACATTTCGACCCCCTTGTCCTATGTTTCCTCTCCAAAATTATCTTAGGCTCCCAAAATTAGCAAAATGGAAAATTTGTGGTACTATTCAAAAAATTATTTAGGAAGGGATATTACAATTCCCCCCTCCCAAATGTTTCTTATCCCCAAGCAACTGTAAAACTGGGTGCTGCAAACTCTGCTTTTTTTACCACGTGGCATCCTGTTAATTTTGAGTTAACATGTTCTTAGCTTAGGTTAGTTACATAATTTTACCATTAATCCATTAGCAATATCATTAATCATAAGTGTATTAATCAAAGAACATAAGTAATAAAACTTGAAGACAAGCCAAGACAGAAGAATACACGAATATGGCTCAAGCTGAGGGAAAACACCAAGATGGGGAAAACCCTTATCAATTCTTCTTATTATTAATGTCAAATTTTCAGCAGAGAGAGAGAATGCAATACTTCAAAGTTAGAATGAATTTCAAATGGGAAGGTTTAATACCACTGCCCTAAGACAAGAGGATGGTTCCAACAAGGCTGAAAATGTGATGTTTGGTGTAGGCCCCAAGGACTTGTGTCTTCTCTGCAATTCTGGTAGGACTGACTAGGGCATAAACAAAATCAGCAACTACCTCATTCATAGCCTTAAATACCTTTACTATATTGAAAATTACCTTCAACCAGTCCCTTCAAATGTTGGTATCCCATATCTACACAGCCTCATGATAAAGCAATCATGACTGTGGCTTTCCTGCTGTAGGTTCTCGGCCTCTAGGATAGGGTTCTTAAGCCCTATGGCCTAGTTGTAGGTGACCCAAACTAGTGCAGATGGCTTAAAGGAGAATGACACCTTCACAACAATCCCAAACTGTCATCAAAATCACCCTTAATATATTTGGCTTCTATCTACTTGAACTCAGACATGTAATGAACATAAAATGCCCAAGACAGATCATAAATGTGCCCAAACCAATCTCGTCCTCCATCCTGTGGAACACTTCCCTTAAAGATGACTAAATTGAACCCAACCTTTATTTCATCTCCTTTGCTAGAAATCACCTTCTTCTGCGGCTAGTTCAGAGAGAAGAATGAATATCAAAGTGCCTAGGATAGGTTATTTATATCCTTCTTGGGTAGGCCGACTTGATTACTTGAGGAGGGTAGTTCAATTTTTCAATTTTCAATTTTTCTTGCCTAAATAAGGTCATGCCTTATGAAATTTCATTTGAGTGAGTGAATACTTTTCCTTATCCAAATTTAGTGATCTTTAGGTCGATTTTGATCCTCTTAAAAAGAGGAATCCAATGCTCCAATCATCTTCCTCATAGGAGTGGTCCAAAGTGGAATTTCACTCTAGTTTCCAATTTTAACACTCCTAGATACCCTAGGAAAATTGCACACCCTCACGCCCTAGTTTCCAATTTAATTGAAAATTGATATGAATAATAAAGAAGAATTGATCGAAAGTGAGTCACAAGACCTTGCCACTCTCTACTGACAAAAGTTACTTTGGAGGTAGAACCTCAATTGGTCCTAGATTAGTTTTCTAAGCACCATACATCCCAACATAGGGTGTACGACAGTACACGATGCATCCATCGGTAGTGCTATTGTCTCTATCCTCATTTCCCAACTCATTGGCCAGATGAGAGGTACTTCCCATGGGAAAGAAAGTACCACATCCTACATGCATGAAAACCAATAACAGTAGGAAGAATACTACACGTGAGGAAAGGATGAACCACATCCCACCAACATGTCATGCATCAATAATAGGAATGAGCATCCTACATGTGGGGAAATGATGAGCCACGTCCCACCGACAAGTCAATAGATGCCTATATGCATCTCTCAGCAGGGTACCCGCAGGAGAAGGTGAACCACTCATCTTGCTCATATGCCATAGGAGAAGGTGAACCACTCATCCTATGCATGTCATTAACTATAGGGGAAGGTGAACCACTCACCCTACACACATATGTCCACAGACGTAGGGGAAGGTGAACCACTCACCCTACACACATGTCAACCATCATGGGGTATCACAGGGAAGGTAAAACACTCACACTATACATAGTGAACCACTAGGGGAAGTTGAACCACTAACCCTATGGTCACTTAAATCTCAATAAGTACCCCAAGCCCCCAGGAGTTCCCAGAGCTCAATTCTTCAACCAAGAATCCCTTCATATAGGGAATAGTGCCAAGTTGCTTCCTGGAAATCACAACTGGATCAATGGGAGCCTCATCACTCCATTTAGTAGTGTAAAAATGTATAGAAAATATATTTATTTACATCAAATACTTTGATAGTACTTATTAATCCTCTGCAACTATTCTTACTCCTTCATACTCGGGAACACCACAGCCTAAACTGGTGTTTTTAGGGTGCACAGTGTCCATCAGAAAAACTGATCATCATGAGATATGTTTTCTCAAAAAATTTCTTACAACAAGAATTTCCTTTGTTGTACCATATGGAGAGGTATGTGAAATAATGGATTATCAAAATATTCTTCTGCAATGACGAAGTGCACAAATGGCTCACTGAAGATATTTTTCAATAGAGTGGCTTCATAGTAAGTAATGCATTCAGCTTTAATGGGGCTCCCAAAGTAACAAAATCATGTAATGTATCATCATTCTGCTAACTGATACAATATCAGAATATCTGAGCAACTATCAATAAATGAGGCACAGGAAAACCAGGGATCAATGGTTTTTCCATTTCATCAGGCTATGAAAGAATTATAATAGACATTATTAAAACTACATTTTCTATCATTGCTCCCCAAGTATTACCTAATTTTCCTGTCATAATTCTTAGGTCATAATCATCTCTAAGGTTTCATATGAAGCCTTGCTTCATTTAGATATGTAGACTTCATCATTAGTTGCGTCTGAGTAATCCAATTATGGTGGATTGTCCATAGGCCCCTCTGAATGTAGGAAGATTGACCTTCATAGAACATAATCATCGAGCCATTAGAAACCTGTCGTATATTCTGTTATGGATCCTTCTATGCTCATAATCAATACATAAATAATCATCAAAATGATTTGCTGACCCTGTCGGTCTGCAATACAAGGTTCTCAACATCAATAGAAACTTCCTCCACTTTTTCTCAACAGATCATTTGTAAATATCTCGTGCTAAAGTTAGCTTTGTAACATATGTAGAAACCATCATGTATTCTACAAAACATTCATACTGATGTTTTTCAATTTTCCAATTAGATCAATGAAGAACATACTAAGGTCTTTGAGAACTATAATCTATGATTCACCTCTTAAAAATTTGTAGTGACAAACTAGAAATTCCCTTCAGAACTTGGAGTATTCAACTGTCTCTATCCATATATCTTAACTGAGATATTTTCTTGATGATGCCAATACACCCGCCTTAAGATGAAAAGGTTATGTCCTTCCAGGAATTAATACAAAAGCACTAAATTATCATGACATAGATACTAAGACTCTGATTTAAACTATCATCCCCAATATACTCCAACGATGATATATATAAACTTGGTTAGTCATGCAGTATTATTACTCCATTCACTTGTTGTAGATATTTCCATACACAACAATATAATGAACAATCCCGAGTCTTTCTTAGAGAGAAAATCTCCACACACATAATCCTTAGCACATGGATGCATTCTATAGGTAAAAGGGATGTTGATTAGAACCTTGGCAAGTTCAAAAAAGGCTCCCAGAAGTTTTAGAAAGGTCATAATGCACTTCAATTATTTTGTTGTCATCATCATACACAACTGATAAGGATATGATTCACTGCATTGTGGACAAATCAAGGCCCAGGCATCTGATCAACACATCACATGGATCTTATCATAATTTTTATTAAAACCATACTAAGTGTATTCCAGGTCAGATTCTTGGTCACTGGATCGATTTATGTAGATTTGTTATTAATTTAACAAAAAAAATAAAATTGTTCAAAATATCTTTAAGAGGGCTAAACTTTCACTCGAAAAAATATAGATATCATCCATAGGCTTCTTAAGTTATTCCACAATTCTATTTAATAGAGATGCTCACATAGTGCAGAGATGCTCACATAGTTCTTGTCACGAAGAAAGCTCAATATGCTATGTGGTTGGCTTTTGGCTTGTAGGCAATCGTCGAAGAAGATATATGTATATATATATATATATGTGTGTGTGTGTGTGTGTGTGTGTGTGTGCGTGACAAGGGCTATCTCTGTTACAAAACACTTTTACATCTTGAATTTGCACATAGTGATCTATTAGATATCACTGTAACATATGTATCAGACTGCCATACTTCAGGTTGATTGCATTAGGTTTGCAAGCTTCAAGACTAACACTTCTTATTAAGAACAAGGCCTAAAGAAAAAAATAATAATTTTTTAACTTCGGTAGATGCTTTACACTTTGTCTAGAACTAAGATCAAGCTGCCATTCAAATGGAGTTGCACAAGTCTGCATAGGAAGAGTAGGTCTTCGTTGTAAAGGAGGAACCGAGGTTCTATTTAAATTTTTTGTCCTGTTACTGCCTAAATCTTTCGATCTTATTGTGGCACTTTAATCACAGAAAATTGCAGATATTTTTTTGGAGTTGGTGTCCTAAGAGGGCCATAGAAATGAAGGTCTTAAAAACAAGATCTGAGCCAGACATTTCATTGCATATAGTGCCTTGAAACAAGGGAAATTTTACCAAAGGATTTTGCTGTTTTGTGATGAAGATCACAGAAGATGGTGAAAATTGGAGCTCGGTCTTACAAAGATCAACTACTTTATGACGTCCAAATGGAGCCGAAATCACTAGATATAAAGCGTGTGCCTTGATGTCCTAATTTTAAGAAAAGGTAACTATTTCTAGAGCTCCACACATCAAAATAATTCTTAGAGTTTTGTTGTAGAACAGAAGTTGCGATTAGAATTTTATTCTTATAGTGATACTACAATAATTCCAACAATACTTCTTACTACTTTTTCATAGAATAGGAATCAAGTTACTCAATATTCCACAGTACTGATGAATTCATATCATAGTAAACTCTAAGTTATCTTAACTCCACCAGGCCAAGGGATTAGGAGTTCTTGACATATAGATTATTTTATGTTACTATGATACCTCAGAGTCCAGGTAAGGATATTGAGGGGAAACATCTCCTTATGAAGTTTTACTGCTAAATATACCTCTGAAAATATCTTGAAACTAGTTAAAAGCACACCTCATAAATTCTGAAACATACCTTGATGATTTCTAGCTTTTGTTTGTAATGACTGAGTTTCTCTTTGAATTTGTGCCCAAGTTCACTGATTAGGGCTTGTAGAGGGCCTTAATACAGTGTCACAGATTATCCTTTTTGAACTCGGACTTGTCCTACCATAGAGGTCTGAAGGTGACTTCTGCTAAAATTCCTTAGGTGCTTAAGCTTGGGATTTTCCTCACCTAGCTCTGATACCATGTTAATTTTGAGTTAACATGTTATTAGCTTAGGTTAGTTACATCATTTTCCCATTAATCCACTGGCAATCTCATTAATCATAAGTGTAAATAATGAAAGAACATAAGTAATAAAAGTTGAAGACAAGCGAAGACAAAAGAACACACGAATATGGCTCAAGCCAAGGAAAAACCCCAAGATGGAGAAAAACCTTATCAATTCTTCTTATCATTAATGTAAAATGTTTAGTAGAGAGAGACAATGCAATACTTCAAAGTCAGAATGAATTTCAAATGATAAGTTTTAATACCACTTCCCTTAGACAAGAGGATGGTTCTAATAAGGCTGCAAATATAATGTTTGGTGTAGGCTCTAAGGACTTGTGCCTTCTCTACAATTCTAGTAGGAATAACTAGGGCATAAACACAGTCAAAAACTACCCCATTCACAACATAAATACCTTTACTAGATATCAGATTACCTTCAACCAATCCCTTCAAATTTTGGTAGCCCATAAGCCTTCTTCTAAGCTTCAAAACCCACTACACAGCGTCATGGTAAAGCAGCCCTAACTATGGCTTTCTTGCTGTAGGTTCTCAGCCTCCAAGACAGGGTTCTTAAGCCCTGTGGCCTAGCTGTAGGTGACCCTAACTAGTGTGGATGGCTTCAAGGAGAATGACACCTTCACAACAATCCCAAACTATCATCAAAATCACCCTTAACAGGTGCGGTTTCTATCTACTTTAACTCAAACCTGTGATGAAGATAAAATGCCCAAGAAAAATCATAAATATGCCCAAACCAATCTCATCCTCCATCCTTTGGAGCTCTGCCCTTGAAGATGACTAAATTGAACCCAACCTTGCCTTCATCTTCTTCACTAAAAATCACCTTCTTTTGCAGCTACTTCAGAGAGAAGAATGAATATCAAAGTGCCTAGGATAGGTTATTTATATCCTTCTTCGGTAGGCCTGCTTGATTACTCGAGGAGGTAAATTCAATTTTTCAATTTTCAATTTTTCTCGCCTAAATAAGGTCATTCCTTATGAAATTTCATTTGAATGAATGAATACTTTTCCTTATCCAAATTTAGTGATCTTTAGGTCGATTTTTATCCTCTCGAAAAGAGGAATCCAATGATGCAATCATCTTCCTCATAGGAGCGGTCCAAAGTGTAATTTGGCTCTAGTTTCCAATTTTAACACATCCTCAATTGACAAGTCTTTCCACTTGACGAAGTGCTCCCAGATGTCCTGGTTTCTTATCTTCCTCTCGCTGGTCTCCAATATGGTTTCGGGTGTCAATATCAAGTGTCCCTCATCATCCAATAGAGCCAACTCAATGATTTTCGTAACTTGCTTCCCCAATTCCTTTTTCAGGAAAGAGACATGAAATATGTTGTGAATTTTTCTCTCCAGGGGTAACTCCGGCTCGTAAGCTACCTCTCCAACTCTCCTGGTCACCCTGTACGACCCATAGAAGTATTTCTTGAGCTTCTCCGACACTTTTTTCTTGAGCTTATCTGCCCCTTTCTACTTGAGAGAATATTGTTAGAAAGGCTACAAACGTAGGTAGACCATGTCCCCTACCTCTAACTGTCTCTCCACCCTATGGTTATCATTGTACATCTTTTTTTTATTTGTTGCTACCTGCAAGTTATCCTTAAGAACCTTGAGAATCTCTCGGCTCTCTTGGATGCAATCCTTTTCCCCCATGGCCTTGCTATCTCCAAATATCATGTCAGAAAAAGAAAGTGCATCATAACAATAAAGTGCTTGAAAGGGAGACATACCAATCAACATGTGGTAAGTAGTGTTATAGTAGAACTCTCCCAGGTGTAGCCACTTCATGCACGCCCTATGTTGTCCCATGCCATAATTGTGCATGTAACCCTCCAGCCATTTGTTCACTATCTCAGTCTTCCCATCCATCTGTGGTTGATAGTCGGTGCTAGGTATAAGCTTGGTTCCCACTAGACGAAACAACTCTTGTTAAAAGGCCTCCATGAATCTACTGTCCCTGTTACTGACTATGTACTTTGGGAGCCAATGCAATTGAAACACCTCCCGAAAGAATAACTCGACCACCTGTGAGGTTGAATATGTTGATGGGATCACAAATAAATGGGAAAATTTATTCAAGTGATCTACCACCACGTATATTAAACCTCTCCCTTATATCGTCAAAAGTCCCATGATGAAGTCCATGGACACACTCTCCCACTTTCTCTCTAGAATGGGAAGAGACTATAATAGACCGGTCGGGTGTGACAACTCAACCTTGTTCCTTTGACAAGTTATGCACTCTTTTACGTGCCTCAACATGTCCCCCTTGATCCCACGACAAGAGAAAAACTCACTGATGGTACGATAAGTCTTGAGAAAACCCGTATGTACTGCAAGAGGGTAGTTGTGAGGTGTTTACATAACCTTCTCTCTGACCTGGGATCCCAACACTAAGTATATTCAGTATTTTTAGTATGTCACATCATTCATCACCTTAAATCTATCATCCCTATGTGTGTCATCTAGTATCTAACAGGGATTTTTGTCCTTGGAATACTCAACCAAGAGTTGGGCCTTCCAATCATGTGCTATGTCCATCATAGAGAGTACTGGGGCCTCTGGGAAAGCGCATCTCGAACTATATTGTGCTTTCCCTTTGCGTACTCGATCTCAAATTCGTAATCCTGGAGATTACTCACCCACTTATGTTGCCTCTCCTACAATGTATGTTTCTTCGGGAAGAGTCGATGATTGTTGTCATTAGTATTCACCTTGAACCGGTTCCCCACCAAATACTGTCTAAATTTGGCCAAGGCTTGAAACACGCCCAACATCTCCTTGTCATAAATGAATTTGGTCATGGGGTAGCAACATTCGACTCTCAAAGGCTAAGGAGTGGCCTCCCTGCGTCAACACGACCTCCCTTACTTTAAGCTCACACTCCAATACAAACGGTTGAGTGAAATCAGGCAAAGCCAAAACATAACAACTACTCATGACCTTCTTGCAACGCTCAAATGCCTCTTGTACTACCCGTGTCCACTCAGAAGCCCCCTTCTTCCACAAGTTCGTGAGAGGTGGTTCAAGCTGTGAGAATCCTCTCAATAATATCCTGTAGTACGTACAAATTCCCAGGAATCCCCTCAGCTCAGTCACATTTTTGGGTGTTGGCCAACCCAAAATGGCCCTGATTTTCTCCTAGTGTATCTTTACTCCATCCTCTGGGCCAATCACATGCCGAAGGTACAACATCTATGTCCATCCAAACTCACATTTGGACATCTTTGCATACAGTTGTTGCTCCTATAGTACATGAATTACTACATCCAAATGTTGAAGGTGCTCCTCCCACGTCTGGCTATAGATGAGTATGTCATCAAAGAAGACAAGGACAAAGTGCCGCAACTTACCCGGAAATACGTGGTTCATAGAAGACTGAATAACTAGGTCCAAAACCCATGTTGCACTACTCATATGATGATGATTATATTTTTTTTGGATTCCTCTTTCAGAGAGGTGCAAGGTTGATCTAAAGATCATCTTGTTTGGATGAGTAGAACATATATTTTGATTTTATTTTCCACACATCTGCAAGGTCGGCTAGATTTGTAATGTAGGCTTACAAGCCTAATATATGTGTCACACATCCTCATTGATTGATATAAATTGGAGATACTTGGAGATCATTTTCTCATCAACTCATCAGACATTCTCTCTTGTGATGTGATTGATTCGATCATCCTTTGGAGGCCTCTTTCTCTCACACTTGCGGGGTTGAAGCTGGGAAAAAGTGCGGATTGTTTTAGGGTTGTTTTTCTGATGTGCTGACCAGCGTTTACCATGGTGAAAACTTGGATTTTTTACCTCCAACAAGTGTAAGAATTCCAATATATTACGGTTGCATTAGAGGGCACAAATATTGAGGAAAAGAGACACCGTTGACCGAAGCCATAATTTGCATCATTGACCATCATTTATTTTTTGCATTGTCTTTTTCTATTGACCGGCCTTGAATTTTTGGAGGTCTCTTTGAGGGGTGTGTGTGACACTTGGAGGATTGGCTAATCTGATGTTGAGAAAGACTTTTTTGGTTGGTTCATCTTGTTGACTACCGTAACGCATACTACTCTCTATATTTTCTAGAAAATAAGAATTGCAAATTCTTATATATGTTATTGGCTTGTCTTATGTTGATCTATTATTATTTTCTATCAGAATTTTACCTAAATTGTATCAGGCCTATAAGAAAGATTGAAGTAAAACTGCATTAATCATAGAACATACCATGTCTGTCTAAATTTAACACCTTGATAAAGAGGGAAAATCCCAAAATACCAATGCTTGGGCAAGTTTTGGGGAAGCTGGGAAAAGAAACCCATTGTTGGGGCTTGGTGTGAATTTTACTCAATTAAGGAGATAATCCCCTCAAGGAAATATATAAATACAAATGGAATGAATTCATTTAGATCATCATTGGATTGGAACAATTATCTCTGTTTTCTTTGAGCTCAAGGCTCTGAGGGATTTACGACCCCTTTCTCCTATTGATTTCTATAGTGAAATATTTCACTCTAGGTGATAAAATTATTTCTATTTTTTATCTTTCTTATCTTGTTATGGCTTCCCAGGGCATATTTGCAGTCCATCCTGAGGCAATTGGAGCTTCCTATATTGCAGACAGAAGCTTGAGGAAATCCAAAGTCACCTGAGGTAGACAAACTCAGATTTTCTCATGTGATAGAGTGACAAGGCCGAAACATTCAGTGGCAACAAAATGAGGTCTGAGGAAGACCACTAAATCTCTCTGTGGCCTTAGATTTATGGAATGCGAAGATACATCTGAACTTTGAATAGTCAGCAACCTTTGAAAACATAACCGAAGCCTTCCAACATATACGATTTGTCTTGAAATTGTTCAATCAAGGTCATGAGGCAGATGCATAAGTGTTTACAGAGGGAGTTCACAGGTCCTTAAACTTGGCATTAGCCTTCCTGTGATAGACTGGGATTTGAGGGTATTTCATTCAGTCTATTAGTTGTCAATAAATAGGATCAAATCACATATAGATAGATGTATAACTAATTATTGGATTACCTTTCTGTGGAATCATTTTCTTTACTCGAACAAGTGACATTGTGGATGAATGAACAATGCTATAGGGGTTTATGAGTAATCATTGATAATTTATGAGAATCCATATAATACTGTGTTATTAAAAGAATTGTTGGTTTTGTGATTGATTGAAAAGAGAAATGTCAGTAGAAATTGCAATGTTGCTCAATTTCACAGTTACTACCTATTTCATGGTCAAATAAGGGAAATACTTTGGATGGAGACTATAGTTCTTCAAGAAACCCTAAGTAAAAAATTGCTCTAGGTCATTATAGTGGTATCAAAGGTGGCTCTGTTGCCAGTCTGGAGGATGGTTGAAGATGGAACAACTGGAAAATTTTGTTGGCAAGGAATATGTAAATTCATGGTAGAAGTTAGAAGAGCAACAACCGAAAACTATTAAAAGACTGCAAGAAGGGAGAAAAATGGCTCTTCCAAGATTAGAAATATTTAAAAAAAAAGGTTGTAGTATCTAAGGAAAATTAAAAAGATCAATCCATAGAACTCTATGATAAGAGCACACAACAGAAAGGAGCTATATGGAATGTCTTTCTGGCTAGCTGCAAGAAAGTTAGAACAAATGATATTGATGATAAGCTGAAGCCTATAAAATAAAGCCATGGCCAGTGGTAACAGTACTAAAGATAAAAGAAGTCGGCTAAATCTCAGGGAACAATATGGACTTCTCAAGGAAAGGGACAACTATTCTGATAGCAATATCATTCAAATTTCAGATATGCTAAATACAGATGTAGAGGATGAAAGTATTCTTGATATAGGAGTAGGTAAAGACAATAGTACCCCCTCTGATAGCGATATGAAAAATCCTACATCCAGAGGGTTTCCCCTTAAAAAAGGAAAAAAAAGGTACGTTCCAATCTTTGGTTGTGGCTATACAAGAAGTAGAAAAGTGCCTGCAAGGATCTACCAAGAGAAGAAGGAATTATGAAGGTGATTTGCAAATGTTTGCTTCAAACACTGAGTATGGAGTAGGGACAGAACATGGTAAAAAATCATAATTTACAAAGGTGGTTGCTGATTATTTTGATGGTGCATGCGTTAAAATGGACAAGGACATTTTTGCAATATAAATTAAGAATTCTAAAAGCATGGAAGAAATTGCACAACCACCTGCATTATTGAAAGAAAATTTGTCACCCAAAGAAAGTTGTCCAAATCGAAAAATAAGAAGAGAAGGCAGTAGACGTATATCTACTTGACAACCTTTCATAATCATCCCAAATTCATGTGGATCAAATTTGAATTCACATAGGGGTCCCAGTTACATGAAAAATTCAAAAATGTGGAAGAATTTTTTGCAGCTTTTGAAAGTTAGAAAACTGCAGAAAAAATAATGAGAAAATGGAGGGTAGAAAAATCACCCGTTTGTAGAGAATCTCTTAAGACACGGGTAAGGTGACCAGGGAAAAGCAGTAAAATAATTCTTAGGAAATATGGTGTGAAGTTGCTTGGGAACACTGGAAAATTTATGGGATTAGATGAAGAATAACTGGTGATCAAGGTGGAAGAATGCCCAGTGTCTACTTTCACTAGTTCTGAAGGAAAAGCTTGTGAATTGATAAACAAAGTTGGTGGAAATATATAATCTCTTATTGAGACTGATGTTAATGAACTGTAGTCCAAAAATGTTACTCAGTTGGATAGCAATGCGTAGAGAGCTATGCACACTCATGATCAACATAATATGGCACATTGTGCTAATGATCTCCAACTACATCCATTTTAGAAAAAGGAATCATGTTACATTTGAAATTGAAGAAACATTCAAACTTCACTCCAAAAACTTGTTTTCATCCTTTGATAAATCCTTGTGAAGTGCTTTTTAAAAATATTTACATTTTATGGGAAGAGATGCGTTGAAAAGTTAAAATAGATGAGACAAATGTTGAGAAGGAATGCCCATCTCTGTATCAAGCAGCTTGGTTTGGAAAATTTTCATATATAATTGGTGATCTTCCTGTTGGAGATTACTATATTCACTTAGCAGAGATCATATTCACAAATGACCTATCTGGGCTGCGAGGTTTTAATGCCTTTATACAGGAGGATGAGATTATTTCTAAGCTTGACATATATACTTGGTTTGTTTCAAACACTTCACTTGTTTTGATGGATACCCCTACACATGTTATTGAGGGAGGAACTTTAACTCTTAGATCTGAAGCAGTCACTCGTAGCCCTATTGTATGTGCCAACTACATTAGAAAGGATGTTCTTTTCCTTGATTTTCCTCCTGTACTATAATTTTAGTTCCTTCAAAATGTAATGTAGTGGGGAACGTTGTCCATTGGACATGTAGACGATCAACATTACACAAACGGACTATAGCTGGTGATGAAGATGATTTTTGTGGCAGATATTATGATAAGTCAATAATGGCCAATAAATTGAGTCAAGTATTCTAATATGGAGTGTTTGAAAGTGAAGATGGGGAAGAGACTCATGGAGCCATTGGTAGAGACAATGAGGATTCCTTCTTCGATGATGAGTCAGTAGAAGTGGTTGTCTTCTCTCTCAGAATGGGCAGAAAATAGGATGGTGTGATGTTGAGAGAAATGATGTTCACTAATACAAATTGGTTTTCCCTTGAAGATGACAGGCATACTAATTGGTCAGTACCGACATCTCTTGTTTCATCATCTCCCAGAGTATAGGATGGTCAAACAAAAAACATAACAACATCAAATAATACTGGTGGTAATAGTAGCAATAATGATGAAATTGTGTTAAAATATGATGGGAAGTTGGTAGATACAAAAGGAATACCAGTGCCAAACATGAACTTAGGACAAATGGATGTTGGGTGCAGGAATTACACTTAAGCAAACTCCTGAACACTTAATTTGTCAACTCGGGGGATCCATAACCTTAGATATGAAGAACATGCAATGCCAGAGATGGTATGAATCTTCCTAATATAAATCCCTACTTTCTTAAAAGGAAGATTCCAGAATCAAATTAAAAAGAGAAAAAGGAAACTTGAACCATCAAAATAATCTAAGACTCGAACAAGGAAGAATGCATTTGCAAGAGGGAATTAAATATAAAAGGAAATCACTCTAGCTAATTATTGTTTAACTACTTAGTGTGTGTTTTTCTTTAGCAGAGACACTTAGAAGTCTCATCAGATGGGCCCTTAAACCTGCTCCTTTAGATATTTCCTTCTTGCCCTAATCTGTCCTGCACTTTTGTAGTCTACTTGCACTAGTGCAGGAACAGATATTTATGCAGAAGGTATAAATGGTGTCTTTACTAAAGGATTTTTACTTCATGCAAGGGCTTGAACTTTTCCATGTTCAAAGCACTCAGATCCCGTGGCAAGAAACTAGTTCTTGCATCGTATCAGAGCTTCCTGCACTTAGCATTTAATTCTTAAAATAAGTGCTTAATTATTGCATGTGCTATTATACTATTAAATCAAATTGCACACATAAAAATTGAATGTTTCTGATCTTAATAGAGTGCATGAATAAAGAAACAATAAATATACATTTATTCTATCATAATAATTTAATGAAAGAAAGAAGATTGCAGGAATTAGACTAAGAAGGCTTGCTGCATCACACCAAAATGCACTGGTGCAGGTTCATTTCTCCTACTTGGACCAGGCGGGGAAAACCAATCAAAAAAAATTGCAGAAAAGGAGATATCACACCAACGTGCACTGGTGCAGGGTTATTTCTCTTGCTTGGACCAGGCGGAGGAAAACCAATCTAAAATCAAGTGTAGGAAAGGAAATTGCAAGAAAAGAAAATTTATCTACTTCACACAACGGATCTTCTTTCACTCAGATAGGAACTCATGTGCTTAAAAGTAAATCACACTTGACAATGTAAACACAAATTACAGGAAAACAGGAAATGGGGTAAACGTGCTAGGTTGGTTGGGCCCTAGACAACCAGTGCGTTTTCCTTTTAAATAAAAACGTTGCTCAGTACCTTAATCCAAATTCATCAACTCAAATACAAAAACACAATTTTTGAAACATGAGGCGGAACTCCCTTTTATTAATTCACTGAGGAAAGTACATACATTAATACATCGTCTAGCCCAGATTCGGGCGATAACAAAATACAACAACCTATTACCGCCTCTCTGGCTGTGTCTCTGTTCTCTTCTGCTATCAAAAAATTCTTCTTAGTCCTATTTACATTCTACATTATATAGATCTTTTGCCAAAGGCCAAAATAGATCATTCAACTGATTACATAACCAAACGCATAATTTAGCTTTTCGGCCTTCAAAATTAGATAGTTAGCAAAACTGGTCATAGCCAATCTCCAACTTTCGTCCTTCACATATTTGGTCTCAGCTGCCTTTGGGTCGATCTTGCTATCGTGGCTGAAGCTGCTCAAAACGAGGCGGTGATCAAGGAGGTTCGTATCTGCTGCAAGGATTTGTTGTGCTGGCAACGGTGCAAGATCTGATCCTGCACTAGGATCAGCGGTCACGGTAAGTACTCTAACTACCAAATAAACATTGGAGATATCGATAAGTTACAAAAAGTGATTAAAAGTAATAAATCATGTAATAAATAATTAATTAACGCTAAGTTGAATTAAAAATATGAAAAATAAAGTTTATACTAAATATGTCACCGTGCTTGAACTGGTGCAAGATGAGGGTGCATAAAAGAGGTAAAATAGCAGTAAATGGTTATGATTTAGGAAGCGGAAAATGGAAAAAAGAGAGAAAATTAGGGGGCTAACATCCTCCCATCCCTAAGCTGTTGTGTGTCCTCACACAACTCTTTACCTTTGCAAAAAACCTTAAAAACTTTTAGCATTCCAGCTCAACCCTGCTTTGACATACTGACATCAGCCTGCAATGTTTCAAACTTCTTCTTTCTAATGTTCTTTAGTTTCTTTGTCACCTTTTTAAGTCGCTTGAAACATCGCGCAGCTCATTACTTCCAAACTCTAACTTCTCCTTTCTTTTTTTGGATCTCCATAGTTAATTATTCTTTACTCTTTTCTTTATCCTCCTGCGCTTTAGCTATGAGTTGTTCTAAGTTCTGCACTTGAAGCTCTAGTTCAACTATCCGAGAAGCAGGAGTTACCAAATCTTCTTCTTCTTCTGTCTCGATAGCGGCTATGTATTCCTCAGGGACCTCAGTATCCCTCAAGGTTTCAGCAAACACTTCTTCCTCTTCTTCTTCTTCTTCTTCTTCTTCTTCTTCTGGTTCTTCTTCTTGCACTGGTGCAGAAGGGGATTCAACGTCCTGTGGGGACTGTGGTTCTTTTCCTGCACCAGATTCTTCATTCTTTTTCCGGGGCCTTTTAATGAAATCAGCCAATAGAGTGTCATCTTCGACCACTACAAATTTTGTTGTGTTCGCAAGGACTGAAAGGTTATCTTCTTCAGGGGTCTGTGCCTGTATTGGTGGCGTAGAAGGAGTCTCTTCAACAGGTGCACTAGTTGTCTTATTATTTGGAAATGGGGTCCTTTCTTCTATTGATTTTTTAGGTCGTTTCCTTTTTGCACCTGTGCAATAAGGACTCCCCTTTACATTCTTACTCAGACCCTTGCTTGTGCTAACGGGGTCCTCTGTCTCATTTCCAGTAGTTGTCTTTTTATGTAGTTGTTTTAACAGTGCCTCCTAGGTCATGCCTTTAACTTCTAATTGTTTCTGGACCAAAATCTTTATCAGGTCATGGTGATTTAACTTCTTGACGGCCTGGTCTACCCGTCCGTCCCGCACACCCTTGGCCATTTTTTCCAAGCTCTTAAGCAAAAAATGGGGGAAATTAATCCTCCACCGGGCGTACCGGCTGGCTTTGAAATGTTGTAACATCCTAAAATGGTACACAAAACTGAGGGAGTACCTTCCCTCACAGGTTATGAATTTCTGTAGGATGAAAAGGAGGTCCTGCCACTGTCCCATCAGGGCACTGCGTGGAATTCCTTTCTTCCAATCTACCTTCATCTTCTTGTCAACGACAAAACGCTGCCATCGCTTCCTTTCTAGTTTCTAATTTTTAAACCATTGCTCACCAGTATTTTCCAAGCCTATCGCTGCTGCTATAAACTCTTCCGTAACCTCAAATTTTAGAGGCCCAATTTTTACTCGACCATTTTTTAAACTTCTGGAAAACTGGAGGGCCACTTCACTGTTGTGCCCGTCAAACTTTTGCAAGAATTGAAGAAAGCCTGAGTCTCGCAATAGTGCAAGACTATTGCGATACTTAGCAGTATGTTCTACCCTACTGAGAGACGAAGGTTCGCTTCGAACAGGCGGCATCGTTGCTTAACGGTTATGAAAAATCAAGAATTTATATGCAACACCGGGAAAATTGGATCTTATAGATAGGGATCCAACCGTCCACCATCCCTTCCATATTATCACCCATTCATTCCACTGAAATAGTCGTGGATGCGCAGCATCTTTGAGATCGTGTCAGACTGGTACTTGCGGCGTCGTTTTAACGGTTAGGTGAGGTAATCATTACGAGTGAAGAACATCTAGGATTATGGCGGAAAGGGGCAATTATATCCAAGCAACGGTTAAACACTTCCGCACTCCTTCATAATTCAAAAAAATAAATTTAGCATTCATTAAAAAATAATCATGATTCTTAACTTAAAAACACCTTGTACTTTAAATAATTTTCTCCTAGTTAATATGATAACACAAGTACCCATCGACTAAGTGAAAGGAATTCTTATAAACTTTCATGATGACCACTTTCATATGAAGTATGCTATGAAAAGAACAAATTGTACTATGTTTATGACAGGGTGCATGCTTGCACCGCTTAAACTATGCTATTCTGTTGGTACCATTCTACTTGCATTATTATATAGGATGACATTCTTGCACTAGTGCAAGCATAGTATCTGAAAAAAAGAATAGAGAATTTAAATAAAATATAGGTTGTACTTCCAACATGGATTTCTCAACTTATACTAGAAATTTTCTTCGCCCTTTCTTGATGCTTCAGAGCATATCCTTTTGCTCTTTGTGCGCGAGATCCTGCAATGAATTCATGAGGGAACAAAGAAGTGGGAAAAGGGAAATTTCAGAATGGGAAGGAATTTTGTTACTGGGATTCCAGGAATAGTACCACAAGAGGGGAAAAACAGAAGTGGGATAGGGAAAAAAATTCAAGGGTAAAGTGGGGTTTTTACGAAATGGATAGGGTAAATTCAGAAGAATATGGGAAGGTTAATCATTCTGGGATTGAAGAAGAAAACTGAGGGAATATTACGAAAGTGGAATATGAAGAAAGGCAGAAAATTTTCTAGAAGGTCTGCCTGCACTGGTGCAAGAAAAATAACTTCAGCAAGAATTAAGCGTTACTTGAATAAAAATATCCATGCTAATTACCCCAATTGTATAAAGGTTGGTTCTGATGAACCTGCTTTTACTTGGTGGTCACTAACATATCTAAAGATCAAGCAACATTCTATTTTTATTAGAAATTTTTTATCTTCCTTCCAACAAGCTGGTTTTCAGGTTGATCCTTCTGCAATCATGTCAGCGAACTGATTTTCATAATTGCAGGAAAATATTTTTTCTTTACTTTTTATTTAATTTTTTTTTTGTATTTTAAATTTATTTTTTTTTAAGAAGAAGAAGAATTCATGTTTTCAAAAGGTTGCTATTACCATTCACCACTACCGTCCCGAATTGCTGTTGGACTTGCTGTGTAAAATCTTTCCTGGCAAGTGGCTGAAAATACTTCTTTAATCTGTGTCCATTTACCAAGAATACTGAATTTTTTCCATCAATAATTTCAACTCCTACTGCTCCATTCTTGAATACTCGGATCAATTCATAATGTCCCATCCAACATGTATGGAATTTCCCTTTAAAAATTTTAAATCTAGAATCATAAAGGAGTACCCAATCACTTGGTTTCAATTGCTTTTTCTGAATAGACTTGTCATGCCACCTTTTGCGTTGCTACTGAATTAGTATGTTCTGCTGAACAACACCCCTACGAGATTCATATAACTCATTTAATTAGAGAAGACGCTGTTGTTGTGCCTCAAAGAGATCTAGTCGTAACTGAACTGCAGTTCTGAAAGTTTTGATCTGGAATTCAATTGGTAACAAAACATGTTTTCCATATACCAAGTCATATGGTGTATGTCCCGTGCTATTTCTCCAAGTGGTTCTGTATGCCCACAAATCTTGTGGTAATCTTTAGCCCAGTCTTTCTGATGCATATTTACTGTCTTTGTAAGAATCGACTCGATCACTTTGTTTTTGGATTCCACCGGGCCATTTTCTTGTGGGTGAAACAACATGGATTTCCTATGCCGGATGTTGTATTTCTCCATCACACCCTGTACCATATTAGAAATAAAATGCGGACCATTGTAAAAAACAATTTCTCTAGGCACACCAAATCTAGTAAAGATTTTAGTAAAAAGAAAATCAACAACAATTTTTTCTGTATCAAAGGAAACAGCTTTAGCTTCTACCCATTTTGTAACAAAATCTGTACAAACTAAAATATGCTTTTTGCTTAATGACATTGGATTTATTGGCCCTATAAAGTCAATGAAGTATGATGGGAATAATAAAAGGGCTAAAAATTAACCTTTGTGAAAATTAAGAGGGAAACTCCATAAAGAATAATATTTCACAAAAATTACCTCCTGAAAAACCCTAAGACAATCAATGCATGCTTGATACTAGTGGAAGAAAATTCAAAAAGACAGGCGTAGCGCCAAAAGTGCAGTGCGTGAGAAAAAATATTGAAACACCTCTAAGGTGCACAACAATTATAGTAAGGGGCTTTAATTTCATTTAATGGCATGGAAAAATTTGCATATGGAGGCTTCAAATAGGAATTTTAAAAAATTTAGCAAATATAAGTGCACAAATTCAAGTCACACGGAAAGCACAACGAATAGAGAAAAACAAAAAAATGATAGAAAGTGTGGTGAATGGAGAAAAAAAAAATCCCAAAAAGCACAACGAATGGAAAAACACAATGATGGGGAAATTTAGTGTTTTTCAGGTTGTTAAGTTTTTTTCTTTGCTCGTGCATGCAATTTTGAACTCATTTAAAACCAAGGCATTGAAAAAAACTGCAATTTTCACCTAAAGAAAGGATGTGACCACCACGTTGAGGAAAACACACAACTGTCTAGAAACGCAACGCTCTTCGACCTCCTTTGCATAGCGACCAAAACCGACCATGCACCGAGCTTTTTCATGGAAGAAATGAAGATTTGGGAGATCATATGTGAATTTAAGCATGCAATTGACCTCCCAAGATGGCTGAGAGCAAACTTGATGGTGGTAATAACGAATTTAAATTGAATGACCCAAAGCGTAGCACGTGGAAAAAGTGCAACCATTATCATCTGCACCTTTGTACCCTTGATAATGTCGTGACCAATCATGATATTACATTTTAATTGAATTAATGCACCTATAAATTTGTGCTCATGATGACAAATCATGACAACATGAGCTTGCTCATGCTTTCTTGATGTGACTTGTCCCTAGACCTACTTAACTTGACCGCTTGAGATATAAATACCATATTCGTATCCCTTGAAACACTTTGACATATTTACAAAGAACAATGAAAAAATTATTCCATCCTAAGACCTAAAGATTGTTCTTCCACAAGAACATAGCCATACGTTAATACTTTAGATAATATTTGAAAGAAAAAATTTGTTCTGAATACTATGACAATAGGACAATAAAACCAACTAATCCTAAATTTGGTAAAGGATTGTCATCAACATCTTCAATTTGGGTAGCATCTTCAACATTCATATTGCATCGTGCAACATGTCCTTCTAAATATTCAGGTAGCTTCCTTGAGCAAATCCAAAGACTACTATGCATATAAACAAGTTTCTCCACTCTCTTAGAGGTAAATCTATTCCTCTTAGCAGAGTTTATGAAACTATAAGGGGACCAATTCCTTTTAGTAGCTGAGGTACTAGTAACTTGAGATAGAAAACATGAAGCAAGCTTTCGAAGATCTGGGACCCGAACTCGATACATACTCCACCATCCAAGGGGTTTCTTCTAAGCATAATGCTTGCTTTCCATCTTTTCATCTTGGATGAATGCCGGAGGTATTACTATACGAAAATCAATAAATTGCTCATGTATCACACTTTCTTCATCAACATTATACATCTTACTTATAGCATCAAGAAACCCTTGTTTTACCTCTTCATCATCAATAGGAAGAATAATATTTGGTATTTCCATATACCACTTTGGATTAAGGGCAATGCATCCATGTGAAGGGAGGTATGGAATTTAATCTATTTTTCTCAATCATCTTGTTGATTCCAAAAAAAAAAATCCAAATAAGGGTTTCTTTGGCAAATGATGTGATTTACCCTGCCAACCATGGTATCAATACATTCATATATTTATTTAAGAGAAGGATAATATGAATCAACATGCCTCATAAAATTCACAATTGGAGTTGTAAAAGAGACAACATATCTACAATCAACCCACCAATCCTCATTAAGAAGAATTTCTCTTATCTTCTTTGCTAGAGGTGACTTAGACTTAGTCCATGCATTCCACTCTGAAGAAACAACAGTGGCTTGTAAATATGCATATACCTCAAACATGCAGTCAAGAAAAATAAGTTGTCTCGCATATCTTGATTCTAAATGTTTTAAAAAATACTTCTTTGAATACATCTTGAAAATTGCCAAGGAAACATGGTGGTTGTAGATAAACATTTGTGGCTCCCTCGAATCTGAAATTGTTTTTGCAATCCACTATATTTTACCATTGTATTTTAAGATATTGTTAAGGGCATGTACACCACAAGGGGTTCAAAGTATATTCCTAAATCTGCTTTGGATCATCAATCCCACTTCTCTACAAGCATGTGTTGCATTTGTTACGACATGTACCACATTTGAAGGAAAAACCTCATCAATTGCATCCTTCAACATTTCAAACATGAAAGTAGCGTCCTTAGTTTTTCCACTACAATCAATCGCCTTTAAAAAATAAGGCCCTGCTGGTGATTTAACAATAACATTCAACAAAGGTCTTTGTTGAATATATGTCTAACCACCCATGACAATTGAACAACCTGATTGAACCCAGGATTGTTTGAGGTCCTCCATAATTCCATGCATTCTTGTCGCCCCTCTATTTAACAATAGAGTCCCCATTTTGTTGTAACCTTGGGGTGTGTATCCTATCCCTGTAGCTATGATTTTTCTCACAGTTTCTTTATATTATGGTGAACGAGTGGCATTAAATGAAATTCCATTTTCCATAAAAAAAAATATGTGATTCCATCATATGATTCATCCCTATGCATGACATTGTACATATTTTGAATGGATTCACCTACATTAGTCCTCCTATAACTAGAACCCCCTTGAGTAGTCTCAATTTGAATGTGACTTTGTTCATTCATGTTGGGATGAATCTTCATGTATGCCTCCCTTATTAGGAGATACGATGCTACTATCACATTCACTGCTTCCATTGGCTTTCATGTGAAGCTTATTCATCTCCATTCCTTTCTCAAGGTTGCATGTGCAACCCGTCAATCCTAACCTAGGTATGTTGTAACAACTCTACTTACCCATTTTTTTTTCTATTTATACCATTCATGCTACTTTTTCATAACTGAATTTTTTTGTTTGTTTGTCATATTACTATATTTTACCACATTTTTACTTTTTTTCGTCTACATTTGATATAATGACATACTTGCTTCTAGCACTTTGTTGCCAATGATAATCCTAACATAAACCCATGTTTCCAAAATTCATATTTTAATATTTCTTTCCCTTTGTTACATTTCGTCAATGTACCTGAATTCTGTTATAATAGTAAGTTATTTTACTATTAATCTACCTCTTAATAAGATTATGCATTTTCTATTATTTTTCTTAACATAATAACTTTGATAAATTTCACATTAAAGTTATCTATTAGAATATGTAACTATATTCTAACACTATACTCCTTATCCAAGGTTTGACTTATAACTATTTTCAATACCCTTGCTCATAAATTACGCTTATAAAATCACTTTTAACCTTTTTAATCTACCTTTGAAGATTAATATAAAAAAAGGTTTTATCTCCACTTATGGACCCAACAATTAACCGACTAATAATTTATATAACATAAATACTCTAATGGTAAATGGAAATAGTTGATAATTAATATCCCATGAAACTCCACTTGACAACCATTACATAATCATTAGAGTACTATTCGAATTAAAACTTTGATTTATTAACATTATCATTAGATTCGAATACTATACAATGACGTTACATGTATTCATTTCTTCCTTATGATATTAGTTTGGTTTATTACAATGGAGTTTCGAGGCATCACTTATTTGAAATCATATTTTAATATACAAGGCTACAGTTACAATATCTTATGTTGATATTTCATAATCTGTTTTGGGGATTGGATCGTATCCCTTTCATAAATTTTATGACAGTCCTTTACAATATTTCTCTGTTCGAAGCTATATGAATTTATTCAAGGGTACCACGTAATTTAATTCATCACATGGCCTGTTTGATATTTTTCGCTCCATTGAGCCACAAATATATGCCACGTTAATGGTGGATATTAGGTAATATACCTTCCCTCCATTCTCCCTGTTAGGTTTTGATGGCATGTCAGATTTCCAGATTTTCATTTTCATTTGACCTTGTTGTCTGAGGGTTTAGCTCTGATTCACTACCCATGCGAGTATGCATTTCCGCAGTCCTTTCATTTTTCTTATGGAGAAATACCCAACCTCAACTAATTCATTATTATGTGTTTGACTTATTCCTGCAACTTGATAATTTTCGTTTTACTAAATTTCAGATTCAAATTTCTGAACTCACTACGTTTTGTTTTTGTGATGCATTGACTCTTTTTACTACATGTATTCCAATCTTCTTCGTGCCCTATATTCCGTACAACCTTAAGGTACCACCATTTGTATATTCTAGGTAAGTGAATCGTTATCCCATTGTTTTAATAAGACATATTCTGTCTATGGTAGTTATGTCGATGGTCGTGGCTTAATTTGTCAAACCTTCTGCTCCTCAATTCGTTTTTATCATTTAATACCTTCCTATGAGGGAATTATTGGGTTTACGATTTCTATTTGTATGATAAAATTCTCTTTTATTCTATGAAAGTTAATTCGTTGAACATTTATACTACGTTCCTATTGGTGATTTCAGACGTTTAGATAATTTTTCTTCAATTAAAATCATTTGATGTATGGTTTATGGTATTGATTTGCCCCAGATTTTTGGATTCATCCACAGAGATACAATTTCATTTTTATTTATAAGAAGGGAATACGAGTTTGGAGTTCTCTACCTAGAATTTAAAACCAATATGAATTTCCATTTCATATCGAATTTGTATTTTGGTCCTCAGATTTCTTTTGAAATTCCAGAGAACGCATATGGTTAATTTATGTGTGTATGAAATTTTCCTTATTCTTGTATTATATATTCTGTATATTTTGAATTTATACTTCATACTCATTTTCCCTCCACTATGAGTATCTAACTATGATTTTAACATTTTGTTGGGTATTATGAATACCCTTTTATATAGTCGTTTTTCCTCAAGGCTATACTCATCGTTTTATCCTCCATGATGATGGTAAATTTATTTGTTACAGTAAATCCTAATGGTAAGGAAACAAATTTCAATTCTTTATATAATTCATTAATTTTCTTCGTCAATAATGATATGTATACTGTCCCAATTGACTTGCGTTTCTTTTCCTCTATTTTGGCTTACTTCGCCATAACGCATACCAATTTATTATAGTCATACTATTCTATCCATAATGTATGGAAACAATAGTTTAATTCAATTGATTTCATATGGTTTTTAAATTTCTTACAGTTTGAATTTAAAGGCACCATTTATGTATACCACAGATATATATATATATTTGTAAAGACTTTGTGTTTAATTACAAAATTCCATTTTACTTGGATAATTATATTTAGGACTTATAAATATATATATTTTACTGCTTCTCAACAATTAAATTGAGAAAATATTTTTAAGCTCTTGTCTTATGAAGTAGTTATCATTTTATTAATTTCCCTCAATTAATAAAATGATTTATTGTACAAGAATTATTCCTACTCATTCGAGATCATCCTGGGTTTCCATTAAATACTCCATCTTCCAGAATACAGGAAAGGTTATTTTTAGGTTTTCAATACTTTCACTACAGTATCTTCCTCTCTACATGTACCCTTAGGAACTAATTCATTTTCTTCTTTGTGAAAATAAATGATTTCACTGCATACATTTGACTAATAGGGTAATCTTTATTTTTCAATTATCTTTTTAGTTTCTTATATGTTATTTATTTATTTAAATTATTATATTCAGATGCTAATACTCTATGCATGGTGTCTTTGTACATGTATTGCATCTCTCACATTGTACCCCTCGTCAAATTGTGCATTCCTTCTGCCAACTTTGACAATTTATTTTATTTCTTCTATTTACAGGTTAGTCAATATCATGCATATAATTTGTCGGGTCTATGCTACAATCGCCAGAGTTAGGATCCACGAGAGGCGGTTAGTCCATTTCGCGAAACACATGGGGAGCGTTGAACCCAATTTTCAACAATCTCCCCCCAAACACGAGTTAGGTGAGTTTCAAACTCGAGACCTGTTGCTTTGATACCAATTTTTGGAATCATGATTGCCGTTAGACTAAAACCCACAGGATTTAGCCTCCGCGATAATATCCAGAGTTAGGATCCATGAGAGGTGGTTAGTCCATGTCAGGAAACACACGGGGACCGTTGAACCCAATGTCCAACAGAATTCAATCCACTGAATTCAAGGATATTATTGTAAAATTTATGCAATTATTATACAAAACATTTGACTTCAGTCAATGAAACTATGACAGTTTGTAATGATATGTTCTATCATTGTTGATACAATTTTCTATTCTTATTATGATGATAAAAATTCATCTTTATAAGTATTTTGTATAGGTGTTTGTACACTTATTTGTAATATCTCAATTACATATTATGGTTAAACAATGAATTCTAATTAATGTTATGTATACCATTGTACTATCCTCTAGTTCTTCAATATGTAACTGATATTTACTTTCTTATTGAAACATAAGAATGAATAGCTATATGTAACTTTTCTGTTGATGTATACTAGAGGTATTTAAATTTAATTTGTACAATCATGTTTTCTTCTAGACAATTATCTCTTATTGTATCCACATTTCTGCTTAATTATTGTTTACATAATGATTATATTAAATATCTCTCTTAACATCATTTCTACTTCTTCTGATGTATTTTTTGCATTTAATAATTAGATTCTTATAACCTAACAACAGATTTAAACCCCCCTGCTTAGGTCTAGACATTATTTTTCTTGGTTTACTAATTTAATTTTTCTATGTAACTAAACAAAACTAAACTATATCTATTATAGTATATTTTGTTAAATACATCAAACTCTGTAATTTACAACTAGCAGAATTCCATTATACTATTTAATCATTTAGAAAAGATAACTTCCCACATATATTTCTACTTAAACCATGATTACTCTAACTCTCATCATAACAACAAAATCATAAGACAAAATTAAATTAATTGTGCATACCAATCCTGGTAAGACTATTTGCCACCCAACCTTGAGCTTTTTCTCCACAGCTCCCCCCGAGCAGAGACTAATTTCTCCAAAGTGTAGATAGCTTCTTGTCTACTATAGAATGGCTTATCTAAGCCTGCTTTCCCTTCAACATGTTTCCATAACTGTGTCCAATTAAATCAAGTTACTTTTTTCCTTTAGCCTAGGCTTTACTTTGTTTTTTCCACAAAAGCTCTTTAAAACTAGCTTTTTCCTCTTTCTAGTTTTATTTCACCTCTTCCTAGTAACTTTCCACTTTACTGGGGTACATTTTATATTTTTATCTCCAATCTAATATTTTCAATTTATTTTATTTTCTCCAAGGATTTTTGGATAGTTTGGGAAAGATTTTGGATTTAATTCCATCCTCATGGACTTGAAATCCTGGTCTCCAATATACTCTAGTATTTGCACAATAATTAAAATTCCACATTTATTAATTTTAAAATATAATATATCCACACATATAGTTTTCCTTCAGGTCCACTTAACCTTTAGGATTTTCAACTATCTAATAAAAGTAGTAAAATAGGGATATTATATATTTCCCCTATAAAACAAAACATCGTCCTCGATGTTGCAAAACATTAGTTCAATTTTCAAAGAGTGATGAATATTTCTCTTTAATTTCCTCTTCTCGCTCCCAAGTAGCTTCTTCACATGTAAAGTGCATCCACTACACTTTCACCCTAGCTACCGTCCTATTCCAGAGCTCGATTTCTTCCCTTGCCAATATAGGAAGGGGCTCTGGAAGAAATTCCCCTTCTGTTTCCACCTGTATCATAGTCCAATCAACTACATCAGTAGGATCATGTACATACTTTTTGAATAACGAAACATGAAAAACATTTTGAACCTTAATGTGACTAGGTAAAGCCAATTTATAAGCTACTGGGCCCACTCTTTCTAGAACTTCAAATGGTCCACAGTAGCATGGTGCTAACTTAGCACAACTACCCGTATATAAGGTACTATTTTTAGGCTTAATCCTCAAGTAAACATGGTCTCCCACTTTAAATTGTCTATGAATTATATTTTTGTATGCGTAGCTCTTTTTTTGACCTTGATTTGCTTTAATATTTTACTGAATTTTCTTCACAGTTATTTACATCTCTTACAATGTATCAGGTCCAAGAATTAACTTATCTTCTATTTGGCTCTAGCTAAACGATGTATGCCACTTTCTTCCATACAATGCTTCAAAAGGACTCATCTTTATTGAAGCTTGATAACTATTATTATATGCAAATTCTGCTGAATGCAGAAAATCTTCCCATCTTGTAGGTTTGTCCATAATATACATGCATAGCATGTATTGTAAAATCTGACTGGTCCTTTCAGTTTTTCCATATGTTTGGGGATGGTGTGAGGTACTAAAGTTCAATTTGACACCCATTCCTCCAAACGGAGTTTTCGAAAAGGCTAAAGTAAATTTTGCATCTCTGTCTGATATAATCATTTTTGGAATACAATGTAGCTTCACAATTTCTTTCATGAATACATTAGCGACTTGAGTTGTGCCAAAAGTAGATTGCACTGGTAAAAAGTGTGCAGATTTAGCCAATGTGTCTACAACCACCATTATAGATTCATGTCGATAGTTAGTTCTAGGTAATCCAATAATGAAATCTATGGAAACCACTTCCCACTTCCATTATGGAATAGGTAAAGGATTCAAAAATCTTGTGGGATGTTGATGTTCCACTTTTACTTGTTGGCATTCTAAAATCTAGCTAGATAATCAGTCACATATTTCTTCATACCTAGCCAAAACACGCTCTTCCTCAATCTGAAATTAGTTTTTGATAACTAGCATGTCCTGGATAAGGTCTTTTGTGATACTCATCTAAAATTTCATATTTTAATGATGTCACATTTGGAATATACAATCTTTTTTTGTAATAAATTAGTCCATTCTGAGTTTTAGTATATCCCACTATTTCAGTTTTCTGCAATTTCTCTTGCAATTTCACATAGTTTTGATCTTGCATCACCACTTCCTATATCAGTTCTTCTATCTCAAATTTCACACTACTTCCAACATTGTTCAAAATTTGATGAGCACTCCTATTCAAAGTATCTGCAATATTATTTTCCTTTCCTTTAATGTGTTTGATATCCATATAAAACTGAGTAAGGAAAGACAACCATCTAGCTTGTCTAGCCTTTAAATTAGGTTGACTGAAGAAATATTTCAAACTTATGTTATCTGTCATTAGTATGAACTTCTTTCCAAACAAATAATGTCTCCACATCTTCAATGAGTGTATCACAACAAATAATTATAGCTCATATACAGTATAATTATGTTCATGTTTCTTTATTTTTCTTGACTCATATGCTATGACTGAGTTTTCTTGTAGAAATATTCCTCCTAATTATTCTCCACATGCATCTGTACATGCTACAAATTCTTTATTTGGATAAGAAATCTTCAATATGGGGGGAGTTGTTAGTTTAATTTTTAAATTTTCAAAACTATTTTTAGACTTTGTTGTCCATTCAAACTTTACTCCCTTTTTCTATAAGAAAGTAATATGATAGGCCAAGGTTGAAATTCCTTCCACGAACCTACATTAGTATCCAGCAACACCCATGAAGGATCTTATGGCTGGGACATCAGTAGGTATAGGCCAATCCATTATGGCTTGTATTTTCTCTGGATCTACTGCTAAGCCATCCTCTGAAATCACATGATCCAAATACTAAATTTTTTCCTAGTAAAATTCACACTTGTTGAGTTTTGCATATAACTTATGTTCTCTAAGTGTTTGTAGAAGAACTCTGAGATGTTCTTTGTGTTCTTCTTCGTTTTTGGAGATACCAAAATATTATCAATGAACACTAATACAAACTTGTCTAGATACTTGTGCAATACACTATTAATTAAACACATGAATGTAGCAGGTGTGTTAGTAAGTCCAAAGGGTAGGACTACAATTTCATAGTGTCCATATCTAGTTTGGAATGTTGTTTTATTGATGTCCTCATCTTTGATTCTGAGTTGATGATACCTTGTTCCTAGATCAATATTTGAGAAGATAGTGGCTCCTCTCACTTGATCAAATAAGTCATCTATTCTTGGCAGAGGATATATGTTCCTTATGGTCAAATTATTCAGTTGTCTCTAATCTATGCACGTACTAAATGTGAAATCATTATTTTTAACAAATGGTACCAGTGCTGATCTAGATTTATGTAGAAACACAATAAAATATAGAAATAGACATAAAAACAGAGATGCAACGGAAATAAAACTTCATTTCATTAATAAAAAATGACTAAAATATGTTTACAGGCATAATGGAAAATAAACTAGCTAGGGCGTTGGTAGCTTATCTATAAGAAGAGATGTGGCGACTACAGGCCTATGAACTGTGTTACAATGAGGATTGAAGGCCTATTTATTGTTAATAAATAATATAAAACCCTAAACATCCAAAAACCTAACCCTAGCAGATGAAGTACCAAAACTATGAGCCCCGTTTGGGTAAATTGGTACATCAATCTTCCTGGGGACGTAACTTTGGCATACGATCCTCGTTTGATGCGATAAATGACTCATTTGAAATATCTATTTGAGGACTACAAATTCTGAGTGAGAAACATCAATCAACAACCCATGTTGCTCTCGTTTTCCCCAAAAAACGTCGTTTAGGGCCTCAAAACGGCTCTGGAAGTCCAAGACTTGAAAAACTGCTAAAAATAGTAAGTTGTGTTGAAAATGAAAAACTGAAAGAACCAATGGTGGGGGTTCAAATGGAATAGGTGGGTGACCACCAATATCCACCTGGACCATTAAGGCCTCAAAACGGCTCCAGAATTTCATGACCCCAAAAACTGCTAAAAATGGTTAGTTGTGCTGAAACTAAAAATCAGAAAGAACTAATGGTGTGGGTCCAAATGGAATAGGTGGGTGGCACAAAAATCCACTTGGATCATTCCTCCCTCCTTAGGAAGAAATGGTACTCATTGCATTAATTTCCTCCATGAGGGGCAAGTTCTACTGAACTTGGTACCAGAACTTGGTATTAGATTTGTCTAGGATGTCGTGGTCGTGCCGATGGACGTACTAGATACATTCAATAAATTTGGTTGCCTCAAATTGTGCATGTGTTGATTATGTCTGTGTAGTTGCATGAGGTATGGCAACATCAAGCGGCGGTGTGCTATGGGTTAGATCAATGGAGTGCTTGTCCTGACAGTGTAGAGGAACCTCTGTGGCTAAGGAGAAAGTGTCCTCGTATTCCTCCACGACTTTGTCCATCTGTTGCAGCCATGTAGGGGAGCTCTGTTTCGAGGCTATGGCCAAAATATTCTTCTTTCCGTATGAGCGAGTTGTAAGGAAAATAAATTTCCTGGTTTGGGAAACAATCTTACTAATTTGTTTTGCTATATTCAAGCAGATGGCAGGAGGCAGTACTACCCCCAGTATCCTCTACAATTTATTTACCAAAGTAATAACAACAGAACGAGGCCGAGACTCATACACAAAATTTCTCCTCCACAACTATGGTTGGCCCAATAATACATCAGATACATCAAGAGGAGCAACATCACACATTACCTCAACTGTGAATGGCTTTATGTTGTATGAAAGGTGGAAATACTGGTGGGCAGAGAGATCTCTCACTTGGTTAAGCCATCCGATGATATACGACGTCAGGTCTGCTATGGTCAAAAGGCCAAGCCACTTCACGACCTCTGCTAAGATGACATTTTTTGGCTTTCGCTATCGACAAGGAATTGCAGTGGAGAACCCTTCACCCACATCTGCGAATGAAAGAGGCGCTCCCCCTCCTCTGGATCCTCAGGATCCTCCCTCTGGATCTTGGTGGTGGAAGCAATGGCATTTGGGTCCACATCAATGATCTTATTCCCTTTGTTGTCTCCCTTGTTTGGTTCTGGCTCGGGATCATAACATGCATCTAATTTGGGTGCCTTGAGTTCAGCCACCATCGACTGTTTGGCCTGACACTCGTTTGTGCTTTGAGTGGGGATGTTATGAAACTCCCACCACTTCCATGTGTCCTTATTTGGATTTGTGATTTTTTTTTGAGTCACCCCACTTTGGATTTTCCCCCTGTCCTGTGGTTTGGGCGCGCCTTTCCCTAACTTCGGATTTGCGGATCCAAAGTCTCGCTTCTTCTGCTTGAAATTCTGCTTAATCATGGTGGCATAGCGATATGTCGTGCCAAGCGAGGTAATGTCAAGGAACTCCATTTCCTCCTGAATGTGTCTATGCAGAAAAATACGGTACTTAAGCACCAAATGTCTGTCTAAATCTTTAATACCCATCTTTCTGCACTGGATATGGAACAAATTCGTTAGTTCACATCTTGATCCCTTTGTTGTCGTAGCGTGGTCCATTGGATGTATTTGTCCTCATAGCTCCCCATAGGGTAATATTGTTCCTTTATTCCATCTTGGAACAAATTCCAAGTAGGTGTGACCGAGAGTAGAGAGGGTTCCCTCTCGTCCTTTTTCTCATAGTAGGTTTCCCACTAGTCTTTGACATGGGGGGTAGCTTTGAGGAGTGCAAAAATAATATTTTCTTGGTTAGGGAAATCATGGAATGAGAAATACCCTTCCAGAAAATTCAACCATCTATCTAAGGTCTCTGCATCTATTTGGCCTTCAAATACAAGAATGTCGAAGTTGACCTGTACCTTGAAAGGAGTGGTGCCTCCAGAGTGGTTGCAGGATGTAGATGCGCCACCAATGGGCAACTGTTGAAGGATATGGTAAAATTTATCCATCATCGCATTTGTTTAGTCAATTTAATGTCTTAAATTGCTTGCATAAATTATCAACTAAGGCTTGTAAACTGATGAAGTGTGGTGCATTGTATGTGCTTAGTTAACCTTCTTCTTACTTCATTGTTTGTATTTTATGTTTTTTTGGGGCTTTTTTTGTTTAATGTATATGAATGTCTAGTCTAAAACTATAAAAGGATTTAAATGAATATAATGAATTTTAAGAAGGAAGAAAAGGAAGTGTTCCTAAGTTAAACTAATTTGCATGAAAATCAATCAAATTGTTTTGGCTAATTAGAATCTAATCTGGAAAAAAGAGTATCTATCTTAATGAATTCTATCTTAACATTAGTCTTAATCCATGGATCTAATTCCTAAAACTTAGATTGAAATTGCAGTGATGTTCTAAGTGAAAGCATAAACAACTAATTTATATTTAGTTACTCCAGCATTCAATTATGAAGTGTCATCTTCTTGAGATGCTGTGTAAGCAACTAATCCACACCTTAACCTCTAATGCTCTAGAAAAGTACGCAAAGGATAGTATCAATGGTATTGAAATATAGCTTTGATATTATCCTTGCTTACTATCAATACCACATGTAAGGTGTAATTACAGTAAGCAAGAATAATACAGAGATTGTATTCATAAAAATATTATATTATTTTTTAATATATATAACTTTTTGAATAAGAAGAAAAACTAAGCAACAATTTTGCATATTACACTTGTTTTTTAAAATGAAGGTGCCCACATTTATAAAAAGTTTTGCAAGGTAAATAAGAAATTATGGTGAAATATTGCATAAAAAATTATAATATACGTTGGTCAATCCTAGATTAATGGTGGTCAATGGTAAAATCAAACCCTATTGTCTTGCTTTAGCTGGAACTAATAAATTGAGATGTGAAGTGGACAAATTAATTGCGATCTTAGGCACAAATAATTGCATAAATTTTGGTGGTAAGTATATCTATTTATTGCTTTTTAGAGTAGTCTAACTAGGCTACAATCTAGCTCTAGAAATGTAGATTTTTCTTGCAAGTTTTTAGAAATATAGGCTACATCTGACAAACTATAGAATTTTAGGTGCCTTAAGGGATTTTGAAGGTGATTAATCTATTTATATATTCAAAGTATAAATTGGAACACTTCTAAATAAATATTTTGAAAAGTAAAAAGCTAGAATTTTAGGTGCCTTAAGGGTGAAAATGTGAAGTTGGGTTACACTTTTTGCTCTTTTTTGAGAATTTTTTTTTCATTTTTTTCAATTCTTCAAATTTATACAAACTATAACAATTTTTCTGTTTAGAATTTCATTTTGCGATAAAAATAAAAGTTGTCAGAAATCTTGTTAGCTTTCTATTAATTATTTTTTGGAATTTTTTTAGGCACATTTGATATGTCAAATTAGCGTTTCTTTGAGTGTGTGTTTTTTAACAATCAAAGGATTCATAAGAAGTCATGTTAATATGCAATGTTGTATTCTTTGAAAATTTCTGTTTTTGAGAAAACAAAATGTGTTACAACAATCTAGACAGAGTCTACTTCGGTTTCGTCATATTTACAAAGCCAATGGATGCATATCATAATTATTAGAATTTTTGGAACTGGTCCAATATGAAAAAACTGCATATTTTGAGTATGTTTCGCGACGCAAGAAATTTCTTAACATATAAGTTATAAAATAAAAATCTAAAAGCTACCCATTAGAGACAACGGACCAATGTAATGCCCCATAATTTTTTCAATTTTTTTTACAATGTATTTTGGGAGATACAAAATTTTGATTTCACTGAATCACAATGACCCTCAGAAATTGCTTGCACTCGTTTTATTACAAAATTAATTAAAATTAGTAAATATTTATGAAATTCCATAAACGCTATATTTCCTGAAAGTAGATTCAATTCTGAAAATGCTTGTCTTGGATCCGACAGTTAACTCAAAATGTTTCATGGAGTTTAATCAGTCCAAAGTTGTAGAAATGTATTCAGAGCTCGGATCTGCGTAATTTGTGACGTGTTAGTTTGGCCGAACTTTTCTACAAAGTTCAGCCGAACTAGTTTTTGTGCAAACGAGTCGTTAAGTCTCACGCCTTAATAGTTCAGCCGAATTTTTTTCAAAGTTCGGCTGAACTTCTGCCTACTTTTCTGTCGGCTGGAAAATTTCACCGAGCCCCTCCAAAAAAATATTTCACAGCAATATAAATTTCCATGAAATCATTCATAATTTTCGAACATTTCGCACATTTGGTCTAATTTTACAAAGGTCTTGGTTTGGCTTTAAAGACTTTTCTTGTAGATTTGGGTTTAAGGACTTTTCTTGGAAGACATTTGTTGGAGGCGGTCTGATTTTGCATAGAATTGTTTTGGGTTTAAGGAATTTTATTAGACGTACATTCAAAGGACATTTCTTGGAGGTATGTGATACATTTTTTTGGATGTTTTTTGTTCTTTATTTTTTTTGAAAGTATAGATTTGGGCTTAATTTTGAATTTTTAGAGTACGTGTTTTGAGTTGAAGTAAATATTTTGATCTTCGTTTCATTTTTATAAGACATTTTTTTCTCCAATTTTTTAAAGTTAGTGTTTTGGATTGGAGTATGTATTTTTTGCAAAAAATTTAAAATGAGTTTTTTTTTTAAATTAAATATTTTGTGACGCTTTTTCTAATTGAATTATTGTCTAAATTTTTGAAGGAATTTTTTGAACTTCATACTCTATTATCATGGGAAATCTAAGGAATTGTGCGAGAAAATATGATCGAAAAAGAGACCCTGAGGAACGTAGAGAAGAGATGAGACAATCTCGCAAAAGAAAGATAGAAGCACTCTCAAATATTGAAGGGGAAAATCTACCTCAAATAGAAATTGAAGCAGGTATGTAAATGTAAATATTATGGTCTATTGATATATTTAAAGTTTTCCTAGTGTAAAATGTGAAGCTTAATTTTTATTTGATGAACTAATTCAACAAAAATATTTTTCAATGTAAACAGAGAGAAATATTCCTCAAAAAATTGATGATGAGATACAAAATTTTGAAAGAGAAAGTGAAAGAGATATTGAACCAATTATTGAAGATGGTGAAAATATTGAAAGAAATTCAAGTGAAGAAATTGAATCACAAGGTATGTATATATATATATATATATATTGAACACATGCACGTATTATTGAAATTATACATATATTTATTAATTTAGTTATTTATTGAATATGTAAAGTTATTATGTACTATTTATTCGAATATGTACAAATGAAATCAGTGTCGATGATGAGATGTTAGAAAATGTTGAAAGTCACACATATGGAGATAAAAAACCTGACCATTATATACGATATCGTGTTAACCACATTTTTGAAACGTATTTCATAAAGGAGCAGGTGACAGTTCAAGCTCAAATGTTGAAAGGTCTCCTATCATTAAGGAAATTAAAAGAAGATACGACACTATTGGGTATTCGAAAATCAACAAAAGATAAAAAAATGAAGGAAAATGTGATACAAAATATAAGTAGTGCTATAAATTCAATTAGGAGATCTAGACAGAAAATATTTCAATTGTACATAGAGGAATACATATGGCAATGGTTTCATCAAGTACTAAAGAGAATCATTTGGTAACATCTATGGCACAAGCATTAGGAACCTCGCGAAAAAATTTGCACAAACATCGGAAATTTTGGCTGCAAATAGATGTAAATGATGAACTCGCTTGTTGGAGAGCTATTTGTAGGCAACCATACAAAGATAGACTTGGAGAAAATGTTAAAAAAATAATATATGAATATTGGAAGAACAATTCACTGCTTCGCCAACTATAAAGCATGTGATGTGAAGAAGAATAGCACGAAATTAGTACGAAGAACATGAAAAATATTTCTTGGAAACCACTCAGATGGAGTTATTCAACAAGTTCGAAGAAGGGAATCGTGAAATTCATGTTTCAATCAGTGCTTTTTTTCAACAAAAACCATGGTATGTAAAACTTATCACCATACGTGACACTTTTTGCTGCCGTTATCATGTGTAATTTGATTTATATTATGACACATTCCTTGATTTTGGTAGAACATTATGGAAGGATTCACCTCCTCCTTCCACTATCCATGATTTCATATCTCAAATTCTATGTGAAAGAGAAAGCGATGAAATATTTTACAAAAAGAAATGTGCTGGTGGTAAAAAGTGCGATGATTGGGAAAAATTGACTAAATTTCAAAATAAATATTGTACTGATATAAATGATCAATCATTGTCCAACATGAAAGTGAAATGAAAGCGATATGAATATATCCATACGTCGATTCAAGGTGCAAATAGTGTCAAAAGAATTGAATTATGAGAAGACGAAATTTTTGTGATAGACTTTTTGAGAAAGTTTGAGGCAGAAATTTACAAATACACCAAGCATTTCCATAGAGCTTGATAGTAAGACTTGCGATTCAAAAAATCTCGTGAATTTTTTCCACCAGGGACCATTTTTTCAGTGATTGATTTTGCAGAAAACTACACATTTGTTCCACAAAAAGAAATTCAGAGTGAATACTATCATTCTGACCAAGTCTCCATGCTCATCCATATTCTATATATACATGCTAAACAAAACGTCGATCATATAGAAAGCATGAGTGAAAATCGACATATCATTAAAGAACATCACTTTTATATCAGTGATGATCGTATACATAATCCATATTTCTACGACATTGTTTTGGAAAAATTTACGATTCCTTGAAAAATTGTGGAATAACATTCAATGAACATTGGATATGGTCAGACGGATGCGCAGGTCAATTCAAATCTGCACGATCATTCTTTTGGTTGTGATGTCTTCATAAGAAAACATGCATTAAACATTGTTTGAATTTCTTTGAGACTGGCCATGGAAAAGGAGAACATGATGGTGCAGGGGCATGCATAAAATGAGCACTTCGAAGATATCAAATGAACCCCTCTGCAAGCCGACTTGTGGATGCGAAAGAAGTTGTTCAATGGTGCATCACTGCTCTAAGCCATGAGACTAATCCATCAAGGGAAGTGCGAAGGTACATTTAATTTAATTTTTATTGGAAATCTAATTTTATCGTGCAATGATTATCTTTGATTGTATTTTGATATCATATTTACATTCTTCTTTGAATTTTCCATATAAAGGTTTTTCTGGCATATTGGGATCGAAGACGTAGATAGATCAATTGGAAATGTTGTTGAAACAATAAAAGGGACTATAAAATTGCATTCAATTAAAACAAAGTCATCCAGGAATGTGTTTGCATTGGATAAAAGAAAATATTCTTGTTTTTGTCATGTTTGCATAGACAACACAACATCCAATGATGTTTGTGAAAACAAAATGTATGTAAACGATTGGAAACATACAGAGCTAAATACAAAGGGAAAAATTTCTGTTGCAATGTTTGAAGAACTGAAATAAGAGGAAACTATAATATCATATGATGGTGATCGAGTTTCTGATCTTGATAGAGAAGGTAACATTTGAATTTCTTTCCAATGATTTAAAGATCTAGAAATAAATTTAAATATGTATAATTTTGTTAAGTTTGTTTTATTGTGCATGAGATGTTTTTTCTATAATTGCACCTATTGACAGTGATGAAAATGTGAGGTATTATTTGATGCGTTACACTGAACGAAAAATGAAATTATTAGAAAACTATAATGATCACGGATTTCAATATCAAAGAGGATCTATTATACTGAAAGGTTATTTTTTCAGACAAACTAATCAAAGTGGGGATTTTGTTTACTTTGAAGACTATGAACCTGATTTCTTAAGTTGTCAATATATTCACTTGGTGTGTGCAACACGGATAAAGTTGATAGAGGTTCAATCAAAGAAAAAAATGAAAATTAAGAAATGGAAATTGTCAAAATCCGATCATGAACAGATTATTGAAGATGGCATTCCATTGGAATTTTTTTTATTGAACTGCCCAACAATTTATTCTCTTTGGATTAAGTATTTTTTAGAACTTCCAGTACTGAACTAAAAATTGAGCTTCTTATGTTATTTGTGCCAGTGTTTGCACATGTACAAATTGTTTTGGTACATGCACGTGCTCTAGTATCAACTGAAAGTAGCTTTTTTATAAATGTGCATTGATGAAAAATTTTACATGTATTGGATATATATATATGTTCTAGAATGTAACTAATTGTTCAAGTAGTTTTACTATGTGCATTGAAGAAAAATGATTCACGTACTCAATATATATGTTCTAGAATGCAATTAACTGAAAGTAGTTTTTCTATGTGCATTGATGAAAAATGTTGCATGTACTGGATATATACACGAACTGAATGTGCCCAAATTTTCTTGTGGGATTTTCTAATAAAAAGTATCCACAATGTAAATAAATCACCCACAGTATATTTTTTTACGAAGGTTCCTTTTAGACAAGAGACTCGGAGCACTTCTCCGACTTTTGGTGGGATTTGACCCACATCTCTATTCCTAATTGAAAATCTAGCACAAAATTTGTTTGTCCAATGGTCGGATATGTTCTATGTTCTAGAATGCAATTAAATGAATGTCATCAATTTACCAATTTATAAATCAACAAGGCTACCTATTTGAGTGCATTAATGACATTGACCCAAATTCAACAAACACATACATGTACTTCTTATATTTCCAATCAAAATTAAAGAGATAAATACATATATCTACCTCTTTAGTTTTTTTTCAATTAGAGCTCAATTGATATGGTTAGTTGCATTGAAAGGCTATGTTCTTCCTATTGGAAATTTTTTCACTCAAAAAAGAGTATGTAGAGATCAAAAGCAATCTTAAGATGCCAAATGTACTTCAACCATCCAATACTTGAATTTTTTTTTTTTTTTGATTAAATCAAAACAATACTTCACATGGGAGTCTTCCATCTAGGCCAAATGTAGATTGAAACCATCCAAAACATAGATCAAAACATTTAACATTATATCAAAACATTTAACATTTAACATTAAATCAAAATTAAATGGATAATGTACAACTTCTTTACACTTTTTGATTAAATTAAAACAATAATTCTCATGGGAGTCTTCCATAGGCCAAATTTAGATTGAAACCATCCAAAACTTAGATCAAAACATTTAACATTATATCAAAACATTTAACATTTATCATTAAATCAAAATTAAAGAGATTTACATATAACTACTTCTTTACTCTTTTTGATTAAATCAAAAAAATACTTCACATGGGAGTCTTCCATAAGCCAAATGTAGATTGAAACCATCCAAAACTTAGATCCAAAAAATTTAACATTATATCAAAACATTTAACATTTAACATTAAATCAAAATTAAAGGGATAAATACATATAACTACTTCTTTACTCTTTTTGATTAAATCAAAACAATCAGAGGGGTTCTGAATAAAAAAATAGAAAAGGGGTTGCCCATAACCGGGAAACCAACCCAGAAGATGCTTCCCAATATCGAGAAACTAGCAAACATAGAGTGTTCAGAAGCACAGTGATTGCAAAACAGGACAAAAGTTCAAAAAAGTTAAAGAAGACATGACATCAGGCTAGCTATCGATGTGTGTAGGAGGATTCTCCTCCACAATTGGACAACTGTAGTCCTCCGGATCATTAACTACTCCCTTGGAGTTCTGGGAGGAGCTCTCTAAACCGAAAGAGGAGCCAGAGTCGTCTTTGAGCTTTTTCTCCACACAGGTCGAGCTGTCGTTGATTGCGCCATCGCTGCTGGAGCTCGTCGAGCCAGATTTGAATGGAAGAGCTGCCGACTTCCTGGTGTCTTGGGGATAATGGGTTGGGATGGTGAACTTTCTCCACTGCTTCCTGGAACTAGAGGCACCTTCATCTTGGGGCTCCTCCTAAAAAAAGATAGAAATGGTCGCTGTAATTCGAGGTATGACCATTACACCAGTGAAGTGGAATTGTGTGACACTGCTTGCTAGAGGAGGGTGCCCGCCTATGTCATGGATTGAAAGAGGGGAGCGAGAGCCAACAGTCCTTCCCCCTCCACACACACACATACATGCATAGCGCCAGGTATACATGAGCACTTTTAATGCACATGTGCTTGGAACAATAGAGAATTTTATGTTTTAAAATGAGTGAGAATATATATGAACTGTGTAAAAGTAAAATAAATAAAAATTCATGCAATACCCTCATGAGGTTCCCCTCCCATTCATTTCTTTTATAGTTCTTTTTATGGAACATACGTAATGATAAGCATGTGATATACATGTATAGTTATTAAATATATATATATATATATATATTAAAAAAGTTTAAAATGAAAATGCCAGTATATATAAACTTATTTTTCTAAATAATATTAAAAAAAAGGTTAGACAACTTGTTCAAATGGTTGAAATGGATAGCAGGATGTTCTTATCTCCGAAAGGGTAGTCGAGTGGATTAAAGAAATCTTCTATAGGAACCTAAATTAAAAAAATTTAAAATAACTCCAGATATATATATATATATATATATATATATATATCTCAATTTTTAATGGAACTTTTTGAGGTGGAATATATATATATATATATATATATATATATATATATATATATATATATAACTTAAACATAAATTTTAAAAGTGAAAAATTGTGCATACTTGTGGCTCATCTCCTAAGGAAGTAGAAGGTACATCTCCTAAGGAAGAAGAAGGTACCGCCATCCCAAAAACATCGGACGGAATCAGGATCTGTTAAAACATTTTATCATTATATATACATACATGTACATGTGTGGACAATTATTTATTTTAAAAATATCACTTAAAAATCACTAACATTTGCCAACGTATCTTGATGGTGAGACCCATCTGCATTATTTGAACCAGAGGTCCCAAACGTGATATTGACATTTTCGTCACTCATCATGCATGAGAACTACAAATGGTGTTTTAACATATAATGATACATTTTTGTTAGATTAATGTACATACAAATAAATGTATACATGTACATACATGTGTATTTATTACAAATTGTACACATGTATACATGTTAAAATAATTGAACCCTAAGGTCATTAACACATACCATTCCCGTGCCTTCTTCCTCATGAAGAATTAAGTCTTGAAAACCATTGCGACAATTTTTTGCATATATTCAGAGATCTTCAATATTCATGTTGTCAATCTCTTCATCTGTACAGTACACAAAATTGGCACGCGGATTTGCATGTGCTCTTTGTCGATTTAGACAAACATTGACTCCACCCAATCCACTGTAAACATTGTTGATCATGACATCCCTTGCTTCTCGACTTATTTGAAAAGTCGCATCCATCTCTGACCACAGAGTTTCAACCCAAAAAGGTCAACTCACTAATGGCGGCTCAGGGTGAGGCAACTCTACATCTCGCTTAGCGCCCTTATGGTCATACAATCGACCTTTCCCTGAACCAAAAAATTCTGACAGAAGGTCATTGTAGTTGGGTTTCATACCCAAAAAAAATTCTTCATAAAACAATTGTGCAAAATAAACAGGAACCTCGTCGTTCCATGGGAGCTTTCCATAGGCTGCAAGGTGCCTATCAAATAAATAGTGAGCTATATTTGGGTGCTTGAAATATTTCACCTTCAGCATTTTTCTTTTTGGCCTTTCCCTGAAATTAAACATTGACTTTGCCATATTTTTTGTAACTCTTTGTTTTACATCCTCCCATTTATCAGGACCCATTACTGTTTCCTTTATCGTTCTCATCACTTCTACAAATATATCAGTCGTTGGCCCAATATCTTTGTACACATTTACAATTTCACCCAATGAATGTTTAAATATTTCGAGGCTTTGTTGACTCTCAGCAGGTAGAGTCAAAGCCACGAGATCTCTTCACAATTTTGCATGAATTTTTTCACACCTTTGTAAGGTGCATTGCGCCATGTTTGTTTCCCATGGTATATTAGAAATGTCAGCTGTATAAGTTGTGGTGGGTAGACAACCTTATTATTGAATGTAGCGTTCTGCCCTGGGTCTATTTTGACCAATATTTGGAACATTTTCAGCCTCTGCATCAATATATATGAAATTTTGTATATTAGAAAAAACACATGTAAACAGATTTGTACAAATTCAATTAAAAAAATATTGAAATTGATGGCAACCTCAACGTGGTTGGTTAGCATCTTCTCCACCCTGAAACTGTTGAGACCCAGAATGACCCTGCTGAGAACCAGACCCAGAATGACCCTACTGAGAACCAACACCACCAGCCGTTGATTGGCCTCCGGGGGAATAAATATCGCCAACTTCACGCAACCTGCTACCACTCATTTATGGCCCTCTAAAGGGATTTGAACCACCACCAACCTCTCGAGATGAGAGAGAAGCTTCATAAACAAATACGAATTTATAATCAATTGAAAAATACATTAATGTGTACATATAAATACATGTACATATTCATTCATTAAATTGCGTGAACCATACCATGACTGGATGAACCACGGGCATGCTCCATGGATGGAGTAGATACCATTCTCTTCTTAGCTCCTAAAAAATAAAAAATGAAACTTATTAACAAAGAATTTAACTCACAAAGTTAATAAAAAATCAATTCCATATGTACACACATGTATGGAGATTTAAGATTATATTTAAATACCATGAACATCCCTCGATCCCTGATCCCCCGTATGGGATTATATTGATATGCATCATTCATCTTCCATGATATATATATCTATTGGTGGACATTTACAAAAAATAAATTTCATAAAATTAATGTAATATAGTGTACACAAATTATGCAGAACACAACTTTCAAAGCACTAATTGATGTGTGAAACTCAATTTAAGCAAAAAAAAAATTATAAAAATGAGAAGTTCACCAAATGGCGCTTTACATGGTGGGAGCACACTTTGTATAAAATTGAAAAAAACACATGGTCATTAAAAAAGAAGTGAAACTGCATTTAAACAAATTCCATTTAAACAAAAAATTGTTGAAGTCCCCGCATTTTAATTTTATAAAAATTTGAACTTCACCACTTGATGCAAATGTAAAGTTCACCAAGTTGCGCTTTACATGGTGTGGTGTGAGCACACTTGGTATATAATTGAAAAAAGCACATGGTCATTAAAAAATACACATTTATAATTACACAACACACACATATCCAAGATATGTTACAATGTCCATCAATAAATTTTGAAGGAGAGCGTCTCAACACTAATTCATCTTTGAGAGATGAATCTTGAATTTTTGAAGAAGAGCATCTCAAAACCAATTCATCTTTGAGAGATGACTCTTGCGTTGACATTTCTCTGTATAATTCTAATTCATCTTTGATATATGAATCATGAATTGGCATTTCCCCATGCAATAGATTAGCAGACATCTTATTCACATTTGTACAATGCCTTATACTAAAAAATTGAAATTGGCTAACAATATTGTTTGATATTCGATGCAGTTCTTTTAATCTCTCCTTCTTAACTTGGCACACACCATTCATCTGGTTGCACACAAGTTCAGAATTGGTGAAAACTACAATTCCATTTGATCCATACTCCATCGTTGTTCCCAAGCCTTCTATCAATCAAATATAATATGCCTCATTGTTTGTTGTTCTTCCTGGTATATTCATTTTCCTTTGGACAACTTTGCTAGTCGCAATATTGGAAACCACATATTTAATCACTGCTTTCCATGGGTTGGGATAACAAGAAACTTCTATGCATAGTTTCCATTTTTCAACCATATTTAATGGTTTTATTATCCCTGAAAAAAAAAAATTCAATAAAAAATATATATATGACATTGGAGAAATGACACAAGATCATGAGGTAAATGGCATGTGTATGGTTTATCTTAAAGTTTGACTTAAAAAGTTTATGGTCTAGAATTCACATCTAAAATTAATGGGAGGAAGCCTTTAGCTTGTGAGAGAAATGACACATGTACACAGTTTACCTTAAAGTGGTTGTGTTTTATGGATATTAAAATGAAGAACTTCTATTTAGATCTATTCCAGAGATTGATTGTAGGGGCATTTACTAGATATGTCACCTTTCATAAAAGATGAGATCTGGAGATACCTGGCCCTTTAAAAACTCTGCCTATAGAACTTGTAGAAGTTAAGAAATTTACATTGACAAATTTACTTGTGAGAAATTTACATTGACAACATATAGAGATTCAACCAGGCTTGTGAAAAGTACAAGTGGACAATGTATAATTCTACTTAGAAGGGTCTTTGGTTTAATGGTTAAGCAAGAAAGAGTCGTTATTTTCTCTATCTAGAGTAGAAGTGGAATACATAGTAGTTACTTCTTTTTGAGTGTTTTGGATGAAATAGTCTCTACAAGATATTAAGGTAAATTTATTTTTCAGTGAGTAGAAGTGGAATACATAGTAGTTACTTCTTTTTTAGTGTTTTGGATGAAATGGGCTCTACAATATATTAAGGTAAGGTAAATTTATTTTTGAGTGTTTTTGATGAAATGGGCTCTACAAGATATTAAGGTAAATCTATATATCTATTAAGTGTTTCAATAGAAGTGTAATAATAATTTCAAAGACAAAATATTATACTTCCTTCAATCACTATTTACATATCATCATAAAGTACCACTTCCTCACACAACAAGTCCTTGAGAAAATAGTGAAGATGGAATACATACCCACAAAGGCTCTTGTTGGAGAAGCATTTGAATATGTGAGAAACAAATTAGGAATAGTTCTTGTAAATTATCTTGTTAGAGAACCATTTGAACATGTGAGAAACAAATTAGGGATAGTTCTTGTAAATTATTGTCACTTATTTGACTTCAAAAGAAGAGCCTATGAAATTGAGTGCAATATCTATGTGGGAGAGTACACAATATATAAGGGGGAGAATAGATATAAGGAAGGAATAAAAAGAGTAAAAAAAAGAATATGATTGTGTCAATAATTTGAAGTAGTCAAGAAAGATAACAAAGGACCATCAAAATTGAGTGCAATATCTATATGATATCTATATGATCAAGTGTCAAAAATTTGAAGTAAAGAAAGATAACAAAGGACCATCAAAATTGAGTGCACTATCTATATGATTGCGTCAATAATTTGATAATTTGAAGTAGTCAAGAAAGATAACAAAGGACCATAAAAATTGAGTGAAATATCTATGTGGGAGAGTACACAATATCTAAGGGGGAGAATACAATATAATGAAGGAATAAAAAGAGTAACAAGAAGCATATGATTGTGTCAATAATTTGAAGTAGTCAAGAAAGATAACAAAGGACCATCATCAAATTTAAATTGAAAGATCAAGTAGTCTTCTTCATGAAGAAGAAGCATTAACTAGGTTCATCATTTAAAGGGTTCATTTTTTAATGAAAAAATTTATGAATAATATGGAATGAATCATTGTACATTATGATAAATCTTGTATTTAAATGACATTTGATCTATGAATAAAAAATAAAATGGGATCATCTCTTCATATATATATGTGTGTAAGAGAGAAATAAAAAGCAAAGGTAATTCCACCAAGCCTAAAGGAGCATGTCCTAATACATTAAATTATGTCCTTATACATTAAATTATGTTTGGTTTCTAGAAGCATTAATCATGAAGAGTCATGAGATCCACATTTCGACCATACTATTTGCAAGTTAAAGGAGCATGTCCTAATACATTATTATGTTTGGTTTCTAGAAGCATTAATCATGAAGAGTCATGAGAGCCACATTTCCATCATACTATTTCCAAGTTCACATTTCCATCATGCTATTTGCAAGTTCTATATGAAGATATGTAGTCTAATAACTAATTAGCAAGTTCTGATGTACTAATACATTATTATGTTTGGTTTCCATCATACTATTTGCAGGTTCTATATGAAGATATGTAGTCTAATAACTATACAGTATATCCCATATAACATATAACGACCTTTGACAGTATGAGAAAAGAGTCAAAAAACAGAGAGGCCTCCCAGCAGAGCTCCACCTATTCATCAAGGTAAGCAACATAATATCGGAAGTGAAAAAATGACACCACTGAACATATGTGAATTTAGATATTAAATTGACATTTATTGCAAATGACATGTGCATGTTTTATCCTAAATTTTGACTTAAAAAGTTTATGGTAGAATTCACATCTAAAATTAATGGGAGGAAGCCTTTAGTTTGTGGGAGAAATGACAAATGTACATAGTTTACCTTAAAGTGGTTCTGTTTTATGGATATTAAAATGAAGAACTTCAAGTGGTTGTGTTTTATGGATATTAAAATGAAGAACTTCTATTTAGATCTATTCCAAAGATTGACTGTAGGGGCATTTACTAGATATGTCACCTTTCATAAAAGATGAGATCCAGAGGCTCCCTGGCCCTTTACGGACTCTTCCTATAGAACTTGTAGAAGTTAAGAAATTTACATTGACAAATTTATAGAACTTGTACAGGTTAAGAAATTTACATTGACAAATTTACTAGTATAAATTTACATTGACAACATATAGAGATTCAACTAGGCTTGTGAAAAGTACAAGTGGACAATGTATAATTCTACTTAGAAGAGTCTTTGGTTTAATTGTTAAGAAAGAAAGAGTCGTTACTTTCTCTATCTAGAGTAGAAGTGGAATACATAGTAGTTAATTCTTTTTTACTTTCTCTATCTAGAGTAGAAGTGGAATACATAGTAGTTACTTCTTTTTGAGTGTTTTTGATGAAATGGGCTCTACAAGATATTAAGGTAAATTAATTTTTGAGTGAGTAGAAGTGGAATACATAGTATTTTGTTACTTATTTTTGATTGTTTTGGATGAAATGGGCTCTATAATATATTAAGGTAAGTTTCTTTTTGAGTGAGTTGAAGTGGAATGTACATAGTAGTTAATTCTTTTTTAGTGTTTTGGATGAAATGGGCTCTACAAGATATTAAGGTAAGGTAGATTTATTTTTGAGTTTTTTCGATGAAATGGGCTCTACAAGATATTAACGTAAATCTATATATATCTATTAAGTGTTTCAATAGAAGTGTAATAATAATTTCAAAAATAAAATATTCTACTTCCTTCGATCACTATTTAGATATCATCATAAAATACCACTTCCTCACACAACAAGTCTTTGAGAAAATAGTGAAGATGGAATACATACCCAAAAAGCCTCTTGTTAGAGAAGCATTTGAATATGTGAGAAAAAAATTAGGAATATTTCTTGTAAATTATCTTGTTAGAGAACCATTTGAACATGTGAGAAAAAAATTAGGAATAGTTCTTGTAAATTATTGTCACTTATTTGACTTCAAAAGAAGAGCCTATGAAATTGAGTGCAGAATCTGTGGGAGAGTACACAATATCTAAGGGAGAGAATACAATATATTTGACTTCAAAAGAAGAGCCTATGAAATTGAGTGCAATATCTATGTGGGAGAGTACAAAATATCTAAGGGGGAGAATAGATATAAGGAAGGAATAAAAAGAGTAACAGAAAGCATATGATTGTGTTAATAATTTGAAGTAGTCAAGAAATATAACAAAGGACCATCAAAATTGAGTGCAATATCTATATGATCAAGTGTCAATAATTTGAAGTATTCAAGAAAGATAACAAAGTACCATAAAAATTGAGTGTAATATCTATATGATATCTATATCATAAAGTGTCAATAATTGGAAGTAAATAAAGATAACAAAGGACCATTAAAATTTAGTGCAATATCTATATGATTGTGTCAATAATTTGATAATTTGAAGTAGTCAAGAAAGATAAAAAAGGATCATCAAAATTGAGTGCAATATCTATGTGGGAGAGTACAAAATATCTAAGGGGGAGAGTACAATATAAGGAAGGAATAAAAAGAGTAGCAAGAAGCATATGATTGTGTCAATAATTTGAAGTATTCAAGAAAGATAAAAAATGACCATCATCAAATTCAAATTGAAAGATCAAGTAGTCTTCTTCATGAAGAAGAAGCATTGACTAGGTTCATCATTTAAGGGTTCATTTTTTAATGAAAAAAATTATGAATAATATGGAATGAATCATTTTACATTATAATAAATCTTGTATTTAAATGACATTTTATCTATGAATAAAAAATAAAATGGGATCATCTCTTCATACATATATGTGTGTGTAAGAGAGAAATAAAAAGCAAAGGTAATTCCACGAAGCCTAAAGGAGCATGTCCTAATACATTAAATTATGTTTGGTTTCTAGAAGCATCAATCATGAAGAGTCATGAGATCCACATTTCGACTATACTATTTGCAAGTTAAAGGAGCATGTCCTAATACATTATTATGTTTGGCTTCTAGAAGCATTAATCATGAAGAGTCATGAGATCCACATTTCCACATACTATTTGCAAGTTCACATTTTCATCATGCTATTTGCAAGTTCTATATGAAGATATGTAGTCTAATAACTAATTATCAAGTTGTGATGTCCTAATACATTATTATGTTTGGTTTCCATAATACTATTTGCAAGTTCTATATGAATATATGTAGTCTAATAACTATACAATCTAGCCCATATAACATATAACGGCCTTTGACAGTATGAGAAAAGAGTAAAAAAATAGAGACACCTCCCAGCAGAGTTCCACCTGTTCATGAAGGTAAGCAACATAATATCGGAAGTGAAACAGTGACCCCACTAAACATATGTGAATTTAGAATGATTTCAACTCTTTTTTCAAAGGAGAAAAAACCTTGTTTCATATATGGATAACAATTCATATACAAAATCCTCTTGATATACCCATAACACGTTATGAAGTATAAAAGATTAGATTTTGTCTCATACAGAAATACATTACAGCAGTATAAAAGACAATATGTAGTCACATATAAAAGAAAATATGTAGTCACATTACAGCAGTAGATCATTCTAGTTCAATCATTCCAACGTTGAGGAATCGAGATAAGGCTCAGTAACGTCATAAGCTTAACAGTGGTGGTAAAATTCCATGCACAAGGCAAGAATAAGCTAGAGCGGATGAAATTGATGGATCCACAGGAACAGTAACAACTGCAGCAACCGAATTCATATCATACTACAAGAAATTCAACATACACCTTAAAACAAAAGGTAATAAAATTTAAAGCATAATTAACAACATAGATGCTCTGTTTGGAATTTTGGGGTTTCTCGTTCCCACTTGGTTGTAAAGACAAAATTTCTGTAGCAATGAGTGCCTTGACTTCTACATGACACCAATCAGCTCAAATTAAAACCAAGAATTCCAAAAGGCGCATTTGAAGTAAAAGTCTAAAGTTAACATAGAAAAGGAAATCGCTATATACTCAAGTGAACCCCCAAATATAATGGACTCCCCTGAAGCCCAGGGTTACCTCTTACAGGGGAAAGCCCTGGAACTTGTGATTCAAAAGAGGTCACAAAGTGGAAATTTTTTGTTTCAACGAGGTTTTTTCATTTCAACAAGGTTCTTTTTTCAACAATGCCCTCAAATATGTGGGACTGACTTAGGCATCCAAGCATCATCTTAACAAGCAAGACATTAGTGATACCAAAGTTGTCGAAAACAATTTATATGAAAAAAAAGAACATTTTGGACTTGGCATGACATGCACTAGGTTTAATTAGTACTAATGGAACTTGGTGATTTTCACCATAATTGGTTATGAATAATTCATGCAGATTTCAATGTATCATGTTGCGTAACATATGTTTAAAATGAAAATAATTTTGAAGCTAAGAACCTAGCAACATTCAAGGTATCTAGTGTCTTCATAATTGGGGAAAAAAAGACACGACTTAAGTGCATATAATGGGGAAAAAAAGGACACAATTAGAGTGCATATAACGAAATCTAACACCATGTTGCACGGGTGCAGGTTCAAAACTGGGTGTAGACTTGTAGCATGGATGAAAATATTTAGCTATAAGGTACAAAAATATGACAATTTTCCTTTGTAAAATAAGAGGTTGTCAGGAATGTGAATCCCATTGATAAAGGTGCAGAGGAGGAGGAGAAACAATAGCCTATACAACATGGATAGAAAGCTTGTGCATATAATTGCGAAGTTGTCCAGAAAGAGATTCCACATTTTGTAAGTGTTAACACAAGCCATGTGAAGAGAATAATTACAGCGTTGTGAGGACAATTATTATAGAAGTTAGTACTGTAGATGTATAAAAAAAACCCAGAATTACATCTACAGAAAAAAAGCATTGCATCTAGAGCCAAATAAACTTCTATGCACAGGTGGAGAATCAATAACTTGATCTTACCTGGTAGTTTGCTTGACGTCGCCACAGATAATCACCAACAGAGCGGATAGAAGCAGCCCCATACCAGCAGTAGCACCGCAACAATTCAACGAACAGAATAGAAACACAAAAACGCGCAAAGAAACAAAGCAAAGAAACACTGATTCGACCAAATTTTTTTTGTCGATTTTCCCATCTGCGGCAAAAATTCTGTTTTTCCACACCATCAGTGTGCCCTCAATCTAAACGGAAGAAATAGTTCGAATGAACTATTGCTGAAAGAAAATTTCCGCCCCCGATTCTCACAAAAGTGTAACCCAACTTCACATTTCCGCCCTTAAGGGTTTTTGAAGGTGACGAATCTATTTATATATTCAAAGTATAAATTGGAACACTTCTAAATAAATATTTTGAAAAGTAAAAAACATCCAATGTTTGAACTATGGTGGCAAGTAATTTATGGTAAAATTATTATATACCTAAGTATGAACTATTTTCAAGGAATTTAGTTTTGAATTGTTACACAAATATGTAAAAATCATGCATCAATATTGAAATCATATCCATAAATTATGACATACAATATGCTAGGCACTTATCCACATGACATTATATTGTGTAAAAGGATGCAATAAGACCTTCAAGTGATAGTCCAATCAAATGTTTAACTTTTTTTTTAATAATATTGAAAAATAAATATTTATTTTTCAGAATTAAACTTGATAACTTGCATTGGTCGATGTAGAAAAAATAGTTGGGAGAGGTGCCATTTCAGCCTTGACAAAGCAATTGAGATGAAACTTGCCAGAAGGCTAGGAATCCATACAAATTATCCGACAGAAGCCCTAGCTATTTAGCATAGAATGAATATCTTAAAAGAAAAAAGAATTCATCAACATTAGATAATTGGAGACTCACTTATGATCATCCAAAAATGCCTAAATTTTTCGAAAACAGTCGTAGATCCTACTCCTGAAATCATTCAAAAGATCAATTATCTATCTCAATGGTTTGAAAACATTGAATCCTACCATGTTAAAATGGAACTCAATCATATGGTGAATGGTCAAGAAAATAAGGGAGCCTCCCTTCAACAATGAGTATCAAAACCTGATCCATCGAACCCTTATTTCCATCACATCCCATGAATAAATTACTATAGAATTGTCAACTGAGGGCTGTAATGAACAATGAAATAATACAAGATAGGGTAATCGGGTAATCATGCGTGGAGTTCAAATCAAATTATGAGATATTATCGAAAATCTCACATTCTCTATACAAGAAAGAGAATTACATGTTTACACCCGAGAGAAAGAGTAAGAATGCATGATGTAGATTGAAAGTTGGCAGATGACAGACCAGGCATTAAATTCTCAATCTCATCTAAAGAAGGTAGGTACCATGAGCGAAATTTATATCATTAATATTCACGTGAGGCTGAGTAGGCCGGCAGGATATAAAAGGGGAATTCGAGAAAGAAGAATAGGGACCTCGACCTTCAACGCACTCCCTTCTACATATATGGCTACGTTCTCGGTGGCAAGATTTATTCAAGTAGCAAGTTGGAGGAAAAATTTGCACTGAAGAGCTACAGAGTATTGGTCGCTCAAATTATGGTGGCATGAACAAGCAATGGATGTTCACCTACAATGAAGCAACACATTGAAGAAATAAAAATGGAACTCTCATCTCTGGTTGCCAACGTCAGTGAGAAAATCATCTCTGAAGTGAATTCTCACTTTGCATTGGTCTCTTTCCGATTGGATGACTTGCGTGAGGACATGCTCGATCTACAACTTATGGAGAATACTTTGATCACAAAGGTGGAAACACTCTTGACAAAGGTGGAAGGTATAGAAAGTGATCATTGAGGCGGCCACTGTGAACGTTCTCAAGGAAGTTTTCATTCTACCTGAAGCATCTCAACCCTATGTAGTATGCACTAGAACCTTCAGAAGAAAGGAAGAATCAAGGAGAACCTTCAGCTACTCTGCCTCAGATTGGCATGGGAGAAAAACAAACCACTTGATTGCCTGGACATGGGAATCAATTATGAACAATGCTGAATGTTTTTTTGTTATGTAGAAATTAGGGGTGTTGTTTTTAGGATTTATAAGGTTAAGGATGTCAAAACTCTCAAGACAATTAAGGCAAGGTAAGAATAGAATAAGAAATGACCAATTTTAGGAAAATGATGAAGACAAACCATTATTAGATGTAAAAGGGAGTTGACCCATTTTCAAATTTTATTAATAGCAACTTACCTATTTCTTAAAAACAAATATAACGAAAAATATAACGCTGAACGAACAGTGATAAGAAACAAAGAGAAAAATCTATTGCTATAATCAATAATCTTTCCTTCACAAGGAATAATAAGAACCAATAACTTTCACAAAATGTACACATTTTAAGCCACTTTATGATTTATTATAAACACACATTTAAGTCACTTTATGATTTATTATAAATCCGTGAACTATAACACATTTTAACTCCCTTTATTATTTATTATAATATTCATTATAAATCCGTGAATTATAACAATATGAAATTTATTACTAAGTGTGCATTATTGAAATTTTGTATTTATTACGCTGATAGACGTAGCCCCCTATCAGAAATAACTTCTTTTATGATTATGCTAATTAATATTTTTGATTTGATGGTCTAGATTGAAAGATGCTGGTATATTCTGGTCGTCGCCACTAAATCAATGGATGAAATTCAAAAAATTAACTTCCTTGCATATCTAAATCACATGTTTAAACCATAGTTAAATTACTTTTTTACAAAACATGATTAAAAATTTACTGTGCCATTTGTTGACTGCCACCTATCAAATTAAGGTGAAATCTGAAAAGATACTGATAACATGGGATACCATGTGGCTGGTAGACGCTGCGCAGGCTGGGGCCATTATGAGTGATGGTTCAAATTCTCAACGCATGCGTGATGGTTTTAACTACAGTGAAGGGAACGCTTTGTTAACCCTATCAAATTAGGGTGAACTGGGAAGACGAATGTGGGCGGAATGGAGTAAGGTTTAGTATGATGGGCCACGCGTAAGTGTTATCGAATGTGGGTGGGAGCGGGCAAATTGGAAACCATTTATGTCAGATGTATGACAGATGGTTTTGGAGGCGGTCTGCTCGTTTGCCCAGCTGGAATCGATGGAGATTGTCTTCTCTCCATCATCGGTATAATTTCATAGAATAAGATCCGGCGACGCTGCGGAACATGGGGTTGCAATCTGCCATATTAGAGACACTGTCCATCTTTGTGTATAAATCACAGGATTTCACAGATGGGCTGGACTGCGCAGTTTGTTTGTGTGAATTCGAGGAGAATGGGAAAGCTCGGCTTCTGCCCAACTACAGGCACAATTTTCATGTCGAGTGTATTGAAATGTGGTTTCATTCTCATTCCACTTTCCCCCTTTGCAGAACTCACGCCGAACCCCGAAACCCAATTTTGGAATCTATGAGAACAGATCAAGTTTCAGTTACAATCCCAGAGCCAATTACTTCAAGAACTCCTAATAATCACAATTCGGAGCAAGGGATGACTGCAACTGCTGAAGAAGATAATAATCGGCAAAACCTAACAAATATATTTTCTTGGAATAGGCAGAAGCAAATGAATGCAGAGATGGGTGAGGGAAGCTCGGGCGGAAGAAGAGCTCTAATAATGCCTCACATTGGCATTCAAATACCCAAGCGGTGTCATAGCTTTTCGTTTCGCGGTGAAATCCGTCAGCTTTGCTCGCCAAATGGTTCTCAATCGTCTTCGAGATCTCCTATTAGTCCCCTTCGATCGCTTTCGAGGATGTTGAGAAGAGACAGAGAAAGAACTCAGGTCTTTCTAACATATCATCCTGGTGATCGTTAGTCGCCGCAATGGATAAACCCCTTACTCTATTTTTTCTACAATTCTTGATCATTTTTTTCATATGAAAAATACTTCTGGTTTGCTATTTTTTCTGCCTTTCTTGATCATTAGCCACTACAGTGGATAAAACCCTTACTCTATTTTTTCTACGATTCTTGAGCATTAGCCTCTATGGTAGGAATAAGATTATTTCAAATGTAAATGTTTCATTCCAAAAGATTGCAATAGCTTGTTTCTCAGTGCAAAATATTTTAAACCGTTACTCTATTTTTTCTACGATTCTTGATCATTAGCTACTATGGTAGGAATAAGATTATTTCAATGTATATGTTTCCGTCCAAAAGATTGCAATAGCTTGTTTCTCAGTCCAAAAGATTACAATAGCTTGTTTCTGATTTAATTTTTTTCAAAAAAAAATCCAATTAATCATTGTACCTTCATTTAAAACTTAATACAAAATTCTATTTATTTATTATATGCCAATGATCTACCTATAATTCCACTTTGAAATCTATTAGTATACACCTCTGATTATTTCTGAAATAGCGCTATCAAATGTATATGCTCGAAGCGTTGAGAAAAGAGATTCCAGGAGCACCGTTTGCAACAAATTATATTATTTATTGATTTGTTTAATATCTGTAGAATAGTAATTAAATTGTTGTGGGTAGTCAAGCTGCTGTGGGGGAGGTGAGTCCTTGTTTGTGTTATATTATTTATTGATTTGTTTATTTCATTTTTAAATGAATATATGTAGATTTAGTAATTAAATTGTTGTGGGAGGTCAGTTTTGGTGTGTCACAAATAAGAAATAAAAAAAGTTTTATACGTCAATGTTAGAGTATATATATCAGCTTTATTAAGCCCGATCAACCAATGTGATGATACATATATACTATTAATATTAATTAATTTGAATAAGAATAAAAATATTATTTTTAATATTATTAATATTAATATTAATAAATAATATTAGCACATTTAGTATTAACAATAATGTTAACAAATTTTAATTTACAATATTATTTATTATTATTATTTTAATTTATTAATATTATTATTATTTATATGAAATAATAAATTTAAATATTTATATTTTTAACATTAAATATTAATATTAATATTATTTTTAACATTAATATTAATTATTCGTGTTAATATTGTTAATGCGAATAATAATAATAATATTACTTTTAATATTATTAATATTTATAAATATAAATTTTAATTTTAATAACATTAAATAATATTATTATGGTAAATAATCATGGTCACATTGTGGAAATAATAAAAATGACATTAATAACATTAATATTCTAATATACACTAAAAATAATATTAATAATTAGTATTTAAATAATGATGATTATGATTTATACTAAAAAGTAAATTAATAATGAAAATAAAATTTTAATTATTATTAAAAACAATATTATGAGTAACATTATTAATAATAATAACAATATTATTAAAAACATCGTTAATACAATATTCACGATGTTTATTTAAAATTAATGTTCATAATTGTATTAATAACACTAAGTTTCCAACATGATTAAGGTTTATTAAAATGATTAATAACACTTAAATTATAACAATAATATTAATAATATTTTATTAATAATATTAATATGATTAATATGATTAATTACGTTAATGTTCATAATTGTATTAATAACTATAAGTTTCACACATGATTAAGGTTTATTAAAATTGTCAATAACATTTAAATTATAACAATAATATTAATAACATTTCATGAATAATATTAATGTGATTAACTACATTAATATTGTTAATATAAATCCTATTAACATTAATATTGATAAATAATATTAATATTAATATTAATATGATTAATTATATTAATGTTCATAATTGTATTAATAACAATAAGTTTCAAACATGATTAAGGTTTATTAAAATTATTAATAAAATTTAAATAATAACAATAATATTAATAACATTTTATTAATAATATTAATATGATTAATTACATTAATATTGTTAATATAAATCATATTAACATTAATATTGATAAATAATATTAATAATGTTTTCTTTATAATAATAATTATTATTTTTATTAATATTAATTTTTTAATTATATTTACTCTAAAAATATGATGATTAATATTATAAATGATATTACTATTGATACCAAAATTAACGCTATTAATATAAATAGTATTAACATCATTAGTGATAAATAGTATTTCTAAAATATTGATTCTTAAGATATATTAATCTCTTTATTAATCATGTGCGTTCCTCATTCATTTGTATTTAAAATATTTATTCCTAGCCTTTACTAATTTTTTTGGTTTTTTATAGGTATTCCTTGGCATTGTTGATCTCTTATGTTCTTAATATTTTTCCCTTAGGTTCCTCAAATATTGGGTTTTAAATATTAGTCGTAGAGTTTAATACTAATGCATGGTACAATTTCACATTATGAAAAACACTGACTCAATATGAAAATCAACCATGGGAAACCATTGTTAATTAGCATTAGCCATAGTCGATCAATGTCATCCAGGATCGAATGTCACATTCTGACAAATATTGTCTCAATATGAAAATCACCCATGGCCAACCATGGTCATAGGTTGTCCAATGTCGGTTTATAATATTAACAATTAGTAAGGTTGATTGATCACTTGCGGTTTATAATTTGTTGGGTAATGGTTTTCCCTTGGGTTCACCAATTATTTTGGTTTATAATATTAAACCCTTGGATTTATTAGTTATTTTGGTTTATAATATGAATAATCGATAAATGTCATCCATGATCAAATGTCACATTCTGACAAATATTGTCTCGATGTCATTGTGACAACAATTATCTCAATGTTTAAATCAATTCCTTTGGGTTCACCAATTCCTTTGGTTTATAATATTAAACCCTTGGGTTTATTAGTTCTTTTGGTTTATAATATGAATAATCGATCTATGTCATCCATGATCAAATGTCACGTTCTGACAAATATTGTCTCAATATGAAAATAAACCATGGCCAACCATGGTCATAGTTGGTCCAACGTCGCATTGTGACAACAATTGTCTCAATGTTTAAATCAATTCCCTTGGGTTCACCAATTCCTTTGGTTTATAATATTAAACCCTTGGTTTATTAGTTCTTTTAGTTTATAATGTGAAAAATCAATCAATGTCATCCATGATCAAATGTCACATTCTCACAAATATTGTCTCAATATGAAAATCACCCATGGCGAACCATGGTCATAGTTGGTCCAACGTCACATTGTGACAAAAATTGTCTCAATGTTTAAATCAATTCCCTTGGGTTCACCAATTCCTTTGGTTTATAATTTTTTGGGTATGGTTTTCCATTGTGTTCACCAATTCCTTTGTTTTATAATTTGTTGGGTAATGGTTTTCCCTTGGGTTCACCAACTCGTTTGGTTTATAATATTAAACCCTTGGGTTTATTAGTTCTTTTTTGTTTATAATATGAATAATCGAACAATATCATCCATGATCAAATGTCACATTCTGACAAACATTGTCTCAATATGAAAATCACCCATGGCTAACCATGGTCGTAGTTGGTCCAACGTCGCATTGTGACAACAATTGTCTCAATGTTTAAATCAATTCCCTTGGGTTCACCAATTCCTTTGGTTTATAATTTGTTGGGTAATGGTTTTCACTTGGGTTCACCAATTCCTTTGGTTTATAATATTAAACCCTTCGGTTTATTAGTTCTTTTGGTTTATAATATGAATAATTAATCAATGTCATCTGTGATCAAATGTCACATTCTGACAAATATTGTCTCAATAAGAAAATAACCCATGGCCAAGCATGGTCATAGTTGGTCAAACATCGCATTGTGACAACAATTGTCTCAATGTTTAAACCAATTCCCTTGGGTTCACCAATTCCTTGGGTTTATAATATTAAACCCTTGGTTTTATTATTTCTTTTGGTTTATAATATGAATAATCGATCAATGTCATCCATGATCAAATGTCACATTCTAACAAATATTTTCCCAATATGAAGATCACCCATGGCCAACCATGGTCATAGTTGGTCCAACGTCGCATTGTGACAACAATTGTCTAAATTTTTAAATCAATTCCCTTGAGTTCACCAATTCCTTTGGTTTATAATTTGTTGGGTAATGATTTTCCTTGGGGTTCACCAACTCCTTTGGTTTATAATATTAAACCCTTGCGTTTATTAGTTTTTTTGGTTTATAATATGAATAACCGATCAATGTCATCCATGATCAAATGTCACATTCTGACAAACATTGTCTCAATATGAAAATCACCCATGGCCAACCATGGTCATAGTTGGTCCAACGTTGTATTGTGACAACAATTGTCTCAATGTTTAAATCAATTCCCTTGGGTTCTCCAATTCCTTTGGTTTATAATTTGTTGGGTCATGGTTTTCCCTTGGGTTCACCAATTCCTTTGGTCTATAATATTAAACCCTTGGGTTTATTAGTTATTTTGGTTTATAATATAAATAATCGATCAATGTCATCTATGATCAAATGTCACATTGTGACAAGCATTGTCTCAATATGAAAATCACCCTTGGCCAACCATGGTCATAGTTGGTCCAACATCACACTGTGATGACATTTGTCTCAATGTTTAAATCAATTCCCTTGGGTTCACCAATTCCATTGGTTTATAATTTGTTGGGTAATGTTTGTCCCTTCGGTTCACCAATTCCTTTAGTTTATAATATTAAACCCTTGTGTTCATTAGTTCTTTTGGTTTGTAATATGAATAATCGATCAATGTCATCCATGATCAAATGTCACATTTTGACAAATATTTTCTCAATATGAAAATAACCCATGGCCAACCATGGTCATAGTTGGTCCAACGTCGCATTGTGACAACAATTTACTCAATGTTTAAATCAATTCCCTTGGGTTCACCAATTCCTTTGGTTTATAATATTAAACCCTTGGTTTTATTAGTTCTTTTGGTTTATAATGTGAAAAATCAATCAATGTCATCCATGATCAAATGTCACATTCTGGAAAATATTGTCTCAATATGAAAATCACCCATGGCCAACCATGGTCATACTTGGTCCAACTTCGCATTGTGACAAAAATTATCTCAATGTTTAAATCAATTCCCTTGGGTTCACCAATTCCTTTGGTTTATAATTTATTGGGTAATGGTTTTCCCTTGGGTTCACCAATTCCTTTTTTTTATAATTTGTTGGGTAATGGTTTTCCCTTGGGTTTACCAATTCCTTTGGTTTATAATATTAAACCCTTTTGTTGATTAGTTTTTCTTTTGTTTATAATATGAATAATTGATCAATCTCATCCATGATAAAATGTCACATTCTAAGAAACATTGTCTCAATATGAAAATCACCCATGGCCAACCATGTTCATAGTTGGTCCAACGTCACATTGTGACAACAATTGTCTAAATGTTTAAATCAATTCCCTTGGGTTCACCAATTCCTTTGGTTTATAAGTTTTTGGGTAATGGTTTTCCCTTCGGTTCACCAATTCCTTTGGTTTATAATATTAAACCCTCGGGTTTATTAGTTCTTTTGGTTTATAATATGAATAATGGATCAATGTCATCCATGATCAAATTTCACATTCTGACAAATATTGTCTCGATAAGAAAATAAACAAGCATGGTCATAGTTGGTCCAATGTCGCATTGTGACAACAATTGTCTCAATGTTTAAACCAATTCCTTTGGTTTATAATATTAAACCCTTGGTTTTATTAGTTCTTTTGGTTTATAATATGAATAATCGATCAATATCATCCATGATCAAATGTCACATTCTGAAAAATATTGTCTCAATATGAAAATCACCCTTGGCCAACCATGGTCATAGTTGGTCCAACGTCGCATTGTGACAACAATTGTCTAAATGTTTAAATCAATTCCCTTGAGTTCACCAATTCCTTTGGTTTATAATTTGTTGGGTAATGATTTTCCCTTGGGTTCACCAATTCCTTTGGTTCATAATATTAAACCGTTGCGTTTATTAGTTTTATTGGTTTATAATATGAATAATAGATCAATGTCATCCATGATCAAATGTCGAATTCTGACAAACATTGTCTAAATATGAAAATCACCCATGGCCAACCATGGTCATAGTTGGTCCAACGTTGCATTGTGACAACAATTGTCTCAATGTTTAAATCAATTCCCTTGGGTTCACCAATTCCTTTGGTTTATAATTTGTTGGGTCATGGTTTTCCCTTGGGTTCACCAATTCCTTTGGTTTCTAATATTAAACCCTTGGGTTTATTAGTTCTTTTGTTTTATAATATAAATAATCAATCAATGTCATCCATGATCAAATGTCACATTGTGACAAGCATTGTCTCAATATGAAAATCACCCATGGCCAACCATGGTCATAGTTGGTCCAACATCACATTGTGACAAAATTTGTCTCAACGTTTAAATCAATTCCCTTGGTTTCACCAATTCCTTTGGTTTATAATTTGTTGGGTAATGGTTGTCCCTTGGGTTCACCAATTCCTTTAGTTTATAATATTAAACCTTTGTGTTCATTAGTTCTTTTGGTTTTTAATATGAATAATCGATCAATGTCATCCATGATAAAATGTCACATTTTGACAAATATTTTCTCAATATGAAAATCACACATGGCCAACCATGGTCATAGTTGGTCCAACGTCGCATTGTGACAACAATTGTCTGAATGTTTAAGTCAATTTCCTTGGGTTCACCAATTCCTTTGGTTTATAATATTAAACCCTTGGGTTTATTAGTTCTTTTGGTTTATAATATGAATAATCGATCAATGTCATCCATTATCAAATGTCACATTCTGACAAATATTGTCTCAATATGAAAATCACCCATGGCCAACCATGGTCATAGTTGGTCCAACGTCGCACTGTGACAGCAATTGTCTCAAAGTTTAAATCAATTCCCTTGGGTTCACCAATTCCTTTGGTTTATAATATTAAACCCTTGGGTTTATTAGTTTTTTTGGTTTATAATATGAATAATCAATGAATGCCATCCATGATCAAATGTCACATTCTGACAAACATTGTCTCAATATGAAAATCACCCATGGCCAGCCATGGTCATAGTTGGTCCAAAGTCGCACTCTGACAATAATTGTCTCAATGTTTAAATCAATTCCCTAGGGTTCACCAATGCATCTGGTTTATAATTTGTTGGGTAATGGTTTTCCCTTGGATTCACCAATTCCTTTGGTTTATGATATTAAACCCTTGGGTTTATTAGTTCTTTTCGTTTATAATATGAACAATCGATCAATGTCATCGATGATCAAATGTCACATTCTGACAAATATTGTCTCAATATGAAAATCACCTATGGCCAAGCATGGTCATAGTTGGTCCAACGTCGCATTGTGACAACAATTATCTCAATGTTTAAATCAATTCCCTTGGGTTCACCAATTACTTTGGTTTATAATATTAAACCCTTGGGTTTATTAGTTCTTTTGGTTTATAATATGAATAATCGATCATTGTCATCCATGATCAAATGTCACATTTTGACAAATATTGTCTCAATATGAAAATCACCCATGGCCAACCATGGTCATAGTTGGTCCAACGTTGGATTGTGACAACAATTGTATCAACGTTTAAATCAATTCCCTTGGGTTCACCAATTCCTTTGGTTTATAATTTGTTGGGTAATGGTTTTCCCTTGGGTTCACCAATTCCTTTGGTTTATAATATTAAACCCTTGGGTTTATTAGTTTTTTTGGTTTATAATATGAATAATCGATCAATGTCATCCATGATCAAATGTCACATTATCGAAAACATTGTCTCTGTATGAAAATCACCCATGGCCAACCATGGTCATAGTTGGTCCAACGTCGCATTGTGACAACATTTGTCTCAATGTTTAAATCAATTCCCTTGGGTTCACCAATTCCTTTGGTTTATAATATTAAACCCTTCTTTTTATTAGTTCTTTTGGTTTATGATATGAATAATCGATCAATGTCATCCATGATCAAATTTTACATTCTGACAAATATTTTCTCAATATGAAAATCACCCATGGCCAACCATGGTCATAGTTGGTCCAACGTCGCATTGTGACAACAATTGTCTTAATGCTTAAATCAATTCCCTTGGGTTCACCGATTCCTTTGGTTTATAATATTAAATCCTTGGGTTTATTAGTTCTTTTGGTTTATAATATGAATAATCGATCAATGTCATCCATGATCATATGTCACATTTCGACAAATATTGTCTCAATATGAAAATCACCCATGGCCAACGATGGTCATAGTTGGTCCAATGTCGCATTGTCACAACAATTGTCTCAATGTTTAAATAAATTCCCTTGGGTTCACCAATTCCTTTGGTTTATAATTTGTTGGGTAATGGGTTTTCTGTGAGTTCTCAATTCATACAGTTTATAATATTAAACCCTTGGGTTTATTAGTTCTTTTGATTTATAATATGAATAATCGATCAATGTCATCCATGATAAAATGTCACATTCTGAAAAATCTTGTCTCAATATGAAAATCACCCATGGCCAACCATGGTCATAGTTGGTCCAACGTCGCATTGTTACCGCAATTGTCTCAATGTTTAAATCAATTCCCTTAGGTTCACCAATTCCTTTGGTTTATAATATTAAACCCTTGGGTTTATAAGTTATTTTTATTTATAATTTGAATAATCGATCAATGTCATCCATGTTCAAATGTCACATTCTGACAAATATTGTCTCAACATGAAAATCACCCATGGCCAGCCATGGTCATAGTTGGAACAACATCGCATTGTGACAACAATTGTCTCAATGTTTAAATCAATTCCCTTGGGTTCACCACTTTCTTTGGTTTATAATATTAAACCCTTGGGTTTATTAGTTTTTTTGGTTTATAATATGAATAATCGATCAATGTAATCCATGATCAAATGTCACATTCTGACAAACATTGTCTCAATATGAAAATCACCCATGAGCATATGATCATAGTTAGTCCAAGGTCGCATTGTGACAACAATTGTCTCAATGTTTAAATCAATTCTCTTGGGTTTACCAATTCCTTTGGTTTATAATATTAAACCCTTGGGTTTATTAGTTGTTTTGGTTTATAATATGAATAATCGATCAATGTCATCCATGATCAAATGTCACATTCTGACAAACATTGTCTCAATATGAAAATCACCCATGGCCAACCATGGTCATAGTTGGTCCAACGTCGCATTGTGACAACAATTGTTGTCCCCTGGGTTCGCTGATTCCTTTGGTTTATAATATTAAACCCTTCGGTCTATTATTTCTTTTGGTTTATAATATTAATAATCCCATTGGTTTATTGATATCTTATGTTTAAAATACTGATTCTTATGGATTATTAATTTATTAGGTTTTTTAGTTTAAAATATCAATTCTTACGATTTATTAATCTCTTTTGTTTTTAATATTGATCCCTTATGTTTATAATATTTATCCCTTCGGTTCACAAATTCCTTTGGTTTATAATATTTAAACCTTTGGTTTATGATAACATTGGGTTTGTATTATTAATTATCTCTTGGGTTTATTAATATCTTCAATTTCAAATATTAATTGTTAGGGTTTATTAATCTCTTATGTTTTTTGTTTTTAAATATTGTTTCATATGCTTTATTACTCTCTTGAGTTTAATATATTAATTCTTAAAGTTTATTACTTTCTTATGTTTTTGGGTTTAATATTATTAATATATTTTTATATATTATTAATAAATATTCTAATACTTATTAATAATATAACCAACTATGATATAATATATATATTAATATATTATTAGTTTTTTTGGTTTATTAATAATATAATCATCTATGATATTAATATATCAATAAATATTAAAATATTATTTGTTATTAATATATATTATTATTAAATATTATAATATTATTAATATATCAATAATTATTAATATTATTATTGTATTAATAAGTATTATTAATATATATTTTATATATTTCAAGTTAATTATTAATATTATTAATATATTAATAAATATTATTCATAAATATTATAATATTATTAATATATCAATAAATATTATTATAATATATATAATATTTTGGTGATTTCAATCATAATTAATATATTAATAAATATTATTATTAATATATATTATATATAATTCAAGTTAATATAATAATATTGTTATATATAATATTTATTTATTGATATATAAATTAATGTGTTGAGTAGTGGATATAGGCCTATTGGCGTATGTCAATCACATTGGTGAATGTGGTTGTAAATCTATTTTATATACGTCTATCGTCGTATATCAACCACATTAGTAAATATAATGTGGTTGTACTAGTTATAATGCTTTATATAATATATATATATATATATATATATATATATATATATATTTTTTTTTTTTTCAATTATTAAAATGGATTATTTTTTTGTCATTGATGGAGAAATTTTAAACATATTGCTTCGTCATCACTTGGTAACTTTTTAATTGAAGACGGTGCCTCGTCATCACCTTTGTAAGTTTTTAATTGAAGACAGTGAGTTTTGAGTTTTACTTTCTTAATTGCGACCATAGCCACGCTACTTAAATTTTAGCTTTATGTAACCAATAGGTGGCGAATATCCCTGTGAAAACTTCTAGACCATTAGCATTATATGGCTGTAACTAACTGCATAAGGCTTGGCGTATATCCCCCCTAACAACTTCTAGACCATCAGTGGTAGCATTATATGGCTGTAGCAAACCACATAATTCTTGGCCAACTAGTGTGGGGATATAATTATAGAGATTCGATCCAACATCTCAGAATTTCTTGAACATTCACTAGAATTATTGATCTTTGCTCAGACTGCTGAATGTAAACTGAAAAAGTATAATGAAAAGCTAAAATTACTGAGAGGAAGAAAGAATTCTTCAGTCGAGGCATTACATGTTGTGTATCAAAGTGCATAAGGCTTTCCCAACCAATATGGGAATATAATTATAGGGATTCGATCCAACGTCTCAGAGTTTCTGGAACATTCACGAGGAACATTCATCTTCGCTCAAACAGCTGGATATGAACAAGAAAAGTATAATGAAAAGCTAAAATTATTGAGTGTATGCAAGAAATCTTCCATGGTTTCGATTATCGCGGCTTCCACTGTAATCGCCATCTATGGGGTTGTAATAGCATTCCATGCTTTGATTATCACGACTTCCACTGCAATTGCCATCTATGTGGTTGTAATAGCATTCCATGCTTTGATTGCCATTGCTATCGGCCCAGTCCTGCTAACCCTTCCTTGGTGAGGCAACATATCGAATCCATTTTCCTGATTTAGATTAGTGTTCTTACATTCCATAGGATAATAGTGAGCATCATGTGGAGGAGTTGGTTATAAAAAAATCAATTTCTTTAGGCTTTTTTTTTTTCCGAGGGAGCTTCTACTGGGATCCCTCGATTCATCATTGTTGGAATTAACTCTCAACCACAATCATGAATGAAGTAGTGGCAGTAGCTCACACTTCATCAATTTTGTAGCAGAGAAGGATAAGCATAGATTCATAGAGCTAAAGGCGTTTTCATGCAACCATAGCAAACTACGTACCACGACCATCTTCTGCGTTTATTTCTATTTTCCGTGTTCTCCTACCTTTTATATTTAAAACAACTCGCATCGCACATCTCTTACCTTACCTCTTAATGCTTTCACCATATCTTATTCTACTACCGACGCGATATTCGGCGGGATCCACTTTACTTTATCGCACTTTGCAAATCCGTACATTTCCCTTGTTATCCTCCATTTCCTTCATTATCCACTTACCGCACTTACCAATGTTTACTGCCCTCAATATCGTATTTTGCAGGTTATATCCCTTACCTGTTAAGCCCTTGCAACAAAGCTCGTGATGTTGCGACGCGATATCGCATCGCACATCGCAATCGCAACCGTTTTAAGTTTCATGTGAACCGCCCGCACGCTATGTTATTTGATATGCGATGCAATAATGCGACGTCACTTCGCAATCACAAATGTTTTGGTTTTCCATTTAAGTTTTGCAAGGTATGTTATTTTGGATGCGATGTGATATGTGCCATGTCACTATGGCAAATCATAGCCTGCAATGTTTAACTGATAGCGCGATAGTTAAAGTTTGATATTGCCAATTTGCGCGGATGTGATGTGAACTCAGAACTGCATTGCATAATATTTGAGATCCTCCCTTTTGTGTTTTGAACGCGTTATTACGTGTTTTCATGTATAAACAGAAATATGGTCTACGTGCCATTTTAATGAAGAAATGGGTCGTTTGATAGCAGAAGTACAACTCGTTGTTGAATGTTTGTTCAACAATTGAATAGCATTGAATATAATTAGGTCTCACATGCTTTGGCTGTTTTGTATAACAAATATAATTTCATTTGTTTTCATTGAGTTGAATAGAAAGCAGAAATTTGTTCCTCTCCTGTGTAATCGTTGTCTATCTGTGTTTTGTTTATTTCCGCATTATTTACATTCTTTATGTTGTGGGGAAGCATCCCTGTGTTGTTGTTTGTTCCAAATTTCCAAGAATCATGGAGTATTTTAGTTCTAAGAATGTGGTCTAAGAATTTAATGGTGAGATGGAAAGGGTTAGTCTTAGAAATTTCTTCGATTGGGATCCAATACAGACAGGACATGGATATATTTTAATCTTGGTTGATCCTATGCTTTAAATCTAGTACACTCCAAGCCATTAGTTTCATGTTTTATATTTCCTTTTCTTGGTTGATCTATGTTTTAAATCAAGTACATACCAAGCCATTAGTAACGCGATCTTTGATCAGTGTAATTTTTCTTACCGAATTCAATAATTAGTTGTTGTCCTACCAAACTCCTAGTGGTAGCATGTTTATTGTATCTATGATTTTTTGGATAATATATTAAGAGAAATCCAATTCAACATGTTCAAACTAACTATTTTGTGGCTGAATTTACCACATGAGGTCTAGTGGTCTAGGTTTCACTGGGTTACAAACTATTATTTTAGTAGTTGAATCATACTCAATCAAAATTTGTCATTCTCTATCAAAATATCATAGAAAATGGGAAAGCAAGTTATTTTTTATTTGCCCAAAAAGGTGTGAAAGAGAAAGGGCTATGGAAAATTATTGATGGGGAGGAAAACCGAAGAAAAAAGAGGAATAGCCATTGTATTACAATGATGCCACCTAAGAGATGGAACCCTTGCTGCCATGCCTTTGATATGATCCAAAAAAATCTTGCATTCCTCTCTAATTTTCATAATCCTCATCTATTTATCAATAAATTTTGACGTATTTTAAAACAAAACTTGTTGAACCATTTTAGACATGTCCGCATAAATTCTAGTTGGGAATTCCTTATGCCTAATATTATATTGCTTTTAAATACTATGGACACCAAGCTGTCAATAACGTTGATCTTTGCTCGACGTAATTTTTCTCACCGAATGTAGTCCCAGGATTTTTTAAGCCTCTTGCATTGCTCTTCATGTGTTATCATTGTCCTCTCTTTATCATTTTTGAAGTCTTTATCATTTTTCATGTTTGAGGAAAGAAAATGGTTGAGCCATTTTAAACATTTCTATGTACATTCTGGTTGGAAGTCCTTATGCTTACCTTTTTGTTTTACTGTCATTTCTTCCGACCTATGTCTGTGTTTTTGCAACCTGTATTAGACTTTACAAATTGGTTTTATGATCAATTTATCTCTTGTACGTAACAAATTTTAAAAGCAGTGAAACATTGAGCGCTGTTTAAATCCACTTCACTAGTTGGGTTTATCTCCTCAAATATTTTCGATCCGTACAACTTTGATTCCATCTTAAAAAGGAAATCTATTTTAGTGAACACTATTCTTAGCTTTCATTCCATTGTGAAAAATAAAATTATCATATGTCCGGATGGTACGCAACAAAACTATAAAATCGAGCTTGCAATATATGAACACGCTACACATCATAGTAAATTTATAGTTATTGCTGCCGAGGGCATTGAACATGGCTTGAATGTACATGTACTCCCTGGCCACAACACCATCGTTCCGATATAATAAATTAACCCCAGAGAATTTTATAGTTTATTTTAAGAACAATATTATTGTATATTTGTGGAGTTTGTGTGATCTTTTATATTGTTGGAATATTAATTCCAACTGCCGTATGCACAGTAATGCAGGACGGCGAAGTTATTTCTGAAGGGATAGAAAAACGACAGAGTTAAGTCTGAATTAAATCGTTTGAAGGTCGGCTACAGCAAAGGCGGTGAATTGTTATCTGCATTCATCACCTGCATTGATGCTTCACCAACTGCATTCATCGCAGAGTCGACAATGTTCTGAAAGAAGGCAGCAAAGCGCGCTTAGGAGAAGCTGTTCCAGGGGTCTTCCATTGTGAGCCGCGAAGGGTGAACACAACCCCCGGGAGGAGGTGATGTCACTCACCTCCGGTCCCACCTCCTCTTCAATCAAAGCAGTTCCGGTAGGTAAAGAAAGTCCATGGGAAGCTCCTCCAAACAGCCGACGGAAAATACATAAAGTGATAAGGTTTTAAAACCTTGGCATTAAAGTTTTGATTTAAGTTTTAAATCTGCCGCATGAAGTTTAATTTATGTTTTAACTATGGTTATATATATTATAAATATGAGATATTTATAATATATATATTACTACTGTTACTACTGTGTATTTGTTACTCTGTGCGTGAAGGCTCAAAATAGAGAAAAGAACAGAGAGACAGAAGAAGGAAATTCCTGAAGCGCTGTGTGTGCAACAGCCAGTGAAGTTTCCGTTGTGAATCCAGAACTTCATTCTAAAGAATTTTATTTTGTAACAAAGTTTGATTAATGAAATAGAAGTCTTTATTTCATCTCTCCATGTCTGCAAATTAATTTTAATTTTATCACTGTGTTGTAGAAGAGGAATTGTTTTTTATTCCTCTGTCTGTGTTAAGGAATTCTCCAGAAACTCCAACATATATAAATAAGTTACGTTTGATTTGGTTACGTTGGGAGGGGATTGGTCTATAGTAGTTGGCAAACCTTGAAGTTTTATTTTAGTAGAAGCTTTCAGGGTTTGTTGGAAAATTACTCCTAATCACTATATTAAACAACTAACAACAAACATTTTCAGAAAGTACGCAAGAGGATCAAGCTAACAGTGTTTTACAGTAGGGAGGATATTTTGTTTTTCAGTTGAAATAATATCAAGTTAATTTTTTACAGGCCCGCGAACTTACAAACACAAGGACTTAGAGTTGATGATTATTAAACCTAGGTTGCTACTAGGCGGTACATGATATTATAGAGAATTAGTTTAAGGGACTACACCCATAAAATTCTTTTATCTTTTGTCCTTTCATGAAAAATTTAAGTTAACAGCACAAGTCATATGAAGTTTGAATTTTTGGATTAATGTAATTGCATGAGTCTTTTCATGAGTTTTAGAGGGGTCGAAGGTCTGCAGACAAGAAGGAGAAATTTACAGAGCAGTTTTGGGTGGCTGATATAGTCTCCTATAACACAGTTTCTATCTTTCATAGGACTGAATGACTTGAAGCCTTAGTTTTTATCTTTGTAATTATTTTTGTCTTCCATAGAATCTTAATACAAAAATCTTAATAAAAAGTATTTTGGCTCCATGTTGAGAGAGTTATATTTCTAGTTTTATTGTGCATCCCATGTTCTACTCTGTTTTACAGCTTGTTGTTACTCAGTTTTACTTGGTTGTTACTATACATTGTTGTTGTGCACAAAAAATTCTAGTTTTTTGTTCTCTACCTCAAAAACAAACAATGGTATCAGAGCCGGTTCAAGGAGTAAAATAGCAAGTATTTTTTACAGTTTTAGCAGGTGTAATAGGCTGCTTTGAAAGGTTGTTTTGAAGGAGTTTATTTTAGTTAAAAAATGAATAAAAATGAAGCACAAGCTTGACCAACCCAAAAATACCCTAGTTCAATGCCAAGAATGATTACTATTGGGGAATTACAATGAAGAATTTGTTTTTTTCTTAAGATATTTGGGATTTGGTGGAGAACAAGTTTCCAGAACCAAATGAATGTAGTAGTATATATTGTTTTTTCATAAGAAGACAGAGATTTGTTGAGAGACAATAGGCCTGAAGGATTCAAAATCCCTCTTCTACATTTTTCAAGCTCTAAATGAAAGCATATTTCCAAGAATTGGAGTGGCAATAAGGTCCAAAAAAGCATGGGAAATTCTCCACAAAACCTATTAGGGAATGGTAAAATTCAAGACAACAAAGATACAAATTCTAGTGAGAGATTTTGAAACCATCTACATGAACAAGGCTCAAAATATAGATTCGTTTTTCACACAAGTTACTGGATTGATTACTCAAATCAGGTCTCAAGGTGAGACACTTGAAGATAGGAGGATAGTTGAGAAAATTTTAATAAGTTTTCCATCAAGGATTGACCCTATTTTTGTGATCATAGAGGATACAAAGGATCTCTCACAATTTTCAGTGGATGAGCTTCAATCATCATTGATTTTTCATGAGCATAAGTTGAATATAACATCAGATACTTCATTGGAGCATGCCCTCAAGGCACAAGTTTCCATTGGTGAAGCTAGAGGAAGATGAAAATAAAATGCTAGAGGAAGAGGAAGAAGTCCACACAAAGGTGGAAGAAGCAACCATTCAAGCTCAAGTGGAAGAGGCAACAATCAACATCCAAGTCAACGTCAAACTCAAAATCAAGAACAAGGTGAGAGGTATGATAAATATCAACTTCAATGTCATTATTGTAAGGAGTATGGAAATTATGCAAATGAATGCAGGAAAACGCAACATGATCTGAGTAATAAACCAAATGAAATTTTCACAAAGGAAAGTCATAACCAATAAAACATGTTTTTAGCATGTAACGTAGTACAAGAAAAATAAAAGGATGTACGGTTTTTAGATTCATGATGCAACAATCACATCACAGGGAATTTGCTGCATAGGAAAGTCATGGTGAAGGGATATCCACTCATAGAAAAACCAGACAACTTAAGTGAGGGATGAAACTTTGGAAAAAAACATAGAGAGTCATTTCTAGAAGGAAAGTCAATAAGGGAAAAGGAACCCTTGGAGATTGTCCATTCAGATTTATTTGGACTAATGGAAACACCATCAATTGGTGGCAATTTTTATTTCTTCACATTCATAGATGAGTGACACAATGAAGACATGTGTCTACTTCTTTAAACATAAAAGCGAAGTATTTGAGTGCATCCATTAATAAAAAGCACTTATTTAGAACAAAGTGGACACCACACCAAAGATTTGAGGACTGACAAAGGTGGAGAATACATTTCAAATCACATCTCACGTTTTTACACGGAGCATGGTATTTACAAAAAAATTACAACAAGGTATACACCTCAGCAAAATGGTGTCGCAGAAAGGAAAAATAGGACCTTTATGGAAATAAAAAGAAGTATGTTGAAGCCAAAGCATTTTCAAAATGACTAGTGGGCTAAAGTTGTCTCCTACGTAATATATATTATAAATATATTTCCAACAAACAGTCCTAAGAATATGATTCATGAAGAAGCATGGAGTTGAAGGAAGCATGGTGTCAAACATATGAGAGTGTTTATATGTGTGGCTTATCCACATGTCCTAGATGAATTAAGAAATAAGTTTGATAGCAAAGGGGATAAATTCATATTTGTGGAATATATTGATGAATCCAAGGCTTACAAGCTCTATAATTCATTAACCAAGAAGCCCATAGTCAACAGAGATGTGCAGTTCATAAAAGAGGAGGTATGGCATGGAAGTTTGGAGAATACAATAAATGAAACAATAAACATACCACAAGAAGACAAAAATGAATTGATAACATAAGTAATTCATCATTGGTGACTCCTCCTACATCTATTCAATCTCAAAGAAGTAGTCATCAAATGACACCATAAAAAAGAAAGAGGACAGTGTCACGCAATCAAACATTTAATACTCCAAATTCACCACACCGAACCACAACATAATCTTCTCCAAACACGACATCAAGTGACATGCCAATTCCATCTTCTGCAAGGATGAGAAGAAAAAAATTCAAAAAGTTAAGTGAAATTTATGAGAAAAATGAAGTTGAAAGAAACGCAAGTCTGAATTGTTAATTTTCATTATTTTTTCATGTAAAATGATCCAATTAATTTTTAAGATGTTGTTATAGAAGAAAAATTCATTGCAACAATGAATGACGAAATGAAGGAAATTATAAGGAATGACACATGGGAGGTAGTGAACCTTCCCAAAGGAAAAGAAGTCATAGGTGTCAAATGGGTCTATAAAACCAAACCAAATGAGGTAGGAAAGATAGAAAGGAATAAAGTAGTATTGGTTATCAAATTGGACAAACAAAAACACATAAGGGATTATGTGAAGACATTTTCATGAGTCGTAAGAATGGAGACAGTGCGCACAATGTTGACAATAGATGCACAATGTTAACAATAGCTGCACAATATAGATGGAAGGTGTACCAAATGGATGTGAAGTTGGAATTCTTGAATGGAGTGTTGAAAGAGGAAGTATATGTGGAGAAACCACCAGATTATGTGGTTCAAGGCCAAGAAGAAAAAGTGTATATGTTGAAGAAAGCTCTTTATGGGGTGAAGCAAGCACTGCGCACATGGTAAATCAGGATAGATGCATACATGTTGGATGGTGACTTTGACAAATGTGATGATAAACCAATTATCTACATCAAATAGAGTGAAGAAAAGCTTCTTATTGTTGTTTATATGTAGATGATTTGATTTTCACTTGAAGTAATGACCTCGTCATGGCTTATTTCGAAGAAGTCATGAAAAGTGACTTTGAAATGACAGATTTGGGGTTGTTAAGGTAGTTTTTGGCCACATAATTGAAGCAAACAGAAAACAAGATCTTTATTTTTCAAGCAAAGAATACCTCTGACATTTTGAAGAGGTTTAATATGCGGGACAACAAACCTACACCAAATCCAACTACCATGGGGTTAAAATTAAGAAAAGAAGAATGTAACAACAACATAGGTTCTAACAAGAAGAGAGATTGTAACATCAATGTCAATTGAACATTATACAAAAGTATGGTTGGAAACTTGATGTATTTAACAACAACTAGTGCTAATATAATGTATGCAGTGACCTTGGTGTCAAGAATCATGGAGACACAAAAGGAGACACATTGAAAAGTTGCCAAAATAATACTAAGGTATGTCAAAAAGAAAAAATAATATGGTATTTTATACACCACAAAAAGTGATTTCAAGTTGGTTGGTTACACTGAAAGTGACTGTGTAGGAAGTGTTGATGATAGAAAGAGCATGCAATGATATGTATTTTAAATGGGTTTGGGATTAGTTCATGGGCTTCCACGAAGCATGAAACATTTTAATTATCGACAGCCAAAGCTAAATATGTCGCTGCAACAACAACAACATGTCAAGCAGTTTGGATGAGAAGGATGCTAGTAGATTTATGGAAGAAAAAAAGAAGGAACAACAACAATTTTGCAATTGCTATGTCTAAAAATTTTGTTTTCCACAAAAGGAGCAAAAAAAATTGACATTAAATATCATTTTATTAGAGAATTGATTAACAATGGAGAAATTGTTTCGCAACACTGCAGGTCACAGAGGCAGTTCATAGACATATTCATAAAGCCATTGGAAAGAGATAATTTTGTCAATCTGATAAATTGTTTCGGCATACTGAATTTCAGTGGTTACTGACAACAACTATTTTAAGAAAGTACGCAATAAACCTTTTGCAACTTTTGTTTTTAATCTAAAAGAATGTCCAGTTAATGTTTTGCAGGCACCAAGGATCTATAGTTGGTGATTATTAATCCCAATTTCTTACTACACAATACATGAAATTATAGAGAATTAATTGTTGATTATTAATCACAATTTCTTACTACAAAATACATGAAATTACAGAGAATTAATTTAACTGATTGTAGGCCCATAACTTGCTTTTATTTTTTTTCCTTTCATGAAAAAATAATTTCATGAATTTTTTTTTGACCGCACAAGTCATATGAAGTTTCCAAATTTTTGGATTAATGTAATTGCATGAGTTTTTAGTTAGTTGTTCATGATTTTTGCAGGGATCGAAGGTTTGCAAACAACAAGGAGAAAATTATAGAGAAGTTTTGGCTAGCTGATACAGTCTGTTACAATTCAAAACAGATAGCAATTACAATGTGTAAAGTTTTTATCTTTCGGAGTAGTGAACGAGTTGAAGTCTTAATTTTTATCTTTGTAATTGTTTTTTTCTCCCATATAAGCTTATAACCTTAATACAAAGTATTTTGGTTGCATGCTCAGAGAGTTATATTTCTAATTTTACTAATTTTACTGTGCATCCTCTGTTCTACTCTATTTTACAGTGTGTTGTTACTTTGTTATTACTATGTGTTGTTGTGTTACAACATGTTGTTACTTTGTGTTGTTGTTGTGCAGAAAAAATTCTAGGTTTTTTATTCTCTGCCTCAAAATCAAAGAGGGGTTCAGGATATCTACGTAAGGGTTTTTCCAACACCTTTCTCTTACCCTTTTTAAATCTCCATGGTCGGGTTTCACTCTTCATCTCTGACATCAATATTATTACGCATGTGAGGAAAGGTTTCAGTTCCAAAATTTTATTGGGATATTATAGCACAAGAATACATGAAGATTTGGCATATTATAGCCCTCGACCTTCCTAAATGTTTTATATTATGACATGTGGTATTATGGTAACACTGATTGAATTACTGGTTGTTAGGTTTGTGGGGGCGCCTGGATATTTGTTTAAAAATAAAATGCATTTTTCTATTTTTGTTCCTATGAAATATGATAAGTCGTTGAGTTTTTCTCCCTCTCTCAATCACAAAGACTAAGTTGACCAAACTCTCATTAATTCTTCCATTTTATCTAGAGTCTATCCAAAAGAAATCAGTCCAGAAAACCAAGAATTTAAGAATTTATTTGGAATTTTTATCTTTCTCTATGTTAGAGAAGAACATAGACACAATGTTTTCTTAGAATATTTAATTTATTCTTATATTAGTCTAGGTCGATTTTAATTCTAAATCTAACAAATGTCTAGAAGGGTCAAATCACTTTTCAATAAAAAAAAGTTAGCATGTCAAGAAACTTGATCCCTCTTTGCACTTGGTAGAGCTGGAGTTAAAATGGATCTAAGCTAGTTTTGTTATAAATTATAATTATAATTATAAATATAATTATTATCCTTAGATTTTTTATTTTTTTCATTTTATGTAAACTGGTTAAGCCAAAATGTTTTATTGATATTATCATTATTAATTTTGTATTTCATTTCATTTTTAATTTTACTTTACTTTAATTTTTGTTTTTATATTTATTTAATTTTTACCAAGTAAAAATTCTTACAGCCCTTACAAAATATCTCCATATTGAGCTGGAGCGATCTGGATTTATGTAGGAACGCAACAGAATACACATATAATCATAAATACAAATATGCAGTGGAAATAACATTTCATTTCATTAATATCAAAGAACTGAAATTTGCTTACAGACAAAATGGAAATAAACAAGCTAAGGTGTTGGTAGCTTATCTCTGAGAAGAGATGGGGCAACTACAAGCCTCTAAATTGCGTTACAATGAGGCTCAAGGGCATATTTATTATTTAGAAACAATGGAAAACCCTAAACATCCATACCCTTACCCTAGGAGATGAAGCGCCAAAACTATGGGCCCCGTTTGGGTAAATTGATGTTTCAACTTCCCATGGACATAACTTCGGCATACGATCTATGTTTGACACGCACCATACCTCGTTATAAAGATCTATCCAATGAATACAACTTTTGATGTAAGAAACATCGGTTTGTAGACCCATGTTGCTTTCGATTATCCCAAAAAATGTCGTTTGGGGCCTCAAAATGGCTCCGAAAGTTCAGGACTCGAAAAAATGCTAAAAATAGTAAGTTGTGTCGAAACTGAAAAACTGAAAGAGAAAATGGTGGGGCACCAAGTGGAATAGGCGGGTGGCCACCAATATCCACCTGGATCTATCCTCCCCCCTTAGGAAGCAATGGTCCCCGTTGCATTGAGTTCCTCCATCAGATGAGAAAACTTTTGTTGAACTTGGTCTCGGGTGAACCACTTGTTTTGGTGCAGGAGTTGGGTAGCTTTGACAACCTGATACAGTTGGATCTTCTGTTGGCGATTGTTCTTGATTTTCATGTCCATGATACAATATGTGGTGGCCTATTACATGCAGTCTGGGTTTAACTCTGTTGGTGTGAGTTGTTCTGCAATGTCAGAGGTGTCCAGTAGAGGTGGGAAGTAGGGACAAAGGCAGTCCACATTAAATACTGAGTGTAGATCAAGGAATGGTGGAATATTGAGCTTGAAGGAATTGTTCCCTATAGCCTTGGAGATGGTGTATCGCCCATATCGGAGTAGGCGAAGCTTGCAGTGGGGTCCAATGAGGCACTCCTTCAGCAAATGTAGCCACACTTTGTTGCCAACCTAGAATTTGTGTGGCACCTGATGTTGATCATGTCGCTGCTTGTACCTAGCATTGGATTTGTCCAATATATCTAGGACCTATTGGCAGATGTGCTAAATGTGCTCGATGAAGCTGTTCTCTTTGTCATCTTTAGACTGAACATGAGCCAAATCATCTTAAGTAAATGGCATGGATACGTCAATGGGACATAGTGCCTAGAATCCCAAGCCCACCTGAAAGGGGTTGTGCCTAGTTGAGCTGTGGAGAGCCCAGTTATAACTGTGTTGTACATAGGGGAGGCTCTTATCCCATGTGCATGGATGCTTTGAATTTTTCATGCGCAGAATCTATATAATCATCCTGTTGATGACCTCTCTCTGGCCATCAGTTTGGGGATGGAAAGTTATGGACTTTTGAGGAACCTGTTGTCTCGATCTGAGATGATAGACTATGGGATCCCAAAGTGCACCCACACTCATTCAAAGAAGAGTTTAGCAGTGGCTTCTGCTGTGATATTCTTCTTGTAGGCTGTGATAATGGCCATCTTCGAGAATCTGTCGGCGACCATGAAAACATAGTCGTTTCCATGCTCAGTAGAAGGAAGGCCTGACATGTAAGCATTCTTCAACCCAAAAGGAATTACCAGCCATTCGAAAAGGCCCTCCTTGGCTTTGAAGGCAGTCTTCCACACATCAGAGGGTTTAATTGATACCTGGTCATACCCATACTTCAACTCAATCTTGCTGAAATATTTCTCCCCTTTGAGTCGGTCCAGAAGGTCATCAATCCATGGGATCAGGTACCTATTCTAGATAGTGATCTTGTTAAGTGCCCAATAGTCAATACATAGTCTCCAAGTTCCATCCTTCTTCTATACCAACACGATCGGCCTCCCACAGGGTGATGAACTCGCCTGGATGTGACCTTTCTGTAGTAGCTCCTGAATCTGCCTCTTGATTTCATCGTTCTCTAGAACAGAGCGCTAATAGATTGTTCCATTGGGTAGCGGTGCACCTCAGGTCAGATAAATGGGGTACTTGACCTAGTAGTGCAGACGCACTCCTGTGGGTGAGGTGAAGATGTGCTTGTACTCCTCCAAAACCTTTTCCATTTGTTCTTTTTGTGCAGAGGAGCCTTATCTGGAGGTCATAGGCAGAGTCTTCTTCTTGCCCTAGGGGCGGATCATTAGGCAAACAAATTTCCTAGTTTTGAAAATGAGCTTACTACATTGTTTTGTAGTAACCAAAGAGATAGCAACAAGAGGTGGTACCTCTGGTATCATGTACTACTTATTTCCCAAAGTAACAATAACAACACAAGGCCGAGACTCATACACAGCATGTCGCTTCCACAAGTATGGTTGGCCTAATAATACATCACAAACATCAAGAGGAGTAATGTCACATAATACCTCATCTGTGAAGGGCTTTATGCTATAAGAAAGGCGGCACTGATGGCTGACGTGGAGATCTCGTCCTTGGTGAAGCCACCCGATGGTGTATGGATGTGGGTGTTATGTGGTCTACAAGCCCAAAAGCTTCACAACATCTGCTGAATTGAGGTTATTTTGGCTCCCATTGTCGACAATGAACTGTAGCGGGGAACACTTTACCTACATGTAGGAGTGGAAGAGACACTCCTCCTCTGGACCTTCTGGTTCCTCCTTCTGGATCTTCACAGTGACAACAGTGGCATTAGGCTCTGCATCAATAATATGTTTCCCTTTATCATTCCCCTTGTCAGGTTCTGATTCAGAGTCGAAGCATGCATATGATTCAGAAGCCCTCATCTCACCCACCAACGACTGCTTGGCCCGATACTCCTATTGTGAGTGGAGCTGTTATGGAACTGACACCACTTTCCTGTGTCCTTCTTTGGCTTCCTGGTGTTGTTATTTTCTTGTGGATTTCGTAGGTTGTCTTGGGCCATCATGCCTTGGATTTTTCCTTTGTTCTGCGATTTGGGGGCACCTTTCCCTGGCTTTTTATTCGTAGATCCAAAGTCTCTCTTCATCTATTTTAATTTCTACTCAATCTTGGCAGCATACCAGTATGTCGTACCAAGCAAGGAGATGTTGAGGAACTCAATTTCCTCCTAATGTATTGGTCCAGACAACTATGATAATTTAGCACCAAATGTTTCTCTGAATCTTTGATACAAAACTTTGTGCGTAGGGTATGGAACATATTCGTCAACTCATGCACATCTTGATCACTTTGTTGCCGCAACGTCTTCCATTGTATGTACTTGTCCTCATAGCTCCCCACGGGATGTAGAAATTATATAACTGATATGTTATACATCCAAGATTCTCCTGATCACACACTATTTGAACTCATGCATAATACAAAATCTCTTCTACCATTGATCATTAATTGCAGAAATAAAAACAATCGCATGCACACATTAAAACCATAAAAATTCACACATATGAACACAATATTTTATGGGAAATCTTAAAGACGAAAACCCCCAACTATCTCTATATTATATGTCATAGAGATCATGTAACAATCATTATACAAAGCTCCTCACAAGCTCTCAGTACAATCTCCAATTGCTACACACAAATCAGCCCCTGATCTTGCAAATCCATGCACCGATATTTGCCAGCCTTTAGCCTACCTCTACTGCGCAATACCTACTGAAGAATGGCTCTGGATGAGTTCAAATTTCCCCAGCCTTGCTCACACAATCTTCATAGGCTTCTCCAACCACTGTGTGTTGCAAATCATGCAACAGTATAGTCACAATTGATAGTCACACTGCTCATTCACCTACCTCTCCACTGGTCTCCACTGAAACTGTCCATGTACTGTAGTTAACTAATGTATTCTTCAGTTGATTAATGAGTTAATAATTAGTGAATTAATTAATAATTAATTCACACCACTCTCACTAGTGTATCAATCAGTTAGACTAGATATAACTAGCTCAACTATGTTTAACTCAGTTAAACTGAACACAACTCCACCAACTACTTCAATAACTCCACCAAACTCTATCACATGAGTTCTAACTAAAGTCTCCATGCAATAGCTTCACTTAACCCTCAAGAATAGCATAATTCCTTTTGTCGGCTCCTGTGCCACATCTGTGCACTTAACTAAAGTGCTCCAAGAGAATAAGATACTATTTAGAGTCCAAATATTATTAAGAGCTAATAATATTCGACATATCTATTTTTAGACTGGCAGTCTAAAAATAGACTCCACCCAATATGTCTAAAAATAGAAGTCCATATATTTTTCCAACTTTACCAACCATCCACAAATAGCATCCCGCAACTTATAGAATATGCTCGACATGTCTAAAAATAGACTTTGCGACAAAAATCACTTATGTGGGCCCCACCTAGTTTAGGTGATCACTTTCCAACTAGGATCAAAGAATGATGTTTCAGGATGCCTCCTTCACTGTTTCTTGTTGCAATCTTCAACACTCCCTCTCAAAAAGAAAGGACTATATTTGCATGCGTCATGCAACTCCATGCATTTTCCCTGCAACCTTTTCAAGCGCCATACAACTCCATGCATTTGCTCTGCAAATCTTTCGAAACTAAATAGGCTCCAAACAACTCAATAAATCTGATGCATTTATCATCAAAGTCTTTGACTTCTGCTTAGCTACTTCACATGTCTTCAGGAACCACTGCGCTGTTGAACTCTGCACCCATGCACTCTGCACTTGCTGTCAACTCTGATCTGCGCTCCAGTATCCGACACTGTCACTTTGATTTGCCTGCATCAATCCAACTAATCACACTACTTCTGATCTAAGGGCACCTCGTAGCCAGGTTAAATTCATGAGATCTACACCATCTCAATGAATCCTGCCCAGAAATCTCCTCTTGGGATTACTCATGCATGTCGCCCCAACTCTCACCTGGTGGTATAGCTGCATGCACTCCCTCTACCCATCTGGCACAGAATTTCTCTGCATGAATGGTTGCTCCCACTCCATGATCCTCATCTTGTGGTTTCTCCACATCCTGAGGTTCATTCTTACCTGCATGCAAATCCTGTTCCCTCTCAAGCTTCGATTGCATGGCTTTCTTACACTTCCCAACAGTAGGAAGCTCCGTAGAAATCCCATATACTTCAAGGTTGTAGATATTCTTGGCTCGAATCCCAACCTTCTTGACTTGTCCTGTTGCTTTATGCTGAAGGAAAACTTTTCCTTCACTAAAGAAAACATCATACCCTTTATCCTCTAACATTGTGACTAAGATTAAATTCTTCTTTAAACCTAGAACATGCACTACATCTTGTAAAAGAATGAGTTTACCTGACTCCCTCTGAAAGGTAATGGTACCAATGCTAGTCGCATTGTATCATCCATTATTTCCCAAATCAACATGCAACTGGAGATATTTCTCCACCAAGTCACTGAAAAGGTTCACATCTCCCGTCATGTGAAAGGAAGTGCCACTATCAAAATACCACCCCGATCCCAATGCACTAGACACCATGCATGCAATCAATGAGAAGTCCAGCTCAAATTGTGAGGTAAGAGCCTCACCAGCTACAGCTCCAGCAACCTGCTTGTTCTTTTTCTTTTGTGGACAATGCGTGGAGAAATGCCCATGCGAGAGACAGTGAAAACACTTCACTTTGGACATGTCACTCTCTTTACCATCCGCACCAGATTGAGAAGGATTTTTCTTCCCCTTCCTTTTCCTTGCTTTGGTAGCCAAAGCGAAATCCTCTTCATCATAATTTTTTGATGAAGATCCATCCCTGGTATCCTGCCTTATCTCCTCCTTCATGAGATCCGACCAAAGTCGCTCCCATCCTGGTAGTTTCTCCCGACCATTGACAGAGTCCTGATAGGAATGCCAACTCTTTGGAAGCCCAAGGAGAGCCAAGCTCACCAAGTCCTCGTCATCCACACTAACTCCTACACTCCCAAGCTCATCCCTGTAGTGGAAAAAATTTGTCAGGTATACTGGAATAGGGTCATTCTTCTCCATTTTTATTTTCCTGAGTTTATCCTTGAGCGCCAACTTCCTCTGGTTGCTCTTGCATTGGAACAAGTCTATCAAGGCTTTCCACATCAAGAATGGAGAAGCTTTACCATGAAGGCAGGACACTATGTGAACCTTCACACCTTCCAACAGAATCCTTCGACACCTTGCTACCTTATTTTACCATGCGTCAAGTGCGGCTGCATCGCTAGAACCCGATTTAGGAATATCAACATCTATGAACTCCTTCAACCCATTATCCTCCAGCACTGCCTCCATCCTGTCCTTCCATGAAATATAATTCAAGATTCTCTCAAGGGCATACTCCAATTGAAATCTGCTAAAATACATTTCAATGAATGCTCAACTTCGACACCAAGAAAACACTGCAGCAATTTCGAATTCCACCAGCACAAAACTCAACCACTTCAATGCTTTGCAATTGCTACAATGATCAATATCGCTCTGATACCATGTAGAAATTATATAGCTGATATGTTATACATCTGATATTCTCTTGATCACACACTATTTGACTTCATGCACAATACAAAATCTCTTCTACCATTGATCATTAATTGCAGAAATAAAAGCAATCGCATGCACACATTAAAACCATAAAAAATCACACATATGAACACAGTATTTTATGGGAAATATTAAGGCTGAAAACCCCCAACTATCTGTATATTATATGTCATAGATATTATGTAGCAATCATTATACAAAGCTCCTCACAAGTTCTCAGTACAATCTCCAATTGCTACACACTAATCATCCCCTGATCTTGCAAATCCATGCACCGATATTTGCCAGCCTTTAGCTTGCCTCTACTACACAATCCCTGCTAAATAATGGCTTGGATGAGTTCGAATTTCCCCAGCCTTTCTCATGCAATCTTCATAGGCATATCCAACCACTGTGTGTTTCAAATCATGCAACAATATATTCACAACTGATAGTCACACTGCTCTTTCACCTACCTCTCCACTGGTCTCCACTGAAACTGTCCATGCACTATAGTTAACTGATGTATTCTTCAGTTGATTAATGAGTTATTAATTAGTGAATTAATTAATAATTAATTCACACCACTCTCACTAGTGTATCAATCAGTTAGACTAGATACAACTAGCTCAACTATGTTTAACTTAGTTAAACTAAACACAACTCCACCAACTACTTCAATAACTCCACCAAACTCTGTCACATGAGTTCTAACTGAAGTCTCCATGAAATAGCTTAACTTAACCCTCAGGAATAGCGTAATTCCTTCTGTCAGCTCCTGTGCCACATCTGTGCACATAACTGAAGTGCTCCAAGAGAATAAGATATTGTTTAGAGTCTAAATATTATTAAGAGCTAATAATATTCGACATATCTATTTTTAGACTGGCAGTCTAAAAATAGACTCCACCCAATATGTCTAAAAAGAGAAATCCATCTATTTTTCCAACTTGACCAACCATCCAAAAATAGCATCCCACAACTTATATAATATGCTCGACATGTCTAAAAATAGACTTTGCAACAAAAATCACTTGTGTGGGCCCCACCTAGTTTAGGTGATCACTTTCCAACTAGGATCAAAGAATGATGTTTCAGGATGCCTCCTTCACTGTTTCTTGTTGCAATATTCAACACGGGATAGTATTGTTCCTTGATGGCATCTCGTAAATAATTCCAAGTGGGTACGACTGGGAAGACAGAGGGTTATGTCTCTTCCTTTTTCTTATTGTAGGTTTCCCACCAGTCCTTGACATGGGAGTTAGCTTTGAGGAGTGAAAAAATAATCTTCTCCCGGTTGGAAAATCATGAACTGATAAGTATCATTCTAATAGTTTTAACCATCTATCTACGGCATCTACATCTATTTGACCCTCAAAAATATGAATGTCAAAGTTTACTTGTACCTTAAAGGGAGTCGCGGCTCCAGAGTGGCTGCGAGATGTAGATGCACCGCCGGTGGCCAGTCGTTGAAGGAACTGGAAAAATTTATCCATCATCGCGTTCCTTTGTTTTTCGAGGGCCTCCTGGAGTAATATTTTGATATGATCTCCTGCTCCCTCTTCTTTATTTTTTTCCACCATGGGCGGTCGTCGGGGTTTGCAAGGTTGATCTTAAAATATGTCCAAAACTGACCATTCTAGAGCAATCTAACACATTATTCTCTATGTTATTAATCTTCGACCGAATTAATTCTCAATGTACTTACCTACCATTTAAACCAAATTAATTAAAAAATGTACATACCTATCATTTAAACCATGGAGAATCTCAAAGGAATTTCTTACCCGCGCAACCCATTAGAAATATCAGGAGACACATGCAACGTAGAAGAGATTATTCTGACTTTCCCTAAACCCTTGCTTTACAGGATCTGTTGTAATTATTGCTGGCTCGTTGTGTATGAGCTCTTACTGGCCCGTTTGACTGATCCAATGGGTTGGCTTCTTGATCTAAAGAGTGGTGATCTATGGGATAGGGTTGCCCATAAATTCTTTGAAGTGGTGGAAAGATTTATCAATGTATTAATTGCTACAATCTATCTCTTTCTTATGATCTAGCCTGGTGCTTATCCACTGCTTGTAACGAATCTAGCGGTCAAACACTTCCATTTGTTCTTTCAAAATATGTTACAGTATGAGGGTTAAGCAATAGTCAAGAGTAAACATATTTTCTTTTAAACCATGTTGAATGGGTAACTGTGGTCCTTTTTGGCTAGTTTTAAAAAGTGCCTGTTAACTTGGGATACAGTGGCGTAGAAAGAGGATGCAATATACGATTTTGGCCGGTTTTAAAATTTGGTTATTAAACCGGGATAACGAAATAAAAAGAGGATTGATTAAACCTAATAGAAATAAAGAATTAGTTTCACACTTCTTCATTTATTCTCCTTTTATATGTCAGATAGATATCGTTGTGGGTAGCATGATCTTTCAATTTTTCTTTAGGATGGAATCAACATTTTCTAGAAAATTCCTTTTTTGGGTGGTTATTGTACTTGTTAGAGGAGTTTAATGATCTCCCTTGTATTGTTACTTTTCGTATTGGGCGGGCATGTAATTGGTTAAATTTCCAAGGTAAGGAAATTCAATGCAAAATTGTGGCTAGTTTTATTGAGAAGTTAAGCAAAGAATACTAGGACAAACATAAGAAAATAAGCCATTGGATTTTAGTTTTACCCTTTTTAGAATGATTTTTTTTTTTTTTGGGTATTTTTTGGACGTTGTTAGTGAAGGCACCCCATATTTATGTGTCGTTGGCATAGTTATGTTTCTCGATTAAAGTCATTACTTTCATATGTAATATGCTCCTTGAAAAGGCACAAACATAAAAGCTAAATTCTTTGCCTCCTAAACACTACATCATTTCCCAATTAAGTAGGGTGTAAATAGAATGCAAGTTATTGGGGACTCTAGGTTGGTCATAGAATGGATATGTGAACAAACTAAGGTTGAAATCACTTTTTTTGGTCCCCTCTAGCTTGAAATTCAAAACTCCATGAGTTGGCTCCATTCAGCATTCTGTAAGCACATGTACAAGGAGTTGAACCATAACAAAGAATTACTATTGAAATAAGCTTTGGAATTATTTCCAAGTTCCTTTGGATTATATGAGTTATGGGATGACAAAGAGCTAGAAACTATGGAGTTTAATTTTTAATTTCATGTTTATGTTATGTCTTTTCCTTTGTCTTGATATCATTAGCCATCATTTCCGTCTTCTAGTGGGGAAGAGTCAATCTATTTTCCTTATTTTTTATCAGAAATGTATTGGCTTAGTCTTTTTGTGTAAGCATATACGACAATGCATGAGAGTGTAAGGTTGGTTTTGCATTCATTGGGTTGGTGGGGTCATATGAGATGTTTTTTTTCATCTTGGTAGCGAGTACGAATTGTCCAATGGCATGGAAACATGTATATTTGTATTATATGAATATAATGAGTTTTTCTCAAGAGAAAATATATATTGATTTGATTAATGTTAAATTTGTAGAAAATAGTTAATGGGTGAATATCGATTGGCATTGAGTCTGAAAGACCTCCATAATTTAGATATATTATTAGAGACGAACTTACATCATGTATGAGATAAAGGTGCTTTCAAATATTTACATATCTAATCCACAAATTGACTAACTATGAGCATTTCTACAAGAATAACTCATCTTTCCATGTCACCTCTTCCATTGGTAGGTTCTTCCATTTGATGAGGTCCTCGATAATTTCTTGATATATTGGCTTCTTAATCCTTGTTTCTAGGTTTTTTTATGGTTCTAGTGTGCTTTACTTCTTCACCGATCTATGATATAATAACTTGGATTGTGATATTGTCACTAATTACCTTCCTTAAGAGAGGAAAAGGAAGGTTGGATGTACATACGAATATGGTAAAATTTTCAATTTTTAATACATACTTCCAATCCTTTGCAACACTTTATTGGGGCCATAATACCTTATTTATAATTTTTTGTCCTTCTTTTGTTTTCTGAGGGACATATGTTTATATGATTTTAGTCCAAAAATTACCCAATCCCCCATTTCAAATTCACCCTCGCTACAATGCTGATCTTATTGTTGTTTCATTCTACTTTCTTCTATAACTATGTTTTCCTTCAACACTTTAAGAACCTATTGTTGGTTCCCTATATGGTTCTCCATTCTTTGATCCATTTTAGTCCCTTCCAAGGGTGATGTCATGGATGGAGGATGATATCCATAAAGTTCCATAAATGGGGAAATTTTTAATGAAGTATGGAAGGATACATTGTACTACCATTCTACCAAAGGAATTGTAAGGTCCCTACAATAATAGTGTAGCCTCTTATTATTGTTACTGTAGCCCCTTTATTGTTATTTTTATGCCCTTGTAGTCCCCATATTTTTATTATTGTGCCCCATAAAATGCCACTATTTTTATTTTTGTGCCCTTACATTATTATTGTTAGGTCGGATAGGATTGTATTGTGACCCCATGGACTCCTGTATATAGAAAGGAAGTTTTTTCATTTGAATCATCCAATAATTGTTCATTTATGTGCTATAAAGGAGGTTTCCCCCTCGAAATGGCTTATTTCTAAGGTGTTCATCTGTCTTTTCTTCTATTTTTTGAGCTGGTTACATTTGGTATCAGAGAATTGGATTCTATGGTTTCACTGCTTCAAACAGGTCATCATGGAATTTGGATGAAATCCCTAGGAACTTCGTCTAAAAATTTCAATTCTTGGTTCGCAACATTTTCGGAGATATGATCTTTACAAGTTAGGGTTTTGGCAGGCTTCCGAAATTCATCTAAAAGAGGTGATCTTGGGAAAATCATCATAAATATCGTTGTGAGCATCGGATTGGAATTATGTTAAAAGTGGCAAAAAAAAAAACGAAATTTAGTTTCCTGTGTATCAATTTCAGATCTGAAGGAGGAAACAATGACAGGTAGTATGCCATACAAGTTCACTCTACTGAACCAGTCCATAATTAGGTCATTGTGGGAGATTGGGCATAACATTGCCTTGAAGGATCCAAATTAGGTCTGGTCTATGACATTGGAAAGAAAATTCATAGGGCTACTACAAAATCAAATTTCAGATATTGAAGATCCTAAATCACAGAAATAATTCAGGTTTAATATCTACCTCCTAAAAAGAAATAAAAAAGTGTGTACTTTCTTTTGAAATTGCAAAAGTCTTGTTTGAAAAATTAGTTTGAAGTGATTCCAAGGGCATATTGAAGCATAGAGATCTGTATTTAGTTATATAATTCCTCCCAAAAATAATTCCACACCCATTAATCTCTCATAAAGCTATACTATGACGCATGAAGAGGAAGAATTACAGTATGAGATATCAAAATTATGGTACCAAGTTAAAAAATTTCGATCTTACAAAGAGAAATCAAAGATGACATAAATGATTTAAAAGCAAAAATGGAGGCTAAGTTGGACGGTTTGAAGGATTAAATGAAAGCTAATATGGATGATAAAGTAGTGGAAGATCGCATCGAGCATCAACAACAAGTTCTCCAACTCTCAAAAGATAGCCTAACTTTGCTGCAGAATTAAATGAAACAACAGGAATATCAACATCACCATGAAAGAAGTTATGAAACAATCACAGAAGAAAGAACTTGAAAACTACCAAATCGATCAATTTCAGAGTATCTCAGCAAGTGGAAGAACTTACCCATTGAAGATTCCACATGGGAGGATGAAAATTTTATACAGAAGCATCCAAAAAATAATTAAGCGTTGAGGAAAACACTTGTTTGAAGGATAGGGGAATGTTAGGTGCTTACAATAATAGTGTAGCCCCTTATTTTTGTTACTGTAGCCCCCTTATTATTATTGTTTTGCCCCTGTATTCCCCATATTATTATTATTGTGCCCCATAAAACCCCACTATTGTTATTGTTGTGCCCTTACATTAGTATTGTTAGGTCGGGTAGGATTATATTGCAACCCCATGGACTCCTATATATAGAAATGAAGTTTTTTTCATTTGATTCATCCAAGAATTGTTCATTTATGTAATGTAAAGGAGGTTCCCCCCCCCCCCGATGTGGCTTATCTAAGGTGTTGATCTCTATTTTGTTCTATTTTTGGAGTTGGTTTCATAACAGGAATCCACTTAACACATTGTGACTATTTATTAAATGCAAATAAATGTAGTAGAGAAAATTTCAGCCTAAAAGTGCCCATGAAATTTTCATGTAATTTCCATGTCATAATATGTAAAAAAATCAAAATGCTTTAAATGTAAAAAGAGTTACATGTAAATATTCTGGACGGAAAATAAGAAAAAATATTTTTTTAATGTATCTGCAATTTTTATCAATTTGGGTCTTCTTAAAAGTATGCATAATGGGTACTCGTTGTATGAGGAATTTAATTCCGCATCTAATGAGTATCTAAACTTGAAATTGGAGTAAACCTATAAGAAGATAAGCCAAAAATATAATTAAAAAAATAGCTTTTTTGTTTTCCCTCAAAAAATCACTACTCTTATTTTATTATTTTAACTATTATTTTATTATTTTTCCTTAGGAGACCACCTTTAGGCTGAAATTTCCTCTACTGAAGATATGATACTAAAAATGTATTCAAAATATCAAATTTCTTGTTGGATTGGAGATGGTAAAATGAATTGTGAGTCAATTGAGTACACAAACAAGAAAGTAATTTGAACCAAAATTTTCTAGTAAAATTTGGATCTCTATCACTTACAATAATATTTGAGATTTTATAACATCTCTTTTTTAATCCCTAAGTTTTTAAAATGTAATTAAAGTATGATAATTTTGAAGGGATAGCATGGATGTTATGCCAAGACCATTCAATGTAAATATCTTATTCAAGTAAATTCTAAATTGCCAAAGTTGAAGACAAGAAATAAACTATATGGATCAAATATCTGAAAGAAAATATTTCTTGGGGAAGTTAGTATGGAAGTTCGTGAAGTGTCCCATATTTCCTTAATTTATTTTTTATGACCCTTAATTTTCTAGCTAAACCATCCATTTTCCTAATAGATATGATATGAGTGGGAAGGGATGTAAAATACAACCAAAACATGGGTAGTGTATTGTGTGATAGCCTTGGTTAACTTTGCAACCTTAGGAGGGACCCCGAAGATCTCATGCATGATTTAGCATTAGGAAAAGGGGGGATTTTTCTATTGTGATGATATAGGGGATTACTCATTGTGAATGTGAATCCCTCTGAATTGCAGTGTGAAACCAGTGATGTATAAACCCATGTGTGCATTAAGGACTACAAAGGATATGATAGGGTGACTCTATAAGGAGAGTCTAAATTTTCCCTTAGAGTTGTAGCAGTCATATGAGGGAGTCCCTATTCAATCTATGATTAGAAGCCAATAAGAAGAATCCCTTAGATTAATTCGGGTAGGGTGGAATTCAGTTTTCTTGTTGTATCATGCATGAGACGCACTAGTAAGAGGGAGGATCACTAAGGGGACTATAGGAAGTAGTGAAGGCTTTTCCTTTTAGATGTGTAGGCCCACCGAAACATCCATTTTAATTATTTTATAATTTTCCTACTAAAAATTATTCAAGTTTTTCCAAAAAGAAAAAAATCCAAAAAATTCAGTAAGTTCAAACAATACATTACGAAACAAACGATTCATCAAAATTTGTAGAAAATACAAAAGTAAAAAACCTAACCAATTTTTATTAAAAATACTGAGCAATATTTACAACAATTTCTTTTGGAAAAATATGGTAGATTGGCTAGTGGATAATTCAGCCCACTCCTAGAATATGTTTTAGCTTGAAACCCCAAGCCACAATTACACTGGTAAACTCAACTTTCTTAGATCAATGCTTGAACTCCTAGGTGCAGTTTTTGGTCTCCATCATTTATGTGCTCCTATGATTGATTAGAACCCGATAAAATTAATTTAACCTCCTTTTTTAGCTATCCCAAACCAAAAACAACTCAACCCTCTTTTAATGATATAAATCGACCCTCCAAATTCCACAAAATTTGAAATATATTCACAGAATTGCATCCCTCTAGATATTGCTACAATTCCACCCTTTAGATAACAATAGAATTAGACATCCCTTTAGATGTGATTGCAACCCTCCTTAAGGATGTTCATTAGTTGTAGGATTTTGCGCCTTCCTAGTGGTGCGATTTGATGAAAAAAACATTTTGTGGACTCGTATAAATAGTTTCTATTTGATCCTCCTTTCTCAGATAGGTTCCAATGGAGAACCTAAAATGATTCTCCCTCTGGACTACTTAGGTTGGATGTTTCACCATTGAAACTAATCGCTACCATCTAGGGAAAATAGTTCCACCACTATAATAGCATTGTACACAAGGGTTACCCCTCACATGGTAATATTCTCAAGCTCCAAGTTCACTTCTCAAACCATCAATTTATATTTCTCCTTAAGCTCCTTTCTTCTTTTACCAACCATTACCCCTTCTCAAAATACCATTGGTGGCTAGAAATACCATGAGTAAATTTATTTTTACCATCGTCATATTTAATTATTTAATATTATTATTTTTTTCCTTTTTAATTCTAATGTCATCAAATAATTAAACTAGGTGATACCTTCCCTTCGATTATAGCCTACGGGAATCAAGGTAGGCCATTAAGTCGACCCCTTCAACTATTATGGTTTGGAAAGGGAGATCAAAGTCATCCCTTCCCATAATTTCTTGCCCATATGTAAGTAAAAGTTGGGATGCTACAACAATTGTTCTCAGTCCCATGTACCATCTTCTATTAGTAGGCATCTCCAATGAACTAGGTACTCCTTGATGGTTCTAATCCTTAGTCTCTTTTCCATAGTGTCCAATATTTCCGTAGGAGTTAAAATAAATTTATCTTCCTTTTCAAATGGATGTAATTATGTAGAATTTATGACCTACTTCCCTAACACCTTCTTAAGGAATTACATTTGAAACACATTGTGGATCCTACTCTCGAGTAGTTCTAGCTCATAAGGCACCTTTCCAATATTTCGTATGAATCTATAAGGTCCATAAAATCGAGGCTTATTATTTTCTAGCTCACCCTTATTTAGAGAGGATTTCTTATATGGATACAAGCTTAGGTAAATTAAATCACCCCCTACAAATTGTGTTCAATCATGATGTGTCTATGTGCATATTTTACTAATTTTGTGTACTATACATTTTTTCTTTAAGGACTTTGAGAATGTCTTGTCTCTCATAGAACTAATCCTTTGGCTTTGGTACCTTTTTTCCCCTGAAATATACCTCAATAAGTGAAGGATGGTTATACCCATATAGTGCCTAGAATGGTGACATAACAATGGACATATGATAAGTAGTATTACATAGGGATTCCCCCAGATGTAGCCATAGGACCTATGTCTTTTGGTGCCCCACTACATAATTTCAAAAATAACCTTCCACCCACTTGTTTATGATTTGTTTTTGGAAATCTATCTTTGGATAATATCTATTTCTAATGGTAAACTATGTCCTTACTAACCTAAACAAATATTTTTCGAAGGAACTAAGAAATTGACTATCCCTATTGCTAGTAATATGACCAGGTACTCCATGTGGCCTTAAAAATTCCTTAAAAAACATTTCTACTACGTGTCCTATTATGTATTCTGATGTGATGCCCATGAAGTGCACAAATTTAGTCTATTTTTCAACTACCACAAGGATGCAATCTCTACCTTTTACCCTTCGAAATCTTGTAATAAAATCCATGGAAATACTCTTCCATTTTTTGTCTAGGATGGGAAATGGTTGTAACAATCCTATAGGGTGAGTATGTTGCACCTTGTTCTTCTAGAAGGTAGTACACTTTGTCACATTCCTCCATACATCATTTTTGAGTCCCTTATAAGATAAACTTTCTGTAACTTGTCGATATGTCTTGAAATATACCTGATGACTGGTTAAAGGTGAATTGTGGCAACCATCAAGGCATTTTCTTAGATATTGGACTCAAAGACTAAATAAGTCCTACCTTTGTAGAGAATGGTGCCATTTAATACCCTATACCTATCATCCTAGAAAATCCCATCCCTCAACTCACATTTAAATTTATTTTTGGAATATTCTATTAGCAAAAGTTTATTCCAATCGGTAGTGATATCCAAGTGAGAACATGTTATTAGTTTTCTCAAGAGAAAATCCACTACCAAATTAATTTTCCTCTTTACATATTCAATGTGAAAATCATAATCTTGTATCTTAATAACCCATTTTTTTTCCCTCTCATTCAAATATTTCTACTCTAATAAGTACCTCAAACTATTGTGGTCGTTTTTTGACCACAAAATTTCCACCCACCAGATACTTCGTAAATTTTTCCAATGCATGCATTATGGAAATAATTTACTTATCATAGATAGGATAGAGTCTTTTTTAATTCCTTCACTTTTAGCCTTCGTAAGATATTGGGTGTTTATCGTACATTAACATGACTCTTGTGCCTTCCCTTGATGCATCACACTCCAGTAAAAAGGGGTTAGAGAAGTTAGGAAGTGCTGTGATGTCTAGGCATGTGCTAATCACCTCCTCACACATCTAGAATTTTCTATTTGTGTGTATTTAGTCCATCTAAAAGATCCATTTTTGGTTAAATATATTAGGGTTTCCACCATATGTGAATATCCTCTGAAAAATCACCTATATTAGTTACATATTCCCATAAATCCCTATATATTTTTTAGAGTCGTAGGTATTGTACAACCAAGTATAGCCTGAATCTTCTCCTAGTGAACTTGTACTCCTTGTACACTGATAATATTCCCTAGATACATAATATTTTTCTTTCCAGCTTCACAAATTTTGGACTACTTAGAAAAAAGAGATTTTTCCTCCAATAGATAGAAAAAATCTTCCAAGTGTCTAAGGCACTCCTCCCATGTCCTTCTTTATATCAGGACGTCATTGAAAAATACTAATATAACCTTTTTAAACTTCTTCTTGAAAATATGGTTTATGCATAAATATAAGGTTTCTTGTGCATTATTTAACCCAAACGACATCACCATGATTTCATAATCTCCATAATGACATATGAAAATAGTCTTATGCACATCCTTCTCATGTACATCAATCTGGTGATGACGTGATGTAAATCAATATTTGAGAAATAAGTATCCGTTTAATTCATCTAATAGCTCATCGATCCTGGGTATTGGGTACATGTTCTTAAAGTTATTCTTCTCCAAGGCGTTGTGGTTAATACACATCCTCATGGATCAATCTTTCTTTTTTACCAAAACAATTGAAGAGGTGAGTGTACTCACACTAGGCCTTATGTGCCCCGTATCTAACAGATCATTGATAGTCTTCTCAATCTCTTCCTTAAATATCTTGGGGTTCTTACAATGAGTTATTATAACTTGATTCACCCCTTACTCTAGTTATATAGTGTTCTCGAATCCCTTGTCAGGAGGCCTTCATGGTGGGATCTCTCCAAATATATTTTGATTCTTGCTCTATAATGCTTGTATATCCTCTAGATAATTTTTGTTTCCATCTGTAGGTTTCTATGTTGTCACCATGAATTATATATCCCATGTTATGTCTCCATGTTCAAATAGGGCCTCCATAATTTTTGTTGTGACAACCCTCGGTGAACCATTGTTCATTCCCCTTAATAAATCTTTATTTCCATCATCTATGTCGAACTCCATTTCCATGGTTCGATAATATTTCCAATGCCTTCCTATAGAAATAATCCATTGGAATCACAATACAAGATTGGTGTCAAATAACTCCACCACATAAAAGTCATCATTAAGGGAATAATTCACCATCTTAAGCTCCATGTTTTAGCTCCTGCTTTTACATGTGAGGAGACGACCACCTACCACTTCAACATCAAATCTCCTAAATTCTACTGTAGTTAATCACCTTTTATCTACCAAGGTGGAATCTATGAAATTTCTGGTGGAACCCCCATCGATAACGATGATGACTCATTGGCCCTGCACAACCTTTTAACTATAAAAGTATTATCCCTAGGAACACAAGGAATTTTGGCTATAATGGCCACTTTTGTTGCCTTTTTTTGTGGTTCCTCATCAATACTTCTATGCCCACTGTCTAACATGGCCTCTCGTTCATTCTCTTCTATGTTGTCTTATAGGACCTATATACAGTGGAGCTTAAATTTCCACATGCATCTATCTCCTAGTACTAATGATTCCTTTAACTAAAAAAAATTATTTTCCTCTTTAATTTGTCTGTAGTATCTTCCACTTTACCCTTGCCCTACCATGATTTATTCCCTTTTGTATTATTGGGGAGGAGTGAATTTTTTTAGGTCTATTTTTGGAACTGCATCCTTCATGTCTCTAGTTAGACCTATGACATATTGCAGTGTGTTTGGGTTGAATGATTTGACCCAATCATGTAATTTATAAGAAAAACCTTCTAGGAATACAAATACCAAACTCCTATCAGATATATATGTAACCAACACTACCAACCTATAAAATTTTGAAATATAAGTTTTTAAAGTACATGTTTTCTAAATTGTGCGATCTCATTTAAACATAGTTCAAGATATTTCTTATTAAAGTGATTGATCAACCTATTCATAAATTCTAAGTAGGAAGTGATAGGAGAGAGACCCAAAGTGGTCAATCAATGATACCACTATTAGTGTGCCTCACCCTCCAAATGTAAGGTAGAATACTATATAGCCTCTAATTCTTCTATTGGGTTAAGCTGGAAATATGTATCCAAATTTTAGACCCATGAAAACGTAGTGCAACTGTTGGGTGTGGAGCCTGATTATATTCTTTATTTAGATGTATTGCACATTGGACCCCTATTCTTAACCGAGAAACAACACAACCCGTTATTTTATCGCCGTCAAGGGGGTCCAGGGGGGGCGACGATGACCTTTTCGAGCCCACCTCTGGTGGGGGGTTTCGGGGGCGGAGACCTCGAAGCTAAAAACAAATGTAAAATTTCCTTGTAAAATATTTTAATTTCATAGTCAATATGGGTTGTTCATTAGGTGGATGATCTAACAGTAGAAGCTATGTTTAATTTATGTTTTTTTTTCCCTAGAAGTCAACCCCTTTGTTGTATGAGGATATTGTGTTGTGATTTTGTATTGTGTGTATACTCTGTGTGAGAAATAGAAAGGGGGACTATGTGAGATAGTAGATGATATTACAATTGATCTGTTGTAGGTTGTCTCTCTTCATTTTTCTGTATAATGAAAAGGAAGGACTGGTTTTTTCTATGGACATAGCACAAGTTTGGTGAACCACATATATTTCTGTCTCTCTTGTTTTATATGTTATCTATTTGTTTGTGCTTCTGGATATTTTATGTGTTACATTTCTCTGTAATATATATATTTTTAACAAATCTTATCAGAGTCAAAGGTCTATTTGGCTAATAAAATCATAGGAAATAAGGGTTGTTGGTTCGAGTGGGAGAAATGGCGAAAAATAGGAGGTTTAGGGTCGAGAAATTTAACATACAAAACTACCCATTGAGGAAGATGTAGATGGAATATTATCTGTATCAGAAAGATCTGTACCTACCATTGAGCGGAAAATAAAAGATTTTTTCGGGTATGACAGACGAAGAATGGGAGATTATTGAAAAAAAGACACTTGGAACAATATGGTCGTGTCTGGTGGTGTCTGTATGCTTCAATATTTCGAAATAAATGACAACAGATGGTTTAATGATCGTATTGTCGAAACTATATGGAAAAACATCGACCTCAAATAAGGCATTTATTATGAAAATTTTATTTAATATGAATATGTCAGAAGGTGGATCTCTTTTTGACCATTTAAATGAATTTAAAATGGTTACCAGTCATTGAAGTTCTGTAGGGGTACACATCGATGATTAAGTTAGGGCTCTATTATTTCTATGCTCATTGCCAGAAAGTTGGAATGTTTTAGTTATGTCCATTAGTAACTTTGTCTCTGGAACTAATACTTTCAAGTTTTATTATGTTGCCGGTGCTATCCTTAGCGAGGAAATGCGACAAAAAAGTTCCAGTGAGACAACGAGAAATGATTTGAGTGCAGAGGCTAGGGGAAGAAAAATGGAAAGTGGAAAGAGCTCAGGATATTGTATTAAATCAAGGAAAGCAAGATCCAAGTTTAGATCGGGGATAGTATGTTTCAAATGCGAGAAGAAAGGACACATGAATAAATACTGTAATACTAGGAAGGGAAAATAAGGAGACACGCAACAAGAAAAAAATCATGAAGAAAATGTGACAGGTGATGTGTTACAAGATGCTTCGATTCATTCTTTAGAAAATGTTATTGATGCCTGGGTGGTAGATTCAGGGACCTCATTCAATGCCACACCTTATAAGAAACATTTTCATGAATATGTTCAAGTAAATTTTGGACAGGTTCGTCTAGGTGATGATAAACCCTGTAAAATCGTTGGAATGGGTAAAGTTCTTGTAAAGAAGTAAAATGGAAACCAATAGTTATTAAAGGAGGTAAGGCATGTTCAAGATCTGAAGAAAAATATGATTTCAACAGGGAATTTAGGTGGTGAAGGTTGTGTGAAAACTTTTACAGATAAAACCTGGAAGGTCACTAAATGAGCCCTAGTAATAGAAAAAGGAGAAAAGGTTGGTACTTTTTATTTATGCAATGGTATTTCTAATTGGGCTAATCCTTTAAAATCCACTAGAGCAGATGCAACATTTTGGAATCATAGGCTTCGAAACATGAGTGAGAAGGGGACGAAGATTCTTCACTCAAGAAATTTTTTGCCAGGTTTGAAGAATATTGATTTGAATTTCTGTGAGAATTGTGTTTATGGAAAACAACTGAGAGTTAGATTTCTTAGAGCTCGGAATGAAAATAAGAGAAAAAAATTAGAGCTTGTGCATACAGATGTATGGGGACCTGCTCATGTATCATCTCTCAGTGTCTCTCCTTATTATGTTACTTTTATTGATGATGCAACTAGAAAACTTGGATTTATTGTATTTAGAATAAATATGGTGTATTTGATAATTTCAATAAATGGAAATATTTGGTTGAGATTGAGAAAGGAAAGAATTTGAAGTGTATCAGATCAGACAATGGATATGAATATTGAAGCAAAGAGTTTCATAGGTACTGTTGAGAGCATGGAATTCGCATAGAGAAAACAATTACATGAACACCAAAGGAAAATGGTGTGTCAAAAAGGATGAATAGGGAAATCATGGAGCATGCAAGGTGCATGACATTGCATGCAAGATTGCGTTTACAATTTTGGGGAGATGCTGTAGATATTATTTTTTATCTAATAAACAGAGGGGCTTCAAGTTCCTTGGATGGTGGTATTCCAGAGGAGGAATGGACACGTAAAAAGGTAAACTACTCTTTTTTAAATAATTTTGGTTGTGTGGCCTTTGTCCGTATTAATAAAGAAAATAGAACAAAGCTTGAGGAAAAATCAAAGAAATGTACCTCTATTGGATATGGTGTTAATGATTTTGGTTATCTCTTATATGACTATGAAAACTACAAAACTATTAGGAGCAGAGATGTAATATTCAATGAAAAGTTCTTGTATAAGGATTATTTGCAGGAAATAAACAGGAAAATGAAAACAAAGAATACACAATTCTTGACGAGATCACTGAAAAATTAAAGGTGTTGAAAATAATAACAATCAACACCCACAACAACAACAACTAGCATAACATCAACATACACCTAAAAAACCTGAAAGTGGTGTCATAATATCTACAAAGATAATTATACCCCTAGAACAATACTCTCCTTCATTATATTATGTATTGTTGACTAATTCTGGTGAACCAAAATGTTATGAAGAAGAAATGCAGGTAGAAACCAGGAAGAAGTGGGAGCTAGCCATGAAATAAGGGATTGACGCCTTAAACATAATAAGACTTGGGACTTAGTCAGGGTATTAGCAGGTAAAAAACATTTTCAAAATTAATGGGCTTACAGGTTGAAGGAAGAAGGAGGAAGATGGGGGAAAAAAAAGGTACAAAGCTAGACTTGTGGTGAAAGGGTTTGCATAGAAGAAAGATAATGAATTTGATGAAATATTTTCTACTGGTTAAAATGAATTCAATCAGAACTATTATAAGTCTTGTAGGAGTGGAAGATTTGCATCTTGAACAGTTATATATAAAGATAACCTTTATCTATGGATATTTGGAGGACGATATCTATATGCATCTACCACAAGGATATGAGGTCAAAGGGAAGGAAAAATTAGTGTGCGGGTAAAAGAAGAGATTTTATGGATTAAAAGATGATCTGAGGTAGTGATATCTAAAATTTGACAGGTTTATGTCTAAAAAAGGTTATACTACATGTCACTCTGATCATTGTGTTTATCTGGAAAATAAAAATGATGACAGATATATTATATTGTTATTGTATGTAGATGACATGCTTGTTGTAAGGTCTAACATGCAGGAAACAAATATGCTCAAAGGAAAATTGACAGACTCATTTGAAATGAATGATTTGGGAGCTGCAAAACAAATCCTTGGTATGAGAATAACTAAAGACAGGAAAAATTCCAAATCAGCATTGTCTCAGAATGAGTACATACAAAAGGTGTTGAAAATATTTAATATGCATAATGAAAAACCAGTGAATACACCTTTGGCTAGCCATGTAAAAATTAGTAAGGAGATATGCCCCAAGACCCACGAAGAAATGGATTATATGTCTAAAGTTCCATATGCATCAACAGTTGAAAGCTTAGTGTATGAAATGCTATGCACAAGGCCTGATATTGCACATGCAGTGGGAGTTGTAAGCAACTAAATGGAAAATATAACAAAATAAAATTTGATGGAAGTGAAATTGATTCTCAGATATTTGAGAGGTGCCGGAAATCAAGCATTACACTTTGGTGGTTCAAACATTTCTCTACAGTGATATGTTGATGCGGATATGGTAGGTGATAGGGATAATAGGAGGAGCACTACAGGGTATGTATTTACTATAGGTGGAAAAAATGTCAGCTGGGTTTCAAAAATGCAAAGTGTTGTTTCACTTTGAACAACAGAGGCAGAGTATGTTGCTGCTACAGAGGCTAGTAAAGAAATTATTTGGTTACAAAGGTTTATGGATGAACTGGGTAAGAACCAGGAGATGGGAAGGTTATACAATGACAACGAGAGTGAAATTAATCTTGAAAGAACTCAACATTTCATTCCAGGACTAAACACATACATCTCAAGTACCATTTCATACAGTCAATGCTAGAAGATGGAGAGTTAAGGATGGGAAAGATACACACTAGCGAGTATCCTGCAGATATGTTAACAAAAGTTGTAACCAGGGAGAAACAATTTCAATTGGTCTTCAATTACGATAATGAAGATGAGAAACAACCAGGTCCAAAGTGGGGTCATTATCCTTCAAATGAAGTAGCAGTGGATTTTCTACAATCAGTCTCCAAGTGGGATATTGTTGGATGTGGAGCCTGATTACCTTATTTATTTAGATGTATCACCTTGTTGGACCCTTTTTGTTAATGGGGTGGAAATGTCGCTCGTCGTTTGATAACCATTAGGGGGGTCCAGTGGGGGTTTCGGGGGAAACGCCCTGGAAGAAAAAAACATATGTAAAATTGATTTTAAAATACTGTAATTTTGTAGTCAATTTGGGTCATTTATTAGGCAGATGATCTGAGGGTAGAATTTATGTTTAATTTAGTTTTTTTCCCTAGAAGGGAGCCCCTATGCTGTATAAGGGTATAATATTGCGGCTATGTATTGTGTGTATATTCCGAGCGAGAAATAGAAAGGGGGATTGTGTGAGAGAGTAGATTATATTAAAATGGATCTGATGTAGGTTATGTCTCTTCATTTTTTTGGATAATGAAAAGGAAGGATTGGTTGTTTATGTGGACGCAACCCAAGTTTGGTGAAACACATATATATGTGTCTCTCTTTTTCATATGATATTTTTGTGTTTGTGTTTCCACATATTTTATGTGTCCCATTGCTCTGTAATATATAATTTTCTAGCAACTGGTATCAGAGTCGAACATCTATTTGGATGATAAACTCATAGGAAAGAAAGGCTATTGGTTCGAGTAGAAGAAATGGTTGAAAATGGTAGGTTTAGGGTCGAGAAATTTAGTGGCAAAAACTACCCACTGTGGAAGATGCATATGGAATATTATCTGTATCAGAAATATATGTACCTACCATTTATTGAAAAAACAAAGAAGCCATCAGCTATGACAGACGAAGAATGGGAGATTCTTGATAGAAAGGCACTTGGAACAATATGTTTGTTCTTGGCAGCATTGACAACCTTCAATATTTCGAAGGAAATGACAAAAGAGTGTTTAATGAAGACATTTTCGAAACTATATGAAAAACCCTCAGCCTCAAAAAAGGTATTTCTTATGAAACTTTTATTTAATATGAAGATGTCAGAAGGTGGATTTGTTGCTAACCATTTAAATGAATCTAATATGCTTACCAGTCGGTTAAGTTCTGTAGGGTTAAACTTTGATGATAAAGTTAAGGATATGTTATTTCTATGCTCATTTCCAGAATGGTTGAATGGTTTAGTTATGGCCATCAGTAAGTCTGTCTCTGGAACTAGTACTTTAAAGTTTGATGATGATGTTGGTGCTATCCTCAGCAAGGAAATGCAATGAAAAAATCTCCAGTGAGACATTGGGAAATGCTTTGAGTGAAGAGACTAGGGGAGGAAAAATGGAAAGGGGAGAGAGCTCAAGATATCACAGTAAATCAAGGAAAGGCAGATCCAAGCCTAGATCGAGGATAGTGTGCTGAAAAAGTTGGAAGAAAGAACACCTGAGGAAATATTGTAAGTCTAGGAAGGGAAAAGAAGGAGACGAACAATAAGAATAAAATCATGAATCAAATGTGACAGGTGATGTGTTACAAGATTCTTCGATTCTTTCTTTAGAAAACTCTATTGATGCCTCGGTGGTATATTTAGTGTCCTCATTCCATGCCACACCTGATAAGAAACATTTCCATGACAATGTTCAAGGAGATTAGGGATAGGTTCGTCTGGGTGATGATAAACCTTGTAAAATCGTTGGAATGGGAAAATTTCTTGTAAAAAAATAGAATGGAAACCACTGGTTATTAAAGGATGTAAGGCATGTTCCATATCTGAAGAAAAATATGATTTCAATAGGGTAGTTAGGTGGTGAAGGCTGTGTGACAAATTTTACATATAAAACTTGGAAGGTCACTAACGGAGTCCTGATAATAGAAAAAGGAGAAAAGGTTGGTAAATTGTATTTGTGCAATGGTATTTCTAATTGGGTTAATTTTTTAAACTCCATTAGAGTAGATGAAACATTGTGGAATCATAGGCTCGAACACATGAGTGAGAATGGGATGAAGATTCTTCACTCAAGTAATTTGTTGCCAGGTTTTAAGAATATTGATTTGGATTTCTATGAGAATTTTGTTTATGGAAAACAAAAGAGAGTCAGATTTCTTATAGTTGGGAAATTAAAGAAGAGAAAAAAATTAGAGCTTATGCATAGAAATGTATGAAGACCTGCTCAGGTATAATCTCTTGGTGGCTCTCATTATTATGTTACTTTTATTGACAATGAAACTAGAAAAACTTGGATTTATTCTATTCAGAGTAAATCTAATGTATGTGATACTTTCAAGAAATGGAAAGCTTTGGTTGAGATTGAGATAGGAAAGAAGTTGAAGTGTCTTAGATAAAAAAATGGATGTGAATATTGCAGCACCAAGTTTGATAAGTATTGTTCAGAGCATGGAATTAGCAGAAAGAATACAGTTCTAAGAACACCACGGGAAAATGGTGTAGCAGAAAGGATGAGAAAGACAATCATGGAGCATGTAAGGTGCATGAGATTGCATGTAGGATTTCCTTTACAATTTTTGGCAGATTGATCTGAAAGGACTGTATTATTTTTTTTGTGCTAAGTGTATCTTCAGTTAATAAACATGTGCATACTTGTCTCATTATTTTTCTTAAGGATTGAGGATTTTAACCATGAATCGTAGATGATTTTAATGAATTAGAAGCATGAAATAAGAACAAATAAAATTGAAAAAGAGTGTAAAACAGAGAAATAAGTCACCACATAACATTTACAGAGAAGGCATCATGCAGCAGTTCACCCCTCCTAGGCTACATCTATTGGTCCAACTCCCAATGGCATGTCCATCTAATGGATATTTTCTCTGCACCAATGGCTCCAGATTGCTCCAATTAGTCAACAATGACTCTTAATTCACTCTAAATGGGCAAAAATTGAGTCTCCTACTCATTCGCCCGATAATACCTAGAAAAGTTCCACTAAAAGTGGAGGAGTCCACTTAATTGGAGTCAATTTGGAAAATTCCACCCAAAAATAACGTGCCTCCAAGAATATCGTATAAAAATACCATAGTAATAAATTTTGTGGTTAGGGGTGGCCACATGGCAACCCCAATTCTGCGGTTACCAGGACGGTTGGCGGAACCATAGCACAAACCCTAATGGATAAGTTGAAAATGGAGTTGAAGTTGGATTTATGTTTAACCGTGCAGAGAGTTAGTAGTAAACATCACCATGTGACAAGGCTTAACGTAAATGTTGCGCAAAAAGTTGTGGTTGAGGTTACATATGTTGTGATGGTTTATGTTATCATATCACCATATATTGTGGGATTGTTGGCGGGTTGGGACCGCCAGTGATCTCCAACCCACAAATGCTGACACGTTAAACTTTATCATTAAGCCGAAACCTATACAGGTTAAGTAATACATCTGGCTCGGGTGGTATGGTGTGGGCGTGTTCTACTGGAGGTCCAAGGTTCGACTCCTGCAGCCTCAACAAAAATTTAATACACCATTAAGGGGACATGTGGAAGCCTCAGGGTTGGCCACATGTCACCCTCCAAATAGCTCATAAAAAACACGTACAACCATTAAAAAAATGATATAGCACCACTTGTCATCCATTGATTGGCTTGGAGAAAAGGAGTATTAGTTGGAATATTCCTTTTTTCAGATTGTACAACCACCATGCTGATTGGGCATCCCAGTCAACCCTGTCGCAAAATTTAGTTGTTTAGGATTTCGATTAGAACATGATAGCTCCCTCATACGACATTGGTTTTTTGAACCGTTCACGGCGATGAAATTAGGAAGACGAGATGCATGCAACCATCTTGGTTTTAACCCAATCCTGTAAGTTTCAATTTTGAGAAAAAATTATGAACTCATGATCAATCCTCCCCATTGGGAAGCTTTTGGACCCAAAAAGACTTGATTACCTGTTAATTACATGAGGGTACAACTCCCTCACCTTTCCAACCTCCATCCATTTTCCCTTTCTTGGCTTAGTGCCTTTGAGCCCAACTCTAAGGTAGTCAACACTTCCCCTCTTGGATGCTCTTGTCCTCTTGTCAAGAATTGTATCTTCCTTGAGCTCATCTAGAAATTCCGGCGAGAAATCTTCAATAGAAGGTAGATGAACATCACTTCCTTAATCATTGATCATAGGTGTCTCATATAAACGTAAGTTTTCAACATTAACAACTGAATACATTTGCATATATGAAGGAAAGTCAAGTTGAAATGCATTGTTACCAAGTTGCTTTATGATATTGAATGGACCATAGCAAATGGGTTTGAGATTTTTACCTTCCCCTTGCATCCTTTCTTTGCTAATGTGTAACCATACCTCATCTCCCTCTTGAAACTTGTGATCAACTCTATGTTTTTCATGCCTCTCTTTGCATTTTATTTGACTTTTCTCAAGTTGTTCTTGAACTTGTTGACGTATAATCTGAATTTTCTCATTGAACGTTCGAGCCTTGTCAATGTCACTATGGCCATCTATTGCAACATCCTTTCCAAATATCAAGTCTAATGGAGATTTTGGAAAATACCCAAAGCACACTTAAAAAGGTGATGTTTGAGTTGAAGAGTGCTTTGCCCGGTTGTAAGCATGCTGAATGTAATGCATTTGCTCATCCCACAACTTAGGATGTTTTCTACAATATCCTCTCAATAGATGCACAATGGTTCTGTTCACCACCTTGTTTTGTCCATCACTTTGCGAATGAAAAGAAGTACTCTTTTTCAACTTTGTGTCCATCATCTTCTATAGATTGGATCATAAATTCCAAATGAGCCTGGAATCCCTGCCACTAACAATAGAAGTTGGAAATCCAAAATGAGCCCATACATGTTGAAAATAAAGTTTAGTAGTTTGTTCAATAAAAATGGTTTTCTTAGATGGCATAAGTATACACATTTTACTAAATCTATCCATAACTACATAAACATAATCATGTTGTTTTCTTGACATAGGTAGACCTCCAAAAAAGTCCATGTAGACACTCTCCCATGGCCTTGATGGTATCGATAGTGGCTTGTATAACCCAAGATTCCTATTACTAGGCTTACTTGTTGCACACATAGAACAAGCTCTTATAAAACACGACACACAATCTATCATGCAAGGCCAATAGAAATACCTCTGTAGACGTGCCACTGTTTTTCTTAACCCAGATTTTACAAAAATAAGAGATGAATGAGCTTCTCTCACGACACTTAGCCTCTCTCCTTGTGGTATACACATCTTGCCCAAATGAAACAATAAATTTTTATGGATGTGATAATATTTTTCTTCAACTTGATTCCCTTCACTCAAACTAACATACACATATTGAAAATCAACATCATGTGCATATTTTTCTATGTAAATATCATGTACAATAGGATCATTTTTTAGTAAAGTAGACCACCCGGTGAATATTTTCTATAAATCAAGTCTACGTGAAGGAAATATAGGAAGGAAAATGAGTCTTTTGCGAAGGTAACAAAGGAAAGAAAATCTCCAGTAGTATTTTATTGCTTTTGAGTCATTAAAGGGTGAGTTGTTTTATAAAATGTTTTGAAATTTGTTTTCTGAAAGTAGTTTTGTTAAAAAGGAGTACAATTCACTTACTTTGAAGAGATAGAGTGTGCTTTTAATGTAAAAATAAATAAAATAAAACATTTGAAAACAATTCACTTTTCTAAAGTGATTTCCATTTTAATGGAAAATTGAAAAGGTAGTAAAGTGAGGCTTTTGTGGAGTGATAAGGTGAAATTTTTTAATTTTTGGATGAAATAAGGTGCATTTTATGTGATCATTTTTTCAAAGAAAAGCTCACTGTTGTAGGAGGTTGAGTCAGTTTTTTTTTTTTTTTTTTTGAAGAGATTTTTTCCAAGAAGTTCTGGAACTTTGATTCCATGAAGATGTTGTGAAGTTGAATTATTATCTACTCCAAAGTTTAATAAAGCATATATTTTTTGTGGTGATTGTGTCCTAGATCTGCCCGAAATTGAATAAGGGGATCTTAGGTACACGAAGAAGGTGTTGATGATAGTGCATGCTTCATGTTGTTGCTTTTGATTTGTGTCTAGTTTTGACACATAAATGATTTAATTTAACAAATACATAAAGTTCAATACAAACAAGCACAACATCTGTAACAAAGTAGCTACAAGGAAGGATAATTAAGCTCAACACATGCATTTGCATCACTACAACAAATAATCAAAGTTTTCAACTTCAGCATTCTACCTCAACAAGCAAATTCATGTAATACAATCAAGTTCATGTACCTGCAAACTCCAGCATTTCAAAGCACAGTCTACATCAACATTCTTTAAAATAAATTTAAGAACTTGTAATCTGAGTTGGATTGTAAGGGTGCACTCTCGGTTGAAACCGACACCCAAGTTTTTCTTTGATCAGAAGTCAAGCATGTCAATTCTCTTCAACTTAGTCAAATTAAGACAAGTGAATTCATTGTTTTACGTGAGTTATTAAAATCATTGTAAGCATTTTTGGGTGCATTTTCAACAGTGTTCGACACCCTTTATTTAAGAATAATCAAATGAATGCACGAGTTTTAACTCTAAATAAAACAAGAAACAAGTTCACATCTCCTGCAAGGAGGCGTGAGTATTCATTCAAGTAATTTGCATCAAGTCAGTACAAAGTTCAAACCATCAAGCGAGCCAGCAACAACCATCAAAGCAACCAAACAATTTCAACTCTAACACTAATCAAGCAAGTTGAAATCTACAGCAAGCGAGCATGAGTATTCATTCAAGTGAGCGTGAAGTAATCAAGCAAGTCAAGTGAGCATTCAAGCAAAGCGATCGTCATCAAGCGAGCGTGAATACATGAGTTCAAGCAAGAAAATTATACAATTCTAGCATGTGTTCCAAGCAAGCGTAATAAGCAACAAATCAAGCGAGCGTGCCATTCAAGCCACATAGCAAGCGAGCCTACCATTCAAGTAAAAAAATCAAGTGAAACAGTTCAAAGCACGACATCTACAACAAGAGAGCCTGAATTCAGGAGAGCGAGTTCAGATGGCGCAACACATCTAGTTTTTAAAAATTCTTCACAATTTGATCCTCTCAAGTGATGAAGACATGGTGCAAATCAGCAAAGAAACTCTTGCTGATATTTCACAGCATCTACAACAAAAAAATGAAACCATTGAGTTTCTTCAAATAGAGTCGCAACTACAAAGAAATGAGTTGCAAGAAAAGAGTGATACTTTCAAGTCTTTGAACCATCTAGATGATAAGTCATTCATCCAAACAACGTCAAGTGTTGAAGTTCTTCTAGTTCAAATTTCTTCCAAGCCAATCATCAAGCCATGGGAAGAAATTCAAAGTAAAAAAAATCGACGAGGCTTAGGATATGTCAACGATGACGCCAACTTGCATATCCCAGATTATTCCAAGCCAATTAAGTTCATCAGTGCAGGATTTCTTGAACAAATCACCTAAGCAAGTTTTGAGTAATTTGCAGACAAACAGAAATGCACACAACCTGAAGTTGCAGTCAAACTGAAATGTCCTCATTGTCAAAGAACCGGTCATATGGAAGATCAGTGTTTTGATTTCCATCCTTGTCACTTGTCGCAAGCCCAATCATTACTCATAGAAATGTCATAACCACCAACAATCAGCCAGATTGAAGATACATTATGAATTGATCGATCCTTGGAAATGGTCATCCACAGTCAAAATATTGTCTCAGCTCTACAACCGAATATAATCACACATAGTGCAACCAACAATGAAAAGAAGATGATACTCTCATGCAGTTGAACAGGGGAGTACACTAGTGCAACACTCCTTCACCTAAAGGGGGGGGTTCAGGAATACTTTCCAGAGAAGTGTCGTTCCTTTCAGCTGACAAAGGGTGGAAAATGTCAATGAAATTGACGGTGGTTGTCAGACTGAAAGTCTCGACAAAACCAACAAAAGTAGCCAGTGGGTAGCTTCCGTAGCCAGTGGGCATCTTCAATAGCTAGTGGGCATCAACAAATTCACTAGTGGTTAGTCGATAAAAAAGAAGCAGTGAGCAGTTTTTCAGCACACCAAAAGCAACAGTGAGTTGTTTTTGACATCATCAGCCAGTGGGCGTTCAAGAAATTTTGTCAGTGGAAAAAGGATGCTAATTTCATGCAAAGGACAGATGGATCCTTTTGCAACTTGGCACGTGATGGAGTTGTCAAGTGAAATTTAGAGATGAATCAGACATGCATCTGACTCATGGTCTCTTCAGATTGCAATTTTTCAGCATCCAGCTTTGGTGGTTTTTCAGGAAATGTTTTTGAGGATCAACATGAGAACTTGGAAGATGGTTCCTCATTATTATTTTGGATTTATCATTGAAGGGAGGAATGTTAGCCTCTCCCATAAAACAATAATAAATGCAAAAATAAAATAAATAAATTAAATATAAAAAGTTAGGAATTTATGCCTAACTCTCTAGTTTGGGTTGTTCCCCTAAGATAGGAGTTAGTTTAGGTAGCTCCTATATTGGTGTGTGTTTGGTTGAGAAATTATCTCAACCAAGGTGTCCAAGATAGTACGCACTATCTTGAGACATAGTCTCCTCATCTATTTAATTCTAACACTACATTCTTTCAAAAATGAGAAATTATGTGAGGAAGCCATGAGGCTGAAGCCTTTTTCGCCATTATTTGGTGTTTGGTTTTTTATGTGTGTTTTATATATTTTTATAAGTTAATTTGATTTTAAATAATGATTGGGCTTGAAAGAATATCAGAAAATTTATTGAAAATACCTTTCTTGTACCTTATAACCAAGTGAAAATACTGAAGAAATCCCATCCAACTAAAATGTATTAATTGCTGCATTTTTTTTTGCGACTGCAAGTACTGTAATGGTTGGTGATCGGTATGCACAATCGTCTCTTTACCCATCAAGTAGTGTTTCCACTTCTTGACACTTTATGTCAATGCATATATTTCTTTGTCATATGTAGGATAACTAGTTACCGCACCATTAAATTTTTCATAATGAAAAGCGATAGGCTTACCATGTTGCAAAAGAACTGCGCCCATGGCATAATCGCTAGCATCAATTTGAATCTTGAATGGTTGTCTCAAATTTGGCAATGCAAGGATCGGAGCTGAACTGATCTTGTCTTTTAAAGCTTTGAAATCTTGTTGTTGTTTGCCTCCCCATTGGAAACCTTTCTTTACACTTGTCACTGCATGCATAGGAGTTACGATGGAAGAAAAGTTAGCAATAAACTTTCTCCAATACTGAGCTGCACCTAAGAAAATTCTTACCTAGGTTACTGTTTTGGGTGTGGGCCAATTCACAATGGCTTCCACTTTAGAAGGATCAATTCTCAACTCTCCTCCTCCTACAATATGTCCCAGATAAACCAAAGAAGTCTTTCCAAACCCACACTTTGACATCTTCAGAAACAATTTCTCTTTCTTCCAAACATCAAGCACTCTATTCACATGCAAGACACGTTCTTCTGTTGTTTTGCTGAAAATAAATATGTCATCTAAGTACACAATCACAAAGTTATCAAGGAATGGATGCAAAACACTATCTATAACATGCATAAAAGTTTTCAGTGCATTACACAAACCAAATGGCATTACTAACCACTCAAAGAGTCTTTGTTTGGTTTTGAATGCAGTTTTCCATATATCACTTTCTGCAATTCTTACTTGATGATATCCACTTCGTAAATCTAACTTAGTGAAAATATTGGCTTCTTTTAGTTGATCAAGAAAATCATCTATCCTTTGGAGTGGGTAACGATTCTTTACCGTTACCTTCTTCAAAGCTCTAAAGTCTACACACATGCGCCGAGTCCCATCTTTCTTTGGAATGAAGACTATGGGTGAACTACATGGTGAAGTGCTTGGCCTTATGATGCATTTGTCCAACATCTCTTTGATTTTACTCTTTATTTAAACATTCTCCATTATCGACATGTAATACATACTAATGTTTGGAAGAGTACAATCTTGTTGCAACTAAATCTCTTGTTGAATCTCTCTTTTTGGAAGCAGTCCTGTTCGCTCCTGAAACATCTCATGATGTGCATCAACTACATCATATAAATATGATTTCAACTTAGGATCACATCCCTCAAATGATTCATGATTAACATCAGCTTTAGGTTTAATCATTAGAAGAACAAAATTCTTACTTGAATTTACCTGCCTCTTTACCTGTCCAACATTTACCATAGCAATGTTTGTCTTCATACGATGTGCTCTAACAATGTACTCCTTGCCATATTTGAATAAATGATATTTGTTCTCATGGTGATGGAAGATTTCTTTCCTGTCATACAAGTAAGGACTCCCCAACATAATACCTGTTATGTCAAGCGGAACCACATCTAATTCAACCGTGTCAATAAAATTTTCAGTGATTGCAAACTGCAATATGCATTTTTTTGAAACCTGTAAATTTGCATCTTTACAAATCGAACCAAGTGGATATGGTTTTGGATGTGGTATGGTCTCAAGGTTAATTTTATTGACCAATTCTTTAGAGATTAATTTGGCTTGTGACCCACTTTCAAACAATGTGTCAATATTGGTATGTTTGGATATCACTCTCACATGAAACAATTCAATTGTTTCTTCTTCATTTGGAGCACGTATGTGACAGTTTGATGTACTAGTACTCAGTTTAGTGTCAAATAATTTCCCCTTCATGTTATTCAATCCCATGGATGTAATCTTAGATTCATCACCTGAATCATCTCCTAAATCATGTTGAGTTGTAGCTGCAGTTTTCTATTTCCATTTTTAATTGTATTTCATGGGCCTCATTTTAGGATGCAATTTCCAAAAGTGAGTTTCATCATGGCCTTCTTTTGAAAAATGTTTACTAAAAAATTTTTCTCCCTCTTTCTTAACAGATGCATCATTTTTTCTTTTACCTTTTGAGGTCCTCTCTTTGATTTTACCCTTAAAATGTTTCTTTCTACCCTCTTCAGAAATATTCTTCCCTCTAGCTTCTAGATGTGTGGCCTGAACACATACTTCATCTGGAATTGTGGGGTTCAACATGGGAGTAGTATTTTTTAGGTAGCTATGTAAGAATCCTATTTAATTGAGAAAAGTATCTTGGCTCTGCAAATATACCCCTAATAAGAGAGATCTTCTCCTAAATTCTTGGGTGTATTCTTGCACATTCTATCCCTTCAATTTCCTAAAGTTTTTCCAGTTCATTATGGCTTTCTGCATATGAGCTAAAGGATAAAACTATTGTTTTATTGTAGTAATGAAATTAGTCCGTGATAGAATAAGCTTACCATGTTTTTTGATCTCCTCCTTTGTCTTGGTTTCCCACCAAACAAGTGTTTCACCTTCCATTCTCAATGAAGCTAAATGGATTTTGGTATCGTCATACTGAAGGATATGGATTCTCAAATAGACCTCCAATTGCCTAGTTCAATTATCAAGCTTTTCTGCATTGACTTCACCATTAAACATTGGTAATTCAAACTTAACATCAAGTTTTAAAAAATCACTTTCACCAGTGTTGTTTGACTTGTGTGGCTGATGTAATGAAGATGAAGTAGAGGATGATGAGGATGAGGGTGAGGATGATGGCTCTCCATTGCCTCCATTTCCTCCATTGCCCTTCTTTGACTTATCTTTATCATTGCGACTTTCTGAATATCCCTCTCCCTCCTTATGAAGTTTGAATCCTTCTCCTTACAGTCTCTCATTCCTTTCTTGATAAAGGATTCTAACCATCTCATTCATGTCAAGGAACACTTTCCTGAACACTCTTTCTTCCTCTTTGGGATCAACTTCTTCATGGATTTCTCTTTCTCTACGAGACATACTTAAAGTAGCTTCTGCTTCCTTAGGAGGTGAACTAGGTGGTGGAGATTGTGGAAATATTTCTCTCCTTTTGTTTGGATCTTATTGAGACCCTTCAGCTCCCACTAATTTTCCTTCTCCTCTCTTGAACTTCAGCCTTGTAAACATATAAAACTTGCAAACAATTAAACAATTATTTTCACTAAACAAAACTAGAGAATAAGCTCTAGCTCTGATACCAATCTAATTTGAAATGAATGTATTAGTTTTTTCTCTACTAAATTTCTTTTCAGTTAATAAACATGTGCATACTTGTCTCATTAGTTTTATTAAGGATTGAGGATTTTAACCATGAATTGTAGATGATTTTAGTGAATTAGAAGCATAAAATAAGCACAAATAACACTGAACAACAGTGTAAAACAGAGAAATAAGTCACCACATAACATTTACATAGTAGGAATGATGAAGCATTTCACCCCTCCTATGCTACATCTACTGGTCCAGCTCCCAACGGCATGCCCATCTTTCATTATGCTCAAACTTTTGCAAATACATGTAGTTACAGGCCTCTAATGGTTGTTTTCTCTGCACCAATGGCTCCAGAATTCTCTAATTGGTCAACAATGAGTCTTCATTCACTCTGAATGGGAGAAATTTAGTCTCCTACTCATTTTCCCAATAACACCTAGAAAATATCCACTAAAAGTAGAGGACTCCACTTAACTTGAGTCAATTTAGAAAATTCCACCCAAAAATCGCACACCTCAGAGAATCCTGCCAAAAAATACCGCAGCAATAAATTGTGCAGTTAGGAGTGGCCACATGCCAACTAAAATTTCGTGGTTACTGAGATGATTGGCGGAACCATAGAAAAAACCCCGGTGGATAAGTTTAAACTGGAGCTGAAGCCGGAGTTATGCTTAACCGTGCGGAGAGTTAGCAATAAACATCGCCATGTGACAAGGCTTAAAGTAAATGCTGCGGAAACGGTTGTGGTTGAGGTTACATATGTTGTGACGGTTTATGTTATCATGTGACCATATATCGTGGGACAGCAGGCGGGTTGGCACTGCTGATGGTCCCCAAGCCACAAATGTCGACACGTTAAACATTATCATTAAGCCAAAGTCTATACACGTTAAGTAATACATGTGGCTCGGGCAGTATGGAATGGGTGTGTTCTACTGGAGGTCCAAGGTTCGACTCCTATAGCCTCAAAAAAAAATTTAATACACCACTAAGGTGATATGTGGCAGCCTCAGAGCTGGCCACGTGTCACCCTCCGATTGGCTCATAAAAAAACATGTACAACCATTAAACAAATGCTATAGCACCACTTGTCATCCACTAATTGGCTCGGAGAAAAGGAATATTCTTTAGAATATTCCTTTTTTCTGAGTGTACATACACCATGCTGAATGGGCATCCCAGTCAACCCTATCACAAAATTTAGTTGTTTAGGATTTCAATTATAACACGATATCTCCCACATATGACATCGGTTTTTCGAACCGTTCGTGGTGCCAAAATCAGGAAGACAAGATATACGCAACCATCCTGGTTTCAACCCAATCCTGTAAGTTTCAATTTTGAGAAAAAATTATGAACTCCTGATCACAGATGTTGTAGATACTGTTGTTTATATAATAAACAGATGGCCCTCAAGTAACTTGGATGGTGGTGTTATAGAGGAGGCATGGATAGGTAAAAAGGTAAACTACCTTTTTTTTAAAGCCTTTTGGTTGTGAGGCCTTTGTCCATATTAAAATATGAAAATAGAACAAAGGTTTAGTGAAAATCAAAGAAAATTATGTACCTTTATTGGATATGGAATTAATGATTTTTGTTATCACTTATATGGCTATGAGAATTAAAAAATAATTAGGAGAAGAGATGTAATATTCAATGAGGTTTTGTATAAGGATCAGTTGTAGGAAAATAAATAGGAAAAAGAAAACAAAGAATACATAGTTCTTGATGAGATCACAGAAAAAATAAAAGTGCCTAAAAATAATAACAATCAACATCCACAACAACAACAACCACTATAGCATCAATAGGCATCTCAAACACCTGAAAGTGGGGTCAGAGGATCTGCCAGGATAAGTAGACCCCCTGAATGATACTCTCCTTCATTATATTATGTATTGTTGACTGATTCAGGTGAACCATAATTTTATGAAGAAGAAGTGCAGGTAGAAACTAGGAAGAAGTGGGAGCTAGCCATGAAGGAAGAGATGGAATCCTTAATACATAACCAGACTTGGGACTTAGTTAGGTTTCCTGGCTGTAATTTTTTTTTTAGAATAAATCGTCTTACAGGTTGAAGGAAGAATATTGAGGAAAATAGAGGTGCAAAACTAGACTTGTGGTGAAAGGTTTTGCACAGAAGAAAGTTATTGAATTTGATGAAATATTTTCTCCTGTTGTTAAAATGACTTCACTCAGAACTATTTTAAGTCTTGTAGCAGTGGAAGATTTGCATCTTGAATAGTTAAATGTAAAGACAACCTTTCTTCATGGAGATTTGGAGAAAGGTATCTATATGCAACAATGACAAGGATATGAGGTCGAAGGGAGGGAAAATTAGTACGCAGGTTGAAGAAGAGTTTTTATGGCTTAAAACAGGCTCTAAGGTAGTGGTATCTAAAAGTTGACAGGTTTATATCTGAAAAAGGTTATGCTAGACGTGACTCTGATCATTGTGTTTATCTAAAAAATCAAAAAGATGGTAGCTATATTATGTTGTTATTATATGTAGATTACATGCTTGTTGCAGGGTCTAACATGCAGGAAATAAATGTGCTCAAAGGAAAATTGGAAAACTCATTTGCAATGAAGGATTTGGGAGCTGGAAAACAAATCCTTCGTATTAGAATAACTAGAGACATGAAAAATCATAAATTAACATTGTCTCATAATGAGTACATACAAAAGGTGTTGAAAATATTTAATATTCATAATTAAAAACTAGCTAGTACACCTTTGGCTCTTCATTTCAAACTTAGTAAGGAGATGTGGCCCAAGACCCTAGAAGAAATGGATTATATGTCTAAAGTTCCATATGCATCAGCAGTTGGAAGCTTAATGCATGAAATGGTCTACACAAGGCCTGATATTGCACATGCAGTGGGAGTTGTAAGCATGTACATGAACAATCCAAGAAAATAACATTGGATGGAAGTGAAATGGATTCTAAGATATTTTAGAGGTACCACAAATCAATCATTATGTGTTGGTGGTTCAAACATTTCTCTACAAGGATGATGCAGATATGGCAGGTGATAGAGATAACATGAGGAGCACTAGAGGGTATGTATTTGCTGTAGGTGGAACAAATGTCAGATGGGTTTCAAAAATGAAAAGTGTTGCTTCACTTTCAACAACAGAAGCAGAGTATGTTGCTACTATAGAGGCTAGTAAATAAATAATTTGGTTACAAAGGTTTATGGATGAATTGGGTAAGAAGTAGGATATGTGAGGGTTATACAGTGACAGTTAGAGAGCCATTAATCTTGCAAAGAACCTAGAATTTCATTCCAGGATGAAACATATACAAATCATGTACCATTTCATATGGTCGGTGTTGGAATATGGAGAGTTGAAGCTGGAAAAGATACACACTAGCGATAATACTGAAAATATGTTAACACAAGTTGTAACCAGGGAGAAATTGGGATTCTTCTTAGTTTCAATTGGTATTCAAGTATGATAATGAATATGAGGAACAACTAGGTCCAAATTAGAGACATTATCGAGCAAATGAAGTAGCATTGGAGTTGCTACAATCAGTCTCCAAGTGGGAGATTGTTGGGTTTGGAGTCTGATTATCTTCTTTATTTAGATGTATCGTCGCATTAGACCCCTATTCTTAATAGGGCGGTAATGCCACTTGTAATTTGATCACTTCCATGGGGGTCCAAGTGGGGTGGCGGTGACCTTTTGGACTGCCCGCCCATAATGGGGGTTTTTGGGGCCAACGCCCCCAAAGCTAAAAACATATGTAAAATTTCCTTGTAAAATATGGTAATTTCATAGTCATTCTAAGTCATTCATTAGGTATATGATATGATGGTAGAAGTTATGTTTAATTTAGGGTTTTTTTCCCTAGAAGGCAATTGATATGTTGTATGAGGATTGCATTACGGTTGTGTATTTTTTTTATATTCTGAGAGAGAAATAGAAAGGTAGATTGCGTGAGAGATTAATGATATTACACTAGATCTGTTGCAGGTTGTGTCTCTTCATTTTTCTGGATAATAAAAAGGATGGGCTGGGTGTTTCCATGGACGTAGCCCAAGTTGGGTGAACCACATATATTTGTGTCTCTCTTATTTTATATTTTATTGTTGATTTTGTGTTTCCACATATTTTATGTGCTCCATTTCTTTGAAATATATAATTTTCTAACATCAACTAGATTTTCCATCAAAGGAAGTGATAGTGATATTCCTAACCATTTTAGGAATCTCATTTTTATGTATTCCTTCATTATGATCCTTGGGCCTATTCAAAAAATTTATATTATAGTAGCATTGAGGATACATAGTTGTATGTTTCTCTTCATCGAGTTCCTAATAATCCCTCAGATACTTAGAAAAATTATCATCTCACATTCGTTGACCTTGACTATCGACTTGCTTCTCAAAAAATTTTGGTAGAAGAGTTCTACGTGTGAATTTTCTTGATGTTGGAAGGATAGGACTAGAATTATTTCTAGAATTCTTATGATGTCCCTCCTAACTACTTGACCTTCCTAGTTTTTTTTTTTTTACCTCTTGCAACACTTCCATTGGATTTGTGTCGGTTTCCTTGGATGCTTGCTACTATGTTAGTGAGAACCTACACCAAAACTTGTTCTCCTTTGTCCATTGTCTATGCAAACTCATTTTATACTTGTACGAACTCCTATTTCCGCCAATATAAATTTCTCAAGGCATGCATGATGCTTCCCCATGTTTGATCTTCTCGGTAATCCATTCTCACTTCTTCCTCCTCCATTTTTGGACAGGAAAATTCATGTCCTTTCTTCTTTCTCCTATCTGTCATGAACTTCTTGTCTTCTGGTTTCATAAACAGATATAAACCATGATATTGATAGGAAAACCAACTCTAATGGAATTTAAAAATCCATTTTAATTAATTTATAATTTTCGTACAATTTTTTTTTCAAGAATTTTCCAGAAATAATTTTGTCAAAAAATGGTATAAATTCCAACAATAAATTGGTACCTAGAATTCACATATTTTTGTAGAACACAAGGTTTTCCCCTCACATAGTAATTTATTCTAGCTCCAAGTTCAATTCTCAAATCATCAAATCATAATTTTCCATGAGCTCCCTTCTTATGTTATAGACCATTTCCCCATTTCAGAATATTGATGGTGGATGGAAATACCACAGTTCATTTTATTTTTACCATCCTCCTATTTAATTACTTAATATTATTAAAATGTTTCCTTTTAACTATAATTCCATCATGAAATTAAATCAACTAATCCCCTTTTCTCTTACTATAACCTATAAGAATTAAGATAGGATACTAAGTCAAGGTATTCTACTATTAACGTTTGGAAAGGGACATTACACCTAAAGTGACCATACTCTATTGTTTTAATAACCCATTTTCAGGACTTGAGAGGCAACCCAAAGAGGAAACACTCCTCTTTCATGGTTCCTGTAGGTGAAGGATGTTGTTATTCATACTCTATACCTTGAATTGAATCTTGGCTGAAATTCCATGATTAAAGAATCCTTCATACATTTCATCTCGGTTGTTAGTGGCTAAGTACGGGAATTTTTCCATGTAGTTCTTCCTATGATTTGGTGGAGAGTGTTTGTCCCTTCTTCAGTTTCTAGCATATTTCAAATGGAACAGATAAGTATATTTTTACCTTTGATATGTCATGTAATGTTATTCCATGCTTCTTCTTTATATATTATGGTGTATTTACTATGTATTTACTATGTATTTTTGTATTAGTAGACTAAAGCTTTTATATATTCATATTGAATTTGATTCTTAAATGAGTATGAAAAAAGAGGATAGGCCTAACATAGTTGCTCAAATGTTGTTTTGAACTCCTCTTATGAATATGAGTGGTGGAAGAACAATAATACTTTTTCTATTAATTGTGATCATTGTAGACTATATGTTCATATAATAAGAAGTTAACTATGGGCTGTAATGGATATACTATTATATTTTTCATGAATGTTATATTGATTGATTGTTTTGCGTACTCTAAATTGTGTGGTAAATATGTGTGTTGGAAGGAGGCTAAGGCTCTGTAACACCCTGGAGAGAAGATGGTATGTGAATCCTTTTCATTTAATAATTTTGGAAGAGAAGTTTGGGACTTGTTGGGGAGTTTCGGTCAATGAAAGAAAATTACGAAAAATTCCAAGTTTTCCTTAGAAATTTGCATGTGCCTTGGCCTCATCTCCTAGTCACATAAGCCAATGGGATATCGGGCCGTAAAATAATTAAAATAAGTACATTTTAGGTTTCTTGATATGGAGCGGCTCTCGTAGATGGGTTGTCATTTGAAAAAAAAAATGTTGACTTGGTGCATCAATAAATGGCATTGCGACCTTGAATATCATAAGTATCGAAGTATCAAGTCCTTTGAGGATGATATCATGGCAATATTACAATTCATGTCATCGTAGTGCTACAAGTACGAAAAAAGTCACCCAAACTTGGGCATTTTGGCATGCTAATTGTGTATATATGAATGACACGTGTCACCAATCAACGATTCCATGTGGTAAGGGACACATCAGTGGTGCCATATGGTAGTGGACATGTCATTAGTTTCATGTTTATGGGATTTCGTTCTTCACCATGTGGGGGAATGTGATTGGATGTGAAAAGATGAGGTGGTATGGTGAACTGACCATTGACCCATAGATGACATGAAATGAATTATAATTATAAATATTTTTTCAATAACTCAATATCCCTTCCGGTTATATCAACATATTGGAAAACTAGGAGATTTGTGTGCATATCAAATATCAATGTATCAGAGCGATATTATCGTATCACCATATTAGCCATTTCAACATATTATTACCTTTGATACCGACTATATTTCTAAGGTGTCATACCAATCATATCAGATTTTGAAATTCCAGGTATAGAAGATGGTGCATTTATATGGAAAGCACCAATATGGTGAGGTGATGATAGGATATGTGGGTTGGGGATGTGGTCAAACGCAGGGGAAGCTCATGGCCAAGGGATGAAATGTGTTCGCCCCATGGGAATTAATTGATGATGATGTTACCTTTAAGGAATAAAACTTTAAATGGGCATAATTTTGGGCCTAGAGCTTAGAATGAGATGAAACTATGAATCATATTTTGGAAACATTTTCTTCAATTCTAACCACAAAATCTTACAAACAAGAAGTTTATATCATTGTAAATATATTGCAAGAATAAGGTGATGGTGGTATCTAAATTATGATTTGAGTTTATGGAAGAGAGAGGAAATTTGGGAACCCGATCTTCACAATAACCCTTTAAGGTTGGGTATAATGATTCCCCACAACCCTAATAATGAATTAGATATTTGGGTTTGTTACAAAGTGGTATAAAATATGTGGTTCAAACACTATATTTGGATGTCCATAGACACACTGTAGCAATAATTTTGGTGATATATTGTAGAGAGCCAAGGTTCAATATTTAGGATGAATATGTTTGGAATAGAAAAAAATAAATTTTCATATTTGTTTTCATGACCTTATTGATTGTAAACCATTTTAATTTATTTAATTTATGTCTAAATATGTCAAATAATTGCTTTAAACCAACTGAGCTAGTATATACATGGTAACTTAATATGTTTAATATTTATGATTTTTATGAACTAATAGTTGTGTGTGTTATTTTGGCACATAAGAAGATATATTTCCAACATAAGAATAAAAAAATGAATGTTCAATAGAATGGTCCAATATAATTTGTACAAAACTTCTCATAATAGAGAGAAACACTCATATGAAAGGAGGGTAGTAGACACATCTTCTAATGGGATGAATACCCTTAAAAACATAAGGGATAGAATAAAAAGTTATAAGGTTTATACTGAGAAGATTATCAAGGCCCAAGAAAAGTAGGAAGAAGTTAATCTTGTGATATTTAAAATTCAATTAGACTTGCAATGAAAAAACAAACATGGACTTGGTGTCGATAATTGGGGCAAGATTAGATCCAAACAAGTCAATATGCCATATGAAATTCATATATATGGACCAGGGAATAGGAAGGAAGAAGCAAGTAGGTCATGAAAGAGGCATATGAGTGCGAGAGAGAAAGTGACAAGTGATGGAACTTTATAAAACACCTTTAAGGATGGGACTAATAGTAAGAAGGCTAATACACGTATATTTCTTGAATAATTTAAGAAGGAAAAACCTCCTACTTTTGTTGTGGATGTGAGAAATAATGAGGAGGTTGAAACATGGGTTATAGGCCCAAGGAAATATTTTAGTGTTTAATTACTCAGAAAACTATGAAGGAACGAGTCGTGATATTTAAATTGAGAGGAATTTCTAATATATGTTGGGAAGACCTCAAGAATGTAAATGGAAATTGAGGGAAGAAACTGACCTAGATTATGTTTGAGAAATAATTATGGGATGAATACCTAATATGAAAGGTGTTATAATGAGAAAATAAAATAACTCGATAAGCATAAGTTGGGACAACTTACTATGGAAGCTTATACCAACATGTTTATATACCTATTGAGATATGTACCTTATTTAGAATATGAAATGATAAAAATCCAACACCTCAGTGGAATTCCACAGTCCTATCATGACATAATAGAATTTGATGAACCAAAAACACTACATGATACTATCTAAAAGGATAAATAATTTTATGACTAGTTGAAATAGAAGACTGAATTCAATGAGATAGAATGGAAAAAGACGGAAAAGACAATCTTCAAGAAAAAAAGATCAAGATCCTCACACTATAGGTAGGTTGTGAAAAGTGTAAAATTTAGCATATGAGCTAGGAGTTAATTTTAGTAATACTTTCCTCCTCAAAGTGGGAACAATACATCTTTACTAACAATGGATGAGATTGAAGAACCAAGGATAAATCTATTGAAGTGGTGGGGGTGAGGGGAAGAACATTTGTTAATATATTTTCCACATGTATAACTATATAGTATAAGTGTATACAATGTTGAGGAGGCTAATTCCATCAATTATTTTTACTTAAGGGCACCCTATATCTACACATCTAAGGAAAATAAACAAAAAAATCATCAGGAATCAAAGATGGATATGGAAGGTACACTTTCCAACCATCCTATTTCAATTTTAAATTTGACGTAGTTCAAATATTATTTATGTCACTCCACAAGTGGTCGAAGTCTAATTTTTACAAAAAAAAGAGAATTCCAAGTTTTGGTTGGTTCAATTAGACATTAGGACCAAAGGAAGGTGATAGATTCCATTGAAACTTGTTAGTTTGATATGAGTGTCATGCCTATAGAAACCAATTTAAATCTATTTAGGTTTGTGACATATGAACCACTAATCGACATGGATTGGCTAGTGAAACATAGGGCCACGTTGGACCGCTATAATAAAATTTTGGAATGCATAGATGATGAAGAAGAATAAAGGCTACTGCAAGGACTGCAAAATCATGCATCGATAAGATATATTTCATCTTTCAAATTGAAGAAATGTTGCAAATCAATATCCCCCCTACAGGCCATGTAATTGAAATTTCATCAGAGGATGGTACGATTAATATTAAAGATAAACCCATACTACATGAATAAGATGATGTATTTCGTGAAGAGATAAAACAATTCCACCTAAGAGGGACATTTATTTCTCTATAAAGATCACTCCAAGAAAATTTCTTGTATCCATGGCACCATAGATAATGAGCACACCTGAGTTGGTGGATTTGAAAATATAATTAGAAGAAATTTTGGACCAATGTTATATCAGGCCTAACATTTTTTCATGGTCACTTGCAACATTTCTTATGAAGAAAAGGGATGGTACCCTTAGGCTATGTATTGATTACATAAAACTATAAAAAATATTTACCCATTTCCTAGAATTAATGATCTTTTTCACTAACTAAGAGGAGCCACAATGTTGTTAAATATAGTTTTAATGATTGCATATCAGGACTAGATAAATAATCAATATATCAATAAGATTGCATTAAAAAGAAGATATGGACACCATGAAATTATTGTGGTTTCATTTGGGCTAACAAATGAACCAGCCAAATATATGTGTCTTATGACTGATGTTCTTATAAAATAATTTCGTAAGTTCGTGTTGGTTTTTATTGATGACATTCTAGAATATTCAAATTTTAAATAGGAGCATGAATGTGATAGTGTGATCCAAAGAGGCCCCTGGAAAACCTCCCTCCTAGCCCTTGAGGACGCGATCACATTCCTGGCAAGGCTTGAGGCTCACCTATGACAAAAAATAGCAGGGGGACTGCTACCCCCCCCACCATAGGCTAGCCTCCGACTAGAGCGGCGGCAAGGGCTGACATTGACCGTCAGCAGAACTTTGGCTCACTTCATGATACAAATGGGGTGACTCCCACAGTGAAACTGACCTCCACAATAGAAGAAGAAGAAGAAAATATAACCTCATCCACATGCATACCCAAATATATCAAAAGAATCATGATCAAGCTCCCTGCACATCAAATCAATGAAAGAATCCAATTCATGAAGGATCATGCATTGATAGGCAAGTTCATGGGTTTCTAGCCCACTGCAAAAGCCCTCCGAGGATGGATAGCCTCCAAATGGAAGCCGAAGGGTCATATCAAACTTTAGTTGTCTGCCAAAGGATTCTTTAAGGTGATATTCACCTACAATGAAGACAAAAACTGAATCATGGATGGAGGGCCATACTTCTTCAACTTGGCAGGTTTATACCTGCGCAACTAGGTATAACGCTTCAATCCAAGAAAGAAAGATCTGACATGTGCTCCTGTCTGGATCCAGCTTTACTCCCTCCCCGAGGACTATTGAGATGAGCTAAATCTATAGGACATAGGTAATGCCCTATGAGAATTCATAAAAATGGAGGAGGAAACAAAGATCAACCAAAATGCAGCACATGCACGAATCTGCGTCTACATGAACATCACAGAGTCGCTCCCTGGTGAGTTAAGCCTATTGCATGATGATTTTGAATGGATAAAAAATGAAGATTATGAATATGTTCCCTTTAGATGCCAGAGGTGTCACCAACACGGGCACCTGTTCAGGGACTGCCCCTAAATCAAAAGGCAAGAGCTAACAATGAATCAAATGATCAATCTATAGAAGGGTTTATGAAACTAGAAAGAAATAAAAGACACAAAAAGATATCCAACTCTAACCAGAACAAAAAATCTCCTACGACTAGCAACAACTTTGAAGCCCTAGCTCAGCTAAGTGAAAATGAGAACGAACCTCCCAAAGATATAGGGCGATCCTCACAGGAGCAACCCCATATCTCAAAGACACAACAAGATGAGATTCAGCTAGAAGCCTTTATGAAACCCCAAACCCCTATACATGTAGTGCATAGCTCTGTAACGCAAGGAAAATGAAAGGCGTTGGACCCAATCCTAGAAGCCATGGAGGAGGAGCCAGAGAGCATTGAATTTCAGGGCTTGGATCTCATAGGGTTAGAGGATGTATGCAACAAGAAGGACTTTCTCGCAATACCCCAGTAGCAGATCCAAAAGCTGGAAGAAATCCTCACTCGAGCACAACATCTCCCCTCTATGGGAATTCAGGGTGGTATGCTTCTGAATACAAAATTCATCCTGAAAGAATCCTACAAATGAGCTAGGACAATAGAGCTACAAAGAATAGCCAAAATGGGCAGAGAGATGGTAGAATCTGGGAGATTCCACAAGTTAACATGATTCTACTCCTAAATTCCCAACCCCCATGAATGAAGATCATCTCATGGAATATCAGAGGGCTCAATAGCCCCACAAAGCATAGGATCATCAAGAAAAGAATTACTAAGGAACACCCTGCAATTTTCTACATGCAAGAAACCAAATGTTGCAACTCCACTCTAGAAACAATCTTCAAAAGGATATGGAAAGGCTCCAAAACAATAGCGGTGGACACCAATTGAGCTTCTGGAGGATTGGACATCATCTGGAACCCCCACATCATCACCCTAGAGAACTTTCGTGCCAATAGGCACTTCATTCAAGCCAAATTTCACTTTACTGAAACTGCCATCCATGGACTGATCACGAACGTCTACCTCCCCTAGAATCTCTAGCAAAAAAATGAGCTTCTAGAGAACATTTTTGATCTCAATAACCAGCTAACTCTATCTCTATGGCTGCTTGGAGGATATTTCAATATGATAACCAATCTACAAGAAGAAAAAGGTGGAAGGTAGCATCTAGATACATACATCACTGGTTTCAAGAACTTCATCCAAGACAATCACCTCATAGATCAACAAACTTCCAATGACATTTTTACTAGGAACAATAGAGGAGGAGGCACTGAGCAGATCACCTCCAGATTTGACCGTTTTCTCATCACTGAAGACTTTATACATCTAGGGGGAGATCTTGTAGCTACCATCATTCCGGCTGCCGGCTCTGAGCACTGGCTAGTACAGCTACAATGGATAAGACCAGGTACGCTCACACCCAAACCATTCTGCCTTGAACACTATTGGCTTAGAAATCTAGGGTTCAAAGAACTCATCTCATATTGGTGGTGCTCCAATACACCACCTCAAGGAACAAAAATGTATTAGTTCCAAACAAATTTGAAGATGCTCAAATGGAAACTGATGGTGTGGAACAAGAGCACCTTCAAAAACATCTTCAAAGATCAAAGAGAGCTGGAAGAGCAAATGAAGAAGCTCCAACAAACAATCACCTCAAAAGGACACTCGACAGACTCAGAGAACAGAGAGAAATTACTAACAACCCAGATGGAAGGGAGAAGAAGCTAGGAAGAGATCCTATGGAAACAAAAATCTAGGATATGCTTGCTCAAAGATGGAGAAACAAACACAAAGTTTTTCCATCGATCCACCATTCTGCACAAGATTCATAATAGAATCATATTTCTCAAAAATTAGAATGGAGAGCGATTTGAAAAGAAGGAGGATATCATGGAGGAGCTATGCAGCCACTTCAATGATATCCTCCAAGAACCTAATAACCAGAGGCATGAAGCTATAGGAAGCATCACTCATCACATACCCAAACTGGTCGGGTAAGAACACAACCGAATGCTACTTAAAGCAAACACTCTGGCAGAGGTGGAACAAGCAGTCTTCCAACTAAAGGAAGGGAAATCTCCTGGCGTAGACGGATTCACTACCAACTTCTTCAATCTCTTTGGGAAACCATCAAAGAAGAGGTCTGGGATGTCATAGAGGAATCAAACACCACTCACTGTCTCCTACCGGCTCTCAATGCCACCTTCCTCACTCTCATACCAAAATAATACAATGCCGGAATGCCAAGTAAGTACAGACCCATAGCACTTTGCAATGACATTTATAAAATCATTTCCAAAGTTATAGCTAACAGACTGAAGCAGCTCCTACCCTTGCTCATTTCCTCAGAGAAAACAGGCTATGTAGAAGGCAGGAAAATCCTTGATGGCATCATTTTAACCCACAAGTTCATACACTCCCTCAAGACTTCCAAAAAACGATGTCTGCTCCTCAAAATTGACCTGTCTAAGGATTTTGACAAACTCAGTTGGGATTATATCAAGCAAGTCCTCTTAGCCTTTCGCTTCAACCACACTTGGGTCTGATGGATAATGAGCCTGATAACCTCCCCCTTTCTTTCCATTCTGGTCAATGACACACCTTCGACAACCTTCAATCCTTCAAGAGGTATCAGACAAGTAGATCCTCTCTCACCCTTGATTTTCATTATTATGGAAGAAGGGTTGGGTCACCTACTCAAAATCTCTATCCATTTAGGTACCCTTCAAGGCATACCCCTCCACAATCTCCCTCCCATTTCCCATCAACAATTTGTGGATGAAATTATGATAATGGGACACCCCTCGGTCCAAGAAGCCCGATCCCTCAAATCTTTGATTGACTATTTCTCTGAAGCATCTAGTACAAAGGTTAACTCTGAAAAATCTCAAATATTTTTCTTCCACACTTCCCCTACACCCAGCGCAACATCGCCCACATATTGGGATTATCCATAGCTTCCTTTCCTTCCAAATACAACCATAAATCATTCCTCCTAGCAAGCACTACTGGATAGAATGGAAACCAAACTATCCAACTAGACCCACTGTTCTCTCAATACAACAGGTCGCATGGTGCTCATTAAAGCGGTTCTTCAATCTCTCCCCATCTACCTCTTCTTGGTTCTAGTAGCCCCAAAATGGGTCCTCAAAGCTATGCATAAATTACAATGGACTTTCCTCTGGGGAGGAACCAAATAAAAAAATAAATGGGCATTAGTCAATTGGAAAGAAGTTTGCAAACCAAAAGGCCATGGCGGGCTAGGTCCGTGAGATCTAGAGCACAACAACAATATCATGGGGGTTAGTATTTGGTTGAAATGGGTCTCCAACCCTCATACACCTTGGGAAAACCTATGGTCAGCCAAATACGTGAGAAATTGGCCGAAGGAGGACCTCATCAGATTCAACATAGATCCAGGAGGATCCCAAACATGGAAAGCGGCTAGAAACCAAAAACAGTTGATCCAAACCCATAGCTTCTGGGAGCTGCATAGTGGTACTCAACCTAGATTATGGGAGGATTCATGGAAGAAAATGCCTAGCCTCTCCTTAATTTTTCCCAGACCTATTTGGAGCACAGTATTACAGGAAAGGCAGGGAAATTGTGTCTAATATTTCTAGACCAAGGAAACAACTTAGGGCTACAGGACCTGGCTTCATACTGATAGATGGCAAGAAGATTGGAACAATAAAAATCACAGAGACATTGGGGAGGAACTAACAACTAAAATAAGAATCAGAGCTCAACAAGGATGCGGTATTCTTAGATGGGGTCATACTCTAAGTGGTAAGTACTCCACCAAGGAAGCCTACAATCTCTTACAACAGAAGAGCCCAGAGGATATGGTTTGCCAAGCTCTGGCCCAAAGTAGCCACCTATCTATGGTTTCTCAGTAAAAGATGCATCCTCACATGGGAGAATCTGTTGATATGAGGTTTTCTGGGACCCTCAAGATGCCCTCTATGCCAGGAAGACCTTGAAACTATCAATCATTTTCTAGACCTTTTCCCCATATCCAACGCACTATGGCACATGATCGAAATTCTATGGAGATGCACCAAGAGAGAAATTGGTAACATCATCCAAAACATCAACAAGTTGACAGAAAATCCATACTCCAGCAACCTTTTGAACAGACTCTAGCAGTTGATTCCTGGCCTCCTTATCTGGAACATATGGAAAGAAAGGAATAGTCAAATCTTTAAAGACAAGGTATCCGATCAAGAGATAATATGGGCAAGGCTACATGGAAATCTCATAGAAACCCTTGCTATAACTCCCTAGAGTAAGGAAGACCTCCCGACAACCAATGCGGAACACAACCTTTGGAGCAACTGGCACTTGAGCATAAACACCCCTATAGACAACCCCTTTGGGAATGTAGGTAGAACCATCACCCTTGAACAATGGAATCCCCCTACAAATGGTTTCTTCAAATGTAACTTCAACAGAACCTCCAAAGGCAACCCAAGAAATGTTGGATTCAGAGGTAACTTCAAGAAATCCTAGTGTAGTCCCCTTTTGGTCTTCTATGGCAACATGGGATGTGATAGCAACAGCTCCGCGGAGTTAGAATGACTCATCCAGGGCATCTCTAGGGCCATCAATTTCAGTTTGTTTCCCCTGGAAATGGAGGGAAACTCGCAAATCATCACACAGGTGGCCACACTAATTCTCCATGGCTCTTCCTCCACAAAGGTCTCCACCAACTGGAGGCTTGCTAATAGGTTCAAAATCCTGGAATAGTTGATACAAAATGACAAGGCAATAAAGTTTCACCATGTGCATAGGAAAGTGAACACTGTTGCGGATCTCCTAGCCAACAAGGGTGTGAAAAGCCACAATGCGCTGCATTACTCTAACCTCTCCCAGATTGAGGATGACTCCTTACACTGATAATTCCAAACTCTCATCCAAAAGGACTATATCCCGCTGGATACGGGTGACATTGGACGCATGTATGAAAAAAATCCCTCCCACGTTCGAGATGATGAAGATTTGAAACACAGGCCTTCACTTGAAGTGGATCCACCTCTTTGCAATAATTCACATGAGGTGACGAAGGCAAGGCATCAAGAAGATAGGAAAAACCAGCAACCACCCTTGGTGGTACCTCTCAGCTACAATCATTTGAATGAGCAACCGGATGGATATGATGCTCTGCCATAACTCGAAGCACATGCTTCCACTTCGAAACTGTCACAACATGCATCTACGAGTGTTTCATAATAATGCACAACATCTGCGCTTGTGCCACAGGCCTACAAAATGGGACGCCCTTCCACATAGTGTTATTCATAGCTTTCTCCTTCTAGTTTCTCTGTTTCAGTTTCAGCCCTCCTGTCGCCCGCTACGCAGCGTCCCCCTCAGAGTTGCGCTGCAAAGAATCCTCCTGGTTGTGCACCTCCCTGAATGCGAGCCTCACCTCGTCTCCTTCTTCCTTGCTAGTCTCTACAGACTGTGTGGCCTCATCATTAATCTGCCCCAGCTACACAACCTCCACTTGCACACCACCCTGCCCAACAACACCATGCTGCGCATTCCCTTTCTTTGGTTTGAGCCTCTTCTCCATACCTGTCATCCCCCCATCTACCATCTGATTTACTATTTCATGGCTCCCAAACTATGCAAAAGAACAATCAGAGGAGGCCAAAGAGGTGTGTTCCCTGGACACTACTAGCGAGGGCACGATAACTGTTTGGAGTGCTTTGAGGGCTCCTCTTCCAGCAGTAACACAAGGGATGCCCCCCATATCCCTACGCACAACCAGGAGGAGGAAGCCCCTATTCCTGAAACATAGAGAGTTAGAAGCAGACCAAGGAAATCCACCATTGTGCACCAGGAGAACCCCAGGCCCCATAAAATCGAGCCTTTTCTGGTTCTGGTGCCAGAGGGGTAAGACACCGATGTATGGATCATGGAATCGGAGGGCACTTCGACACGTGTACCAGATGCTGAGTACCCAGTCACTCCCATCCTCTGTGCATCTGCTTCTAGGCCTCCATACTGACCTACTGCTGAAGAGGAGGCCATAGTGTAGGAGTATGCCTGTCGTATCGAGGAGGAGGATCCAGACACCGAGGATGATGTAGAATGCCCATGACTGTGTGGTTGTTATGATTTTTTTAGTTTTATTTTATTCCAGCTATTATCATAGAACCTTTACTTTCACAAGTGCCATGGCACATTTTGTAATCTTATGTCTGATGTTATTTCGGGGTTGGTTTCCTCCAAGGAGGCAACACCATGCATGCGCAACTATGAAAGCAACATAGGCTAGGATTGATTAAGTGCATCTTACCAACTCAGGCTATAGCATATGTAATGTTTTATTTTTGAATCAATATAGTTTAGTCTCAATTAGAAAAAAAAAGTGTGATCTCAAGAGGAGGATTAGTAGTTGATCCTAAAAAGATAAATTCGATATTGAAGCATTTTGTTCCTTATAACATTAAAAAATAATATAATTTATGGGGTTAGTAGGATATTATATGAGATTCATTGAAGTATTCTCAAAGATTTGGCATTGCTTAAAGAATTGCAAAAGAAGGGAGAAAAGTTTTATTATACATTAGAATGTGTGGCGATCTTTGAACATTTGAAGAACCTTCTCACCCATGCCCCCATTTTCAAAATTGTAGACCCAGATAAAGACTTCCTATCTTGAAAAAGATGAACATCCGATCAACTATGAGTGTAGGAAATTAAATGAGCATGAAGGTAACTATGTAATTCATGATTTAGATTTGGTAACCATTTTGCATGCTTTGAAAATTTGGAGGCACTACTTTCTTCGCAGAAAGTTCAGATTAATGAGAAGTTGTCATGGGCTAATTTATTTTTTTGATCAACCTCAATTAAATTCTTGGTGAGATAAATGGATGACCCTTATTAGTATATTTTATTTTGAAATCAAACACATTAAAGGAACAGGAAATCAAGTGGCCAATGGACTTAGAAGAAGCATTCAAATTCTACACGCAACATCTATTAGTATATGTGAGAAAATCATAAAGGAAACAACCAGAGAAAAACTATACGAAGATGATAACTTCTAACATGTAAGTAAGTTTTTGTAACAACAACATAAGGGATAAACAGGAGATAAATATTTCCTAACAAGAGATGGATTATTAATGTACAAAGGTATATTGTGCATACTTTTTATATATGACTTAAAGAATCTCATAATGGATGATTTTAATAGAAGAACATATGTATGTCACCTAGGATATAAAAATATGATAACAACTACTAGAAAATTGTATCATTTCCCAAGAATAGAGAAATATTTTTCTAAATATATTATAAAATTCTTATGATGTCAACATGTTAAGGTGGAATGGAAAAAAAAAGTATTATTGTTGTATCCAATATGGATTCTAAAATGGATTTAGTGTGAATTCGTGCCAATGGACATCATTACAGGTCTACAAAGAACCCCCCAGCAGCAATACATATTCATGGGATTGTTGGATAAGTTGAGTAAGACAAGTCACTTTATACCTATGATGTTTACATATAACAAAATTGACATTTCTTGAATTTTCATGCGAGAGAGTTTTAGATTGAATGGAATTTCCAAAAAATCATATCTTATTTGTATGTAAAATTCACATCATAGTTTTACAAAGCCTTGTTTGTAGGATTTGGAACACAATTAGAATTTAGCACAACCTATCACCTTCAAACTATTGGGAAGATATAAATGGTGAATAGGATATTAGAATACATGTTGAGTGTGTATGTTATGCACTAACCCAAGAAATGGTAAGATTTCCTACCTTTGGTATAATTTTCTTAGAATAATGAATATCAAGCGTCATTTAGTATGAGCCCTTTTGAAGCTATATATGGAAGGAATTGTTGGGATAATGTAGTATATGGAGTCACACTTTGTATATATATGTTAAAGGAAATGGAATAGGAATTAATCAACATAAAGTAAAAAATGAAAGCATCTTAAGACCAACAGAAGTGTTATGCATATCAAAATATGATTGATAAGTGATTTTGAGTATGAGACAATAGATATATCTAAATCATGCCGAAGAAAATTTCCCTAAAAGTGGGATCATGTTTTAAGTTAGCACTATGATACTATGGACACTTCTATACCTTAGAGAGAGTAGGACTAGTGGAATTCAAAATAACCTTTCCTCCCATAGTGAAGGAACATGTTGTGTTCCATATATCCTTACAATATTTATACATGGTGTTAATCATATTATTTATTTGGCTTTAATATAGGTGGAACTAAAAGGAGAATACTAGTATCAACCTCAATGCATATACTACAAGAGGGATACCATTCTCCACAATCAAGTCATTGTCTAGGTAAAGGTGCAATATAAGCACTTTCGACTAAATAAATAATCATGGGAAGATGAGGATGCCATGAAAAATGTGTTGAGGTTGTAACTAGTGTCAGTTTTCATAATGTAATGTAAAACTCTCATTGATGTTTTTATTATATCTATTTTTGGTCGAATAAAGTTCTTCATTCCTATAGAGTCAAAAAGGGAGAAAAATAATTTATTATGAGTCAAAGAAAAATATTTGAGTCACGTCCCATTTGGGAATTTGTAATCAAAATAAAATTTATTTTTTGTTTGAGTCAAAGTCCACGAAATTAGCAAGTTTCCCCTCCTTGGAAAAATTCAACCCAAGTACTCCAAGAGCCACTTATTCAACCCTCATGAACAACTATATATAGGAGGCAATTCGAATAATTTGGGAGATCATCCAATCACACAACAAGAAGAATATATGTAAGTAATGAAGGAGAAGAGAAGGATGAGTAAAAGGAGAGAGAAAATCAAGCTAAAAGGCAAGAGGAATATTACTTCTTTTGACCAAATTTCTGATGTGAAAACCGCGAGTTTGAGGACAAAATTCTGTGCAAAAGGTTGAATTTTTTATGTGCTATTGTAGGCCTGAGATTTCAGGGGCCCAAAATTTCAAGACCGAAATTTTAGGAAGATGATCAAATTGACGTATGTTGACTTTGAATTTGGAGGTGACTTGGAGAAGGGTTGGACTTGGATTTTTGGTGGCATTTGTGGTCTTGGTATTTGTCTTCGATGTCTCATTTTGATGTGATTATATAAGAGAAGGATTGTTGGGTTTTCCCCTTGTGGAGAATTTTCCGTGGCTTGGAGCCTAATTTATGGTGTCTATATCTTTATGATCTTTATGTTTTTAAAATTTGTATAATTACTTGATGAAAAGAACATAAAAAGTAATAAGAAAAGAAAATAACAAGTAATAAGAAAAGAAAATAAAATTCATATGTAATTATCAAAAGGAGAAATATAACCTAATATATACTACACTTGGTTTCTCAACATGGTATCAGATCTATTATGCTGAAAACAGGAGAACTATTGGAACAAAATACTTGTGTACTAGGAGACTACAACCTATTAAATCCAAGTCACCTATCTCTAAAGTATAAAATAATTAATAAGGCTGAGGTATAGAAGGATATATTTGAATCTCGTCGCCCAAGAAAAAAAGGAAGCTAAATAACAGTTCGAGTCTCTGTAAAAAATTTTAGAATCTGACTTCTCTCGGACACATTTTTATGAGGTAAAAGAAAAAAATCTGAGGCACTATACTTCTGGAAATATGAACCAGAAGAAGAATATTATAACTATGATAATGAAAATATAGGAAGGAAATGTGAGCTACATGAGAACAATTGTTTATGAGAAATACAAACTTTATAAAACACTCTTTCTCTATGGAACTTGACATAATGGCACTAGTATCTCTTAATCAAAGTTTATCAACGTGCATACCTCTGTTCTAAATGAAACGACTAAGCTACTTGCCCTTTAAGACTAAACAGACTACTCACTCACGAAGTAAAATACAAGGAAAAAGATTTATCTGAAACCATCTATTGAATCCATAAGAACATTATATTACAGGGACATTTGAATCTTCTATGGCACTATGAAAGCTAAACGAATTGGTACCGAGTCTGATTAAATAACAGCACCAATATTTCAAAGTGAAAGCATAATTTTACAACTGTGTGGTTGCAAGTTTAAGAATGAAATAGTGTGTGGCATATTTCTAATACATGAAACAATATGAAATATATTTATGAGGAATTTCAATATATATTCTATGAAAATCTATGATAAAGGGTCGAATCAATAATGTCTATATCTGTTCATAAGGATCATATCTAATAAGACATTTAGTTATCGTAAACGGGAACCAAATTATTAAGAACTGAATAATGCCAAGACTGAAGCTACACTCAATAATATAATTTACATTTTTGGTTGAAGAAAAGTTTGGGCTAAGATATACGAAATTCCCTCTTATATGACATTCATTTGAATTTTTCTAAGGATTCAAATTCATATCATCTCTCTGAAATATAGTTAACATAATTAATTCTTGATATTCATAAACCAAGCATAAATTCTAGGAAAACAAACTTCAGGAACTACATGTCAATATTAAATTATGGATTACAAGATCCAAAATGCAGAAGGGCCGACTTGACTAATTCATAGAAATGGTATGAATGGTATTTAAAAAATAAAATCACATGATTTAAAGTCCAAAGTATGTAAAAATATGTATAGTGGAAGGTTGATGTGTGAATACCATAGTTACCGGACACTCTTATGGAAAAATTGAAAATAATTCTTATGGACCAAATTGAAGAATTGATTGCTATTATGATGATAAGTACAAGTCTATTATGAACATATCTCTTTAAAGGAACTCAAAGAAATATTCTTCGATCGTATGCCTCGAGGTTTGTGGCACCTATATTGAGTGAAGATTATATAAAGTAAAATACTATTTGAATGAGATCCCCGTGATAAATAGACTGTGGGGATAGCTAGGTAAGGTTAAATTAAAGGTAAATATAATTTCTAAAAATGACAAATATAGTGCATATAATGCTAAGATACTATTGTATTATAAAAAGGGTCTATAGATATATTAGATATCGTTGAAATGATAACATTGATATTCTTTCCTTTCATATAAGGAATAGGTTTTTGAAGTCAAGGAATGAAGTAAATTCCATCTCACATATAGGAGGCTTGTTAATGACATCTATAAGGTTTGAAGCTAACACGTTTTGTATAGCATGAAAATTGAATTAAGAAAACCATAGTCGAACTAGCCATTTTCATGGTAAGTGGAAACCATAGCTTTTGATAATGACAAAAATGACATCATGCTGATGTGAGGAAAATATTGATAAAAGGATCCAATATTAAGAGGGAGTTGACCTTCCTCGAAAGATAAGTACTCTACATCTCCTTGATTACTACCATTTCTATTATCTTTGTACTTTTCCTATTTATATTTTTTCTTTCATAGTGTTGTGATAAAGCTTGTAGGTAAATAATTGCCTAATATTAAAGGATGAATACTTTCCTAGAATACATAGATAAAGAAGGAGAAAGAAGTTTGAAGGTTGCATTAAAGAAGTTAACACCTAGCATTAGATGGAAGCGTGAAAGTAGTACTTCAGAAGGTTCTCCCAATAAAAGGGAATAATTTCACTAACCTCGGTTGGAAAGAGGGAGCTGCAAAAACTTGGATGGATACAACATTACTTGATACTATTGGATTTTTTATTTATTCGATTCAAGGACACATCAATTAAGTTATAAGTGCTGATGATGAATTCATATTTTACCAATAGTCAATTATGTATGAAAGTTGGTATGATTTCTTGATAGAATATGAAGAAAAGTTATGTTGAAATATGAAGGAAGAATATGTGAAGGCTTGTACAATAAATTGTGAAGAATTTTTGCTCCATAAGGTGTTTATTGAACTACTTAATGACATGTTGATGATATTGATCAAAGTTTCATGAATATTTTCAAAGGAATAGGAAGGTAAAATTTCTTTATGATTCAAGACTATGATGAAGATAGGATCCAAGAAGCTACAATAGATATCTATGGAAGAAAAAGTAGTTGATGTAATGGAATAATGAGTACTTCCCACACAAGCTTGGGCTTGTGTTTATCTCTTCGCTATTGATAGGGAGTGAGGATATTATCCTTGATTGAGAGAGAGTGAGGATGGAAACCATGTTCTCCATTTTTCACATACTATGGCCAAGACTAAAAACCATAATAATAGTGCATGAACACTAGTAGGTAGAATTGTGGATTGGGTAGGCATTAGGGACATATATTCTTGACTCATGTATTGTGGTTGAATAGGATTAACATCAAGAGTTGGATAAAAGGACTTGGTAAAGAATATTCTAGAGGATGTACTTTTACTTGGATTATTAAATGGTCATGTGAGGACATACCTTAGGAAAAACAGAGTGGGGTTTGTTCCTTGAGATGTGGTGGCATGCAAATTAATGCCTCCTTGCATTTTTCTTTGATCTTGTGGAGATATAGAGTGTACATGCCAAGGAACTCATAGTTTGACAATCTTGATTATGATTATGTTATTATCATTGATGCTTATCAATATAGATAATTATTATATGAATATTACAACCAAAGAATATCCTGTTGAGTCATTATGAATACATCCCTAGCTAAGAGGGAGTGTTGAAGTTGTAACTAGTGTCAATCTTCATAATATAATGTAAAACTATCATTGATGTATTTATTATATTCATTATTATATTTTTTTATTGTCAAATCATGTTATTCATGCTTATACAATAAAAACGAGTAAAAACTAATTTATTATGAGTCAAACAGAAATATGTTTGACTCATGTCCCATTTGGAATTGGTAAGAAGAAAAAAGACTGAATTTTTGTTTGATTCAAAGTCCACCAAATGAGCAAGTTGAAACTCCTTGGAACAAGTCATGCCATTTCCTCCAATATTCATGTATTCGACCCTCCTTTATAGATATATATAAGTGATCGTTTCACTCATTAGGGAGATCATCCAATCACACAACAAGAAGCATACATGAACCTAACGAAGGAGAAGAGAAGCATGAGTAAAAGGAGAGAGAAATTGAAGCTAAAATACAAGAAGATTATTCATTTATCTTATCATATTTATAATGTGACAACTCACACATATGAGGAAAAATTTATGTGAAAAAGGCCAGATTCTTTCTGTGCTACTGTAGGCCTGAAATTTGTGGGGCTTGAAATTTTAGGAATATGATCAGTTTGACCCATGTTGACTTTGGATTTGGAGGTGACTTGGAGGAGGGCTAGATGTGGATTTTTGGTGGCAATTCTAGTCTTTCTCTTGGTCTTGGAATATCATTCTTATCTAGTTATATATGAGAAGTATTGTTGGGTTTTCCCTATTGTGAGGTTTTCCTTAGCTTGGAGCCTAATTTCTGGTGTCTCTTGTCTCTTTCTTATATTTATGTTTTGAACATTTGTATAATTAGTTGATGAAGATAAAACAACAAGTAATAAGAAAAAATTATAAAATTTATTTCCATTGCTACAACACCCTCCAAATTTTTCCTACCTTCAAATTTTGGAGCCTCCTTCTACCATCAAGCCATTAAGGTCATGCCCAATGATTTGATTTAGGTATTTAAGTCTTCCTTTTAAGATATTAAGTTTCGGTGTACTTTCTTCAAGAAAAACAACTCTTGATGTTTGCACAAGATAACACATTCCTTGGTGACTGCGCATACTCTAGCAACAATGATTCTGCAACCCCTAGAGATAGTGACTACACACAAACCTTGCCAAAATTGATTATGTAGTTTCTAGTGACATTCAATACACAATGCTTTCTGACATTCATTATGGAATCCCTACTCATATTGATTGCCTACTCCTTACCATAAATCATTATGTAGTCCCTTCGCACAATGATTGCGTAGTTCTCACTCGCAGTAATTATCAAGTTATCGGTGATAATGTAAGGGAATCCTCTATAGATATTTATTTTTCACTATTTGTTGATATTAAGAGTGTAATTATTCAAGTCAGTAATATCAAACCTCTTAGTGGTAGTCAATTCACTCTTGACTCCTATTTTCTCGGCATGCACTAAGTTCCCTCACAATTCCTAACCCTAATTGCATTTCTGCTCTCCCTATATAAAGATTCCATCCTAGAGCTCATCTCACATTCATCTTTCACTTTTGATCTCTACACATTGTTGGAGCACAAGGAGAATTATATTACTCATTGTTTTGATTTCCCCATATTCTAGGTGAGTTTGTCAACCATCACTTTTTTTTTTGAAAGTGTTGTTTTTGCTTCCTTTTTCTCTTGCAAGTGTCACTTTTTATTTATTTTTCTCTTTCAAGTGTCACTTTTCCTTAGTTTTATTATTGAATGTGTCTAGACTTGTGTTTTTTTTTCTTTTCCATGTGTCTCTTTCACTCTCGCATGTGTCACTTTCGTTTGTTTTAACATATCTTAAGATCACCTTGGCACACCTTCTAGAGTTATATCTAGAGAAATATCTTGCATTGATTGATCCTATTTGTTACTAGAGCATATTTTAGACACATTCTTATGGAATCTCACAATATTTTTGTTGCAGTAGAAACTTTTGTTGTAAAGGTTTACATCCTAGTTGTCACACATGGAAATAAGTGTAATTTTATTGTCACTTCAATGTATGCATGTCGGTTTTGGGTGTTGTGTATCTTATTTTCATGTGATTGGTCATATATGTGTGTGTGGTCATGTTCATCACATGTTAAATTCTCTTACTCTCTTGTCTCATTGATCTCACATTTAGTCTATTTTGGATTTCTTCCGTGCCCTCACCTCTTTCACAACACATGAGAAAAGTCTACCTCTAACAAAGTGATGAGTGCATTGCACATTCCTAAGCCTTAGTGATGAGACCCTTACCTCCTGGACCCACACACTGCACCCATCTATAGGAAAACCTCCTTCACTATGAATTGAGAACCTCAAATCACAACCAATCAACCTTGTTTCTTACACATTCCCACTACGCAAGGTTGAACTAACCCTTCCTTGAATTTCACATTGAGAATTTTCATTGGAAAGTAGGCAAAGTTATAAACCCCTGCAGTGGAAACCTATGTAATTTCTTAAGACTCCTCCTCATCCACTATGCACGACATAGTTACATTTCCCAAGCTTCTCACTCCTACTCCCTGCATGTTCCCACTACGTAATCCCTTGACCAAGTCTTACCTTCCCTGTGCATTGTGCAATTTCAATGAGTAATAAGGCCATCTTTCATCCCTTTTAGTGCTCAAATATGCAAGACTTATACCTTTCTCCTAAATAACTATGCACTATGCATTCTCAGTGAGAAATATTTCCATCTATTCCTTCACGATATACATAATGCGCATAAGCTTTCATCTTCCTTCCTTCTCATTGTGCACTTTGCACTTCCAATTCCTAGTCCTTCACTCCTTGCCTCTTGATCTTGTGCACTACGTCCAAGAAGGACTCTCCCTCATTCCCTGCGCATTATCCCATCATAGTCAACTTCACATTAGGAAACAAAGATAAAATAGGTGATTTTGGGAGTGATTTTGTCATGTCATGAGTGAATTTCATTTGTAGGTTCTATCACCTTATCATGGAAATATGATGATCAACGAGGTCAGAAAGAAGAGGTTACAAGAAGGAAGCATGTGGAGATGAGACACAAATATTCTACCATGCTAAAGTAAAGGAATATTGGACCACAAAAGAAGGATGACAAATCATGTTAACTTAGAAGGTTGCAATACTTATCCAGACCCTTTTGAGGGTAAAGATAAAGTACATGTAAGATATGTCAAGAATAATTAAAGACATAATAGCCAAGAGAGGAACTTGGAATTGATGCATTACAACACATTGTTGTGTCACAATCATTGAATTATGACTTCTCAAAGTGTCACCACAAACGTATTATGATGTCCATGTATTTTTCCACAATTTGTGGAATGTAATTTCATATTTCCAAAGAATGAGAAAGAATAAAATGTGAATCCCAAATATCACACATGGAATGTGGAAAGTCAGTAGGAAGCCATAGAGTCATGTAGAATCTCAAATTTCATATGGGATCTCAATATTCATAAGGCAGGTCAAGAGTCACATGGGATGTGAAGAGTCACCTCATTTGTTATAAATAAACCCTCATAGCTCAAGCAAAGGACATTTCACCTTGTCTTATATATATTTGCATAGGATAGAAGATAATTATTTGGAGGAGAAAGTAATGACTTAATGTTCCACTATTGGGACCAATGTGACATCATTGTAATTGTGTAAATTGGAACTTTCACTTAAAATTTATAGCTCTCATAGCCAACACACTTTCATGCGTGTATCATGTACTATTTTTTGTAACACTATTATTTTAATGTTTTTGACATATGTTTATGTTCATATACACTAAATAAAATTAACTATTTCATTGTCTTTGGCATACATCTTGTTGAATGTGCATTGTTTCTTGCTTTTATGATCATTTCTACCTTGTCAACTATTTTGCAGGTTAATTAATGACTCCTTCTATGCTCCTGTGTGTATTTATTAGGATAGTACTAATACTTTTATTCTAAAGGATCACTTTCTCCCTTACATCCATGAAAGTACCTTATATACATTGCAATCATACACTTCACAAGGTCAACTTACTTGCTTATATTAAAGTTTGTGTATGATATCTTATGTTGATAATTGTACCTATGACAAATCTCTAAGTGTAAATGGTAGTTGGGCGTTTATTATCGATAGGGATCCTATATAAAATGGTGTTAGGTATAATTGGGACTTCATACTAGGGATACCCCCTACTATTAGTGTTTTCCACCACTATCAAGACATTCACAAGTAATTATCAAGAATATAAATCAATCCTATTCTCTACTACACTTTTTTTCTCAAACAAAATACATACTCATTTTTGTTTTCTATATAAATTAAGTTCTATGGATAGTATGCCACAAATGAAGGTGTTCCTTTATTGGTGTGGGGAACTATAAAATCCCTTTCCTAATCCTAAAATTTTGAAAATATAGTTAAAATATGCTAATTATAGAGGGTCAACATGGATTTCTTTCTAATATTATTTGATGTAAATATCCTATTTAATCAAATCATAAATTTCCAAAATGAAAGAAGAGGAAAAGCCTATATGGATACCAATGTTCAAAAGGAAGGATTTATTGATGATTTGAACAAGGAATATGGGGAAGTTTCCCTTAGATTTAGTGTCTTTTACCCTTGATGTTCTCCTCAAATCACCCAACCGCTAAGAAATTAAGAGAGGAGTGGGGTAGTAGGTATCATACCACCTAAGCATGGGTTGCATACCAGGTGGAAATCCTGGTTGACTCCACTCCATGAGAAGTGACTTTGTAGCTCTCATACATGAGGCAACAATGGGGAAAAGGGGGATTTTTCGATTTTGATGAAAGGGAGACTAAGTAATTGTGAACATGAGTCCCTATGAACCAAATTTGAAACTAGTGATTTGTAAACCCATATGTGTATTGGGAAATGAAAAGTATATGAGAGAGTGATTATAGATGGGGAGGTGGAATTTACCCTTGTAGTCATGATAGACCTATGAGTAAGTACCTCTTTTATTTGTGATTGGAAAATAGTGACAGGAATCCCTTAGATGAAGTTAGGTATGATAAAAAAAATTGATTGCCTAGTTATATCATGTATGAGAAGCACTAGAAAGAGGGATTTTTCCCAAGGAGAGCATAAGAAACAATGAATGGGTCTCCCTTTGTTTTATAAAGCCCCCTCGTTGCCATACTCTATTTTTTGAATAACCCAAACCTGCCTCTTGAGAGGAAATACTCTTGTTTCATGTTTCCTAGAAGTGAAGGAGATTGGAATTTAATAGCTATACCCTAAATTGAACCTTGGTTTAAATTCCGTAGGAAAATAATCCTTCATACATTATACCTAGGTCATGAGTGGCTAGTTGTGATAAATTTGTTTTATAACAATGTCTATAATTGGGTAGAGAGTGGCTATCCCTTCTTCAAATTATATCAAATTTCAAGTGGAAAAGATAAGTGTATTCTCACCTTATAAATGTCATGGAATGTTATTCCATGCTTCTTGTTTAGATACTATTCTATAATTACATTTAATTTATGTATTAGTGGGCTAAACATTGTTATAAATTCAAATTAAAGGTAATGTTGAAATGAAAATTAATAGGTAGCTAAGATTTAGCATATTTTCTTAAATTTCATTTGCATTCCTCTTATGAATATGAATGCTACATAGAAAATAAGCCTTTTTGTTACGTTAATTGTGATCTATTTATGTTATATGTTCATACAATGAGATGTTATCCCTAGGCTATAATGGTTACACTCTTAAATGTTTCATGAATGATGCCATGATGGATTGTTGTGGATAGTGTAATAGTGTTGCAAATATGCTTCTTGGACGGAGGTTGAGGCTTGATAAGGCCCTAGAGAGATGCCATAATATGAGATTATTTGATTTGATAATTACACACGTGAGAAGTTCAACATTGTTTGGTTAAAAGTGATTCTTTTCTCCATTTGGTAGTTGTTCAAGAGTTTGGGCCATCAGAAGAAACTTGGAAAATTCCCACGTTTTCTTTAGAATATTGTAGGTCATGAGCCTTGGCCTTAGCCCTTGGTCACATGGAACAGTGGGAGCCATGACTAGGAGTTAGCTAGAAGGGGTTATTAATACTAGATATCAAACTTGTGAAGAATTAAAAGGAAGACATTTTTGAGTTTCTCAATATTGAGCAACTTTGGTAGAGGGGCCATCATTTTACAGTAAACAAATTATTGTTTAGGTGCATAAATAGGCATCATTGAGACCTCATATATTAAAAGTATCAAAATATTGGGATTACCTAGAGGGTGATTTAATGGTTTAATCACAAATTATGATGTGGAAATCCCATGAGTACAACACATGTCACCGAAATTTTTCCTTTTTGGTATGTTAGTTATGTAGATACAAGTGACACATGGCACATGTTTGAAGTTCCATATGGTAGGGAACATGTCAATAATTTCATGTGTTTAGGACTTTATACTTTTCCATATGGACAGATTTGATTAGACATAAAAATATGAGGTGTCACGATGAGTTGGTCACCGAACTCTCATCCTGTGAGTTAAATGCAATGAATTATAGTTATAAGGAATTTTTTGATAACTCAACCCCATTGTGGGTATATCGACATATTGGCAAATTGATGTACTTGTTCCCTCATTGAATATTGATCTATTATAGGGATATATTTGTATCACCATATTTTCCATATCAACATATTGATACATTTAATACCAACTATATTAAAAAAATGATATACCAATCATATCAAATATCAAAATGCTCGGGATAACAGAAAATGAAATTATATGGAAAATGCCAATATAGTGATGTAAGGTCCCACCTTACCTACCATAATTATTATAGAGAAATATTATATTAAATCAAAATGCGATATTTTTTTTATTATTATTTTATTTATTATTTATTTATTTATTTTTATATATAGAAGTTATTGGTGTCCTTTACACTACACCCTAAATTCTTCCAACTTATCTTCAAAGCTACAAAGTTCAAGGTTTATCAAGATCCAAAAAAAATTACAACCATAATACTTGCTTCTCAAGACTAAAATCACCCTTAAAATATAAATGATTTAGTGGGATGAATAAATGTCAATCTTTATGAACCACAATTTACAATAAGCTAATTGTTAATTCTATTGTAATTAAATGTGTTCAAGAGTGACTAATAACATGCTTATGAATTATTTTCTTAAAAGGATAATTTAAATTATATAGAGTTGGCATCCCATAATTAGGAATTCATATGTGAGCTGATATTGCAACAAATTACTTACTGCAATTTTGAATTTTCAGCAAGACCATTTAACTCAATGAGTTATTATACTAGAATACCTTGATCGCAAATCTTAAATTAACTTAAGCCTTTTGTTTTATGGACGGTTCATAAACGTAATTAGATGCAACCATTGAACATTATGAAAACCAATTTACAAGTATGAAATGTACATCCACTGAGGCATTTTGTCAAACACTTACAACCATTATCTCTTTAAGGTGTTTTCACAATAATTAGCTAACATGAATCCAAAGTTACATGACATTTTTTTTTTTTGTAAGTAGTGTCAATAATTGAACTTAAGATATTAATAGACTATCAACCATATTCATTGTTGAATCTATACCAATGAATATAAATATTTAAAAATTTCAAACATAGCTCACAATGTTGTAAGGTACAGCCATTGAGGAATTTTGACAAATAGTTGGCAGTCATAAAACAAGTTGCCATAAGGTTATTTAAATTTTTAAATTATTAACCAATTATACTTTTAAAAACAATTTCCAAGTGGTTAGCCTATATCAGATTCATCACTATAAATTATCAGGCAGTTCTAATATATAAAAAAAACCAAACAGCAAAACAAAACAGGCGTTTCTACATGCAACAGCAAATCTGCAAAACAGAGCAGATTTGAGAATCGATGTCCGAAACCTTGATTTTTTGAATCAAACTTGGGGTGAAATGGTCTATTGGTACGGATACCCCCTGAAGTGGAGCTGAATCGCAACAGGGAGGCCCAGAAATGCGATTCTTGAAAACAACAACTACCCAAGAATCCTAAAATATCTTTTATGACTTCTATCAAAGACATGGTATGAAAACTTATCTAGAGTTGTAGAAAGAGAAGGAGAATATAAATTAAGTCATTAAAACATTTTTATCCAATTCATAACAGCCTACTGGATTCATCCATTATGAATTTCTTTCAATCGACTCAACATTATACAAGAAAATACTTCAACAATCGTTACTAAATTTCCTCACATTTGGTGCAACACTTCATATACATGTAAGTTTCAGAAAACAAGCAAACAAGCAAAAGCTTATGAAATAAACTAAAAAAAATGCATAATATAATTTGACCCACATACCTGATAGCGAATTTGTACACTCGAAGAGGATGGATGTATGCTCCAGCTCCAAGAAGAGTATGCTCCAATGCCAATACCCTAACCAACTCATCATGAACCACCCAGTTTTCCTCCGAACCATATCCAAGAAGAACTTCTCCCCTTGGAACCCCCGAGCTGCAAAAGCTCACAATCAGTATCACAATACAACAGTAGAGAGAGAGAGATGAAAGGCAACTCAGGAAGGTAGTTTTCACTTCCTCTAAATACCACTCATGTTCAACCTCAATAGACACTTAGTAGATTAGTAAGGAATCAAGATTTGCTTTGGAAGAAATTGGATACTCTCCATATCTCTCACAACTTTCCTCAAGTCTCTTCCACTCTTGGCATCCTCCCCCTTCAAGTGAGAATACATGAGACTCATATATAGGAGGAGAAAACCAATTCTTGTCATAAAGGAGGAGTAATATGCATGCATTGTATTCCATTTAGAGGAGTGTAACTTATGCCATTAAGGAGAGGTATGCATGCCTTATTTAAGGAGAGTGTAACACATGCATGGAAGAGAGTGTAAGAGGAATATTTTATGACATATCTTTAATGAGTGTAAGAGGAATATTTTATGACATATCATTAATGAGTGTAAGAGGAATATGCCATTCCTAGATGAGTGCATAAAAGAGAGTGCAATGTAATATTTAAAATAGAGAGAGTTACTTAGAGCCATGATAGTCATGAAAGAGATAGATGTGAATTGATTGAATGGATAAAATTAATTTGTAATTCCTTTTAAATAAAATATCATAGTCTCATAAAAGATAATGATAATACTAATAATATTAAGGATTAAGTCAATATTGAACTATTAGGATTGATTAAAGATAAGTTAAGTTAATTTCCTTCAACTGAGCTTGATTACTAATTTATGCAAGGAGATTTACTATTTTTGGAAAGCCATGCTTGAGATGCTAGACATGACTTTCTATTTTTAGAAAGTCATTCCAAAATTGCCAGATTGAGATTTATCCATGAGTGGTATTTTTCTTTCGGAGAATAGGGATTCCGCACCCCTATTTCATGCATCTCCGTGCCTTAGTAGATTGAGGAATCCACGCCCTGATCTACTCCAAAGATCTAAGATTCCATAACTTGATCTTTTTAAATATTTAGGACTCCACGCCCTAAATATACAAGACTCCACGTCTTTATATTTCTTGGATTTACGACTCCACGCCCTAAATATACAAGACTCCACGTCTTTATATTTCTTGGATTTAGGACTCCACGCCCTAATTTCCATGCTTTCTCATCTACTGTGCTTTGAAACTCCACGTTTCTCCTTATGATACTGATTGTGAGCTTTTACCCATTTGATGGTTCGTTGGTAAGGCCTTGTTTGAAGACCTACATACATCACAACCTCATAGATCAAATGAATCATATGAATTTAAAAATGAAATTAACTTAACCCCATTTTACCATGAATGGTGCATGACTTCCACAGTCATTTATCCTTGAAGATGATATGGTCCCCTACCACATCCTGCTCATTACAATGTTAGACATATATATAATCATGCAAGTCATGTATCATCCATAAAACATAATTTAACCATTTTTTTTTTTATTTTTTTTTTCACATAACCATGAGCATCCATGTGTTTATGTGTCTCAATCCAGGTTCTCCATCCATGTCATACACCTGATACACAAGTCAGATGAAAAAAGAGAGACATGTGCATACCATCATATAAAACACACATAAGGGAAAATACAACTACATAAAACATTTTTCCCAAACCAAGGGTCAATCTTCCATACATAAACCATGGATATAAAACATTGTTACCCAATATAGTGATCACTATGACATACATAAAGATAAAGAGGAAATAAAATCATATATTTATAAAATGTTATTCCTCAATCTGGTGATCAGTATTCCATATATATATAACTCATCAGAAATAACCCTAAATAGGAGTGACAAAATATACTAGGAAAAAAATAGGACACTACATACTCCCCCTCTTGGGCTAAACTTGGCCCGAAGTTTTCCCTACGGTCATAAGATACTTAGTTCTTTTAGATTCTCTTATCAATAAGTTGTTAACCTTATGTATTTGATATATATATATATATATATATATATATATATATATATATATATATATATATATATATTTTTTTTATGCCAATCCATAGTTTGGAAGCAACTCCATGAAAACTAAACATACCATTCTTAATCAAGTAGAAAATATATCCACGCCATATTAGAAATGTGGTTATATAGAATACCAATTATTTCTATATCAAAACCAGCCATACAATTTAAAAATACCATTGTATGTAATTGATATGATATCTACTTAACTTATCTATAATAATTTGATATTCTACATGTTCTTCTTTCTCATAGTCTATAGAACCCCACATGTGTCATCTTCTTGGTTCTGTAGGATGTTGAGCTTCCCAAGCTATAAATAGAACACACATTGGTTGTACACACAACAATGATGGTCCATACCATATCACAATCAAATTGGCATAAAATAATCCACATACAATTGTGAGCGAAATTATGCAACAAAACATGATGTTATATATAAAACACACTCTTACATCCTACTTGCTTTATGTATTTTCAATCCAATTTTCCTCTTTTAATTCCATAAGACATCCTTGTAATCGAATATCTAGGATTTATATTTACCAAACGTTTACTCTTTAGGCAAAAATACAATATGAGGTTCAAGGCACCAAATATATATATATATATATATATATATATTAACAAAAAAACCTAAGGTTAAATACATTCCTCATTGACCCACTTATGTATTATAGATCATACATTTAGTTTGCATAATCTTCATTATTATTCACTTCTCTAACTTGAGAATCAATTATGAAATGAATCTATTAGAAGATCTTCATCTAAAAGAAGATGAATGATATCTTTTTGAAAATGACTTTTAATCAAGAACAAATCTCATAATTATGCAAATATGGTATCTATATTACTGAATCTACCTTGATAACTCTAAGTCAATTTGTTTTCCAACTATGAAATCGCTCATGATTTCTATTCAGTAATTAATCAATTCGTTTGCTTTCATGTTTTATCCCTTACTATTAATACGTATGCAACAACAAACCATGAAAACCATAAATTTCTCAAAATGTGATGAATCTTGTCAAATTTAAATAAAATTTAGACTATCACAAGGGAATTTCTAGCCTAAAGTTAAACCCTTTTGTTTTAAGGAGAATTACCACCCTCTCAAATTATTACAACATTCTGTAGGACTAATAAATACTCATACAACTATACATTTCAACACAAAATTTCTAAATCAAACAATCTCCCCCATTCCACATACAATACAATCATCATCCAATAATCCGAATCAATCAAAATGTGATCTCACTCTCCTTCAATTTCCCCCTCAAAAATATCACAAGCACATATTCTTTTAAAACAAGAACTCAACTAAGCTCTTCATTAATCACATGCTTTTTTTTTTTTTTTCAAATAAAACAAGTTCTCACCACATAAAATATTTACCTTCTAAACATGTTATTCTCTTCAAAATTTATAAATAATTTGAATTTTGATGCGATCGCCTATCTAACAATAGTTTAGAGAAATACATGAGTTCAATCCTCATAATTTCTCTAATTAATTTGGTTAAATAGAATGCAACCAATATTCAACTTATAAGATCATTAAAGAGACTATTATGGCTTTCCTAGACCTAATTTGTCTTAAGCCAATAGAAAATTTATTTCATCAACTTATCACAATAATCTTTTTCTACATTTCAAGAATTTGAAAGACATTTTAGTTCTACCTAAATTCAATATATACAAAAGGATTACAATACTAGAGGATAGATATCTAGTTCACACTTCCATATATCAAGTCAATTATTTCAAACATTCTAAACCACCTAATGGTGTTTAGTATACCAATCTTAGTATCTTCATCTGTAATAATAAAAATAATGGATTTAAAGCTCAAGAAAATTTGTGTTACAAATCTCTATCCATTTAACTTTAATTACACATAATCATTCTTTAATCATGAATATTAGATTCCATCAAAATATTCTAACTAGAAGAATTACTTAGCTCATAGATATATTTTACTTTGGATTCCACACCCATACCTTACCTCATTACTTATCTCATAGATATATACTAGTATGGATTCCACACCCATACATTTTCTCATAGATATATACTAGTATGGATTCCACACCCATACATTTTCTCATAGATATATGCTAGTATGGTTTCCACACCCATACATTAGATCATAGATATATGCTAGTATGGATTCCACACCCATATATTTTCTCATAGATATATGCTAGTATGGATTCCACACCCATACGTTAGCTTAAGGAAAAATAACATTCAAGTGTTCCTTAAAATGGTTTCCACAACCCATCATGCACCAATCATTTAAACCTCTTGTTTATTAGGAAGTTCATATCTCAACCTAGTATTTGAGTAATTTAAAGTTATTTGATGCCTAATGTCAACCCAAAATACACAAAATCATGTCAAAGAAATCAGAGAAATTTCATTCTTACTCATTAAGAATGTATTCCCAAATCATATTTTAACACATCTAATTAATACACATACATTACTCTTGAATCTACATTCACAGTTAAAAGTGACATCCTTCAAGGTAGATTTTAGTTAAGTTTCTTTTAGTGTAGGTATGAAAGATTCAAGATTATCATGATGAACTCAATCATCAAGTTAATGGAATCTCAACCTTACACTTGTTGCTCATTCCCAAAGCATACACACCAAGGTCATCATACTATAGTCCAAATTAAGCCAATATTCTTCTTGGTAGATATGATTTCAGCTAGTAAAGATGGCTACTAAGCCCATATCACATTGAAAATGATGCATTAAAAATATATGAAACCATGCATGCACTCCACCTATCTCCCTCATTGATTGAAAATCAATTCATTCACATACTTGGGTTTAACCCAAACTTTCTCAAGCACATCCTTTCCCAGCATGTATTTAAGCATTTTAACATATTGTTGATAATATGTCTTAACAAAAATATAAATGAATATCAGAAATATATATATATATATATATATATATATATATATTTCATGAGTTTCTAAATGACATAATGATAATAATATCCTCTATGCAACCAATATGCTTCCAAGTCAAGATATACAAGAACTCAACTCGCATGCAAAATCAACATTCAAACATCATCAAACTACAAATAAGCATGTTGGCCCATTAGGCCTAGTGTTGTAACTTGCTCTGATACCATATGTAAGGTCCCACCTTACCTACCATAATTATTATAGAGAAATATTATATTAAATCAAAATGCGATATTTTTTTTTATAAATATTATTCTTTATTTTATTTTATTTAATTTTTGTTATTTTTATATAGAAGTTATTGGTGTCCTTTACACTAAACCCTAAATTCTATCAACTTATCTTCAAAGCTACCAAGTTCAAGGTTTATAAAGATCCAAAAAAATACAACCATAATACTTGCTTCTCAAGACTAAAATCACCTTTAAAATATAAATTGTTTAGTGGGATGAATAAATGTCAACCTTTATGAACCACAATTTACAATAAGCTAATTGTTAACTCCGTTGTAATTAAATGTGTTCAAGAGTGACTAATAACGTGCTTATGAATTATTTTCTTAAAAGGATAATTTAAATTATATAGAGTTGGCATCCCACAATTAGGAATTCATAAGTGAGCTGATATTGCAACAAATTACTTATTGCAATTTTGACTTTGCAAGACCCTTTAACTCAATGAGTTATTACACTAGAAATAATTTGATTGCAAATCTTAAATTAACTTAAGCCTTTTGTTTTATGGACGGTTCATAAACGTAATTAGATGAAACCATTGAACATTATGAAAACTAATTTACAAGTATGGAATGTATAGCCATTGAGGCATTTTGTCAAACACTTACAACCATTATATCTTTAAGGTGTTTTCATAACAATTAGCTAACATGAATCCAAAGTTGCATGACTTCATTTCTTTTTGTAAGTAGTGTCAATAATTGAACTTAAGATATTAGTAGACTATCAGCCATATTCATTGTTGAAGCTATACCAATGAATATAAGTATTTAGAAATTTCGAACATAGCTCACAATATTGTAAGGTACAGCCATTGATTGAGGAATTTTGACAAATAGTTGGCAGTCATAAAACAAGTTGTCGTAAGGTTATTTAAATTCTGCCTCAAATTGTGTATTATACTTTAAAAACAATTTCCAAGTGGTTAGCCTATATCAGATTCATCACTATAAATTATCAGGAAGTTCCAATATAAAAAGAACCAAACAATGAAACAAGACAACAGGCGTTTCTACATGCAACAACAAATCTGCAAAACAGAGCAGATTTGAGAATCGATGTCCGAAACATTGATTTTGGGAATCAAACTTGGTGACAGCCTTTTAATTTGCAGATTTTACAGTGACTAGATGTCACTAACCCGGGGAGGCCGGACGCTGTGATTCTTGAAAACTAAGCAGCTGTGAGAATCTAAAATCTCTTTTTGTGAAAACTTAAATCAAACATAGTATAAGTATCTAGAAATTTTAGCCGAAGAAGGAGAATAGGAATTTAAGTCATTAAAACATTTTATCAATTCGCAACAGCCTAGTTTATCCGTATGACTTTCAACAATCGACTCGACGTATACAAGACATACTTCAACAATGATTGCAATTTCCTCACACTTAGTGCAACACTTCATATACATGTAAGTTTTTTAGAAAACAACCCAAACAAGCAAAGCTTATAAGCTAAAAAATGCATATGTCATTATACACAATGGTAATTTGTACTACTCGAAGAAGAAGTAGTTCATATGAAAACAAGCATATATATTTTCAATACCATACAAAATCATCGCAGATTTCAGTTTTCATGCTCCCATATCCAAGAAGAACTTATCCCCTTGGAACCCCCGAGCTGCAAAAGCTCACAAACAGTATCACAATACAACAGTAGAGAGAGAGAGATGCAAGGCAACTCAGGAAGGTAGTTTTCACTTCCTCGAAATACCACTCATGTTCAACCTCGTGACATAGTAGATTAGTAAAAATAAAAGATTTTCTTTGGAAAAAATGAATGCCATATCTCTGCCTTCTCAAGTCTCTTCCTCTTGGCAGGCTCCTCCTTAGGAGTGAGTAGATGAGAACTCAAATATAAGAGGAGAAAACCAATCCTTGTCATAAAGGAAGGTAATATTATTTTGTATTATGTCAGCTAGAAAAGTGAAGTTAACTTAACATAAATGCAGAAGTATACATGCCTTATTTAAGGAGGAGTGCCTGTGCATTGAAGGAAGTGTAAGAAGAATGTTCTGCTCATATCATTAATGAGTGTAAGAGGAATATTTTATGACATATCATTAATGAGTGTAAGAGGAATATGCCATTCCTAGATGAGTGCATAAAAGAGAGTGCAATGTAATATTTAAAATAGAGAGAGTTACTTAGATCCATGATAGTCATGAAAGAGATAGATGTGAATTGATTGAATGGATAAAATTAATTTGTAATTCCTTTTAAATAAAATATGTAGTCATAAAGATGTCATCATCTTAATATGTTAAATTCAAATCATTAATAATTCTTAGTTGATTAAAGATGGATTAAATTGTTTTTCTAAACAAAGCTGGCAGGCTTGAGATTACCCCCCCATTCATACAAAAATTACCTGTTACACAGAGGTCATATGAGATCTCTGGTGTAACTTTCTATTTTTAGAAAGTCATTCCAAAATTGTTAGATTGAGATTCTATTTAATGAAATTTATCCATGAGTGGTATTTTTCTTTCAGAGAATAGGGGTTCCACACCCCTATTTCATGCATCTTCGTGCCTTAGTAGATTGAGGACTCCGCACCCTAATCTAATCCAAATATCTAAGATTCCATAACTTGATCTTTTTAAATATTTAGGACTCTACGCCCTAAATATACAAGACTCCACGTCTTTATATTTCTTGGATTTAGGACTCCACGCCCTAAATATACAATACTCCACGTCTTTATATTTCTTGGATTTAGGACTCCACGCCCTAATTTCCATGCTTTCTCATCTACTGTGCTTTGAAACTCCACGTTTCTCCTTATGATACTGATTGTGAGCTTTTACCCATTTGATGGTTCGTTGGTAAGGCCTTTTTTGAAGACCTACATACATCACAACCTCATAGATCAAATGAATCATATGAATTTAAAAATGAAATTAACTTAACCACATTTTACCATGAATGGTGCATGACTTCCACAGTCATTTATCCTTGAAGATGATATGGTCCCCTACCACATCCTGCTCATTACAATGTTAGACATATATATAATCATGCAAGTCATGTATCATCCATAAAACATAATTTAACCATTTTTTTTTTATTTTTTTTTTCACATAACCATGAGCATCCATGGGTTTATGTGTCTCAATCCAGGTTCTCCATCCATGTCATACACCTGATACACAAGTCAGATGCAAAAAGAGAGACATGTGCATACCATCATATAAAACACACATAAGGGAAAATACAACTACATAAAACATTTTTCCCAAACCAAGGGTCAATCTTCCATACATAAACCATGGATATAAAACATTGTTACCCAATATAGTGATCACTATGACATACATAAAGATAAAGAGGAAATACAATCATATATTTATAAAATGTTATTCCTCAATCTGGTGATCAGTATTCCATATATATATAACTCATCATAAATAACCCTAAATAGGAGTGACAAAATATACTAGGAAAAAAATAGGACACTACAAGTGAGGTCTTGATATGATATGTAGGTTAGGGATTTGGACCAATTTAGGGGAAACATATAGCCAAGGGTCACCAGAAATTGGCCACATGGGCATAAATGGATGAAGAGGTGGACCTTAAGGGGTAAAACATCAATTGTACATAAATTTGTGGGTATAGACTAGAGTGAGATGAAATTTATTTCATTGGAAAGCTCTCAATGAGAAGAAGGCAATGGTGGAATCTACATTGTAATTTGATGTGATGGAAGAGATGAAATTTGGTAACCCCAACTTCATAATAAGCATTGAAGGTTGGTTCTAATTATGCCTCGCCAACCATCTAATACAATCATTTTCCATTTAGAGAAAAAGAGCAGAGTAGCCTCATCTTCGAACTAGGTTTTATCCATAAAATATTTCCCATGTTATAACATATGTTGACTTATGGGTTGTGAGTTCTATTTTGTTGTTCTATATTTTCTATAGAACTATAATTTTCATGCATATGCAATAAAAATTATTAATATATATAACAATATAAGGAGAAATAAACACTTGAAATGTATATTTCAAATTTTATAAAATATTTTCTAATATGAGTAAGTCGAGGCTTGCAACATTAAAGGAAGAAAATTGTTTGTCGTTGGAACGAGGATGAAGAGCTCTGAAATAATTCGATAAAAGTTCTATTTTTTTTTTAGAAATTTCAATTTTGGGGAAATCTTAGACTTTTCCCCTAATCACATGACATAAATAGAGCTATGGTATAGATCCAACAAGAAGAGAGGGCATATTGAAATATCAATGCCTAGAAGGATGAAAATAATTTTAGTTGGGGAAATTTATGATATGTGTAGCACGAAAAGACAAGCCATCATCTGATATTAAATATTTCATTGACCAGGCTCGTCAACTAATGGCCTTGGAATACTAAAGAAATTAAAGTATTGAGCACGTGGAATATTTGAGGAATGAAATCTTGATGATGTCACCATTGATTATGTGGTGATGCCACATGTGAGAGATATGTCACATGTAATTAGCCATTTCGACATTCCAACCTTATGAAGAGGAATGACACAATGCAGACATCAATAACACCATGTTGTAATGGACACATTAAAACATTTGATGTGTCAAGTAGTGATTATTTTTTTGTGATTGATGTGGTATGTTGAGCTATCATATCAACATATGGGCATCTCAGATGTTTGAGAGGGTCTTTTCTTAGAAACTATCAATATCCCGATATCCTAATATACATGTCAATGGAGGCATGCTTCACAATTTTCATCCTTAAACACATGGTTGGATGTTATCAGCTCCCTGTGTTATGTGGTGGCATGCTGAGATAGACACAAGGCTATCGACTTATAATTTTTTTGGGGGGGTTTTCATTTATAAAGAAAATTGTCAGATTTTTGATATTCCATATTGGTGTAAAATTATATTGGACATAGCAAAATATTAGAGGCCTCATGCCAGTAATGGCATATTTGGAGATAAAGGATTTGTGCGACATTTTTCAGATTAGTGATATAAGTATATGGGGCCCTTGGTAAATTGATGTCTTTGGCCATAATGGTATGTCAACATATTGAAGCTTCGAAGGTTTGCATAGTGTTTAGTTCATACAAAATTCCTATAAAGTGGGGCCCCAATATGATGTGTGAACTTATGTGGGGAGGACACATGGTAAAGAGTTTCCATGTGATATCTAAATGGACCTATATGGAAGATGATGCAGACCTAAAAGGAAAAACTTAAAATGGGTATAGAAATGTTCCCAGAGCTCAAAATGAGATGAAATTTATATCTCTGGAAAAACCTTGATGATAAAAATACAATGGCAATATCGCAATTGTGATTTTATGTAATGGAAGAAAGGGGATTTTTAGATAGCTCCATATTATAATAATTTCCATTGAAGTTTAAGTCTACTTATGCCACTCAACCATAATATGGCATTAGGGGTTGGGTGCATTAAAAAGAGGATTCTATGTGTTGAAATATTATTTAACCATTAAAGACTATTGTGAGCTCAATTTGAGATAGTCACTTTAGCATTGAACATATAGATATTTTTTCTGAAATGTTCTTGATATTAGGACCACCCTAGTTTCGCCATTATTGAGGGTCACGGTTACGTGTAACACAATAAAATACATGTTACCCTTGGGTCAATGAGATAAAAAGAATGAGTTGTTGAACTGAAGAGGCTTTCTATGAAAATAATAATTGTACATATCGTATCTCGAGGCAAATATGTGTCCAATGGTATTCCTTACAAAACTTACAGTGAAACTTAAGATTCTCCCTTTGGTATTTTTTACCAATTTTACTATTAGTACTATAACTGGTTCTAATATTCTTCCCCCCACCTTATCTCTTGTTTCTTTTTTTCTTCTTCTCTCCATTGAAATATTTTTTTCCTTTTTCATTATAATATTAAACAACATTAATTATAAAAGTTTTCATTCGAAGGGCTAGATTTGACTTGCAATCAAAATCATGGTAGTAAAATTCATAGATATTATGATGCAATCAACATGTTTTCCGCATTTCTATTTGTCATAATTGTGTTTGATGGTGGGGATTATGAGGAATTTCATATAGGAAACCTAATTGTGTAGAAATCATATCTAATTACATCGCATTAAATATGGCCTACTATTTGGTGTAGACACCCGAAAGAGAGACATACTTTGATACATACAACAAGAGATTCAAAAGAAATTCATTGCGAATTTATGCATTTATCATTTTTTTATTTTATATCATTCTTGGATGTGATTTAAGATATGTGTAGCATTGTATTACGTAAAATTCACTAGTATTTTATACCTAGTGTCATAGTAGGCTGACATCAGGAAATGATTTATGAAGATGGTAACTGCATCATTAAAATTTCTAAGAGAACCTCATTTAAGGTTAATAGACCATTTTGATATGATCCTCGTAAGTATGTACTGAAAAATACTAAAATTGATGGATTCATAAATCAGGAATTTTAAAGAACATCATAGGTGTAAAATCATGATATCACCGAAATGAAACTTAACATACTTCCATCAAAACATAATAATATCTAATGAAATATTAGTAGGTAACATGGGAAAATTTAGATTATACTACACAAGATCATATTTTAAATTTTTTTTAATTAAGATTACCCATATTGGAATTCAAAGATAATACATAAGGTTCCAACTCCTACATGGAGGACCCTCTTGTTGGATAGAATAAAACAAAAAACATTGGCCTTTGATTAGCACAAGGTTGTCAGGGATTATTTGTGGAAAATATTTTTTCATATGAAAACATTGGTTACCTTAATTAAATAAGGAAAATATCCACTAATTACATTCCTAGAGGCTTGAAATGGGGTTGCCTAACCAACATCCCATATTGTGGAAAATTTTGTTACACAATGTTCAAGAAATTTTAAAATGGGATAGACCTAGGAGACGTCCTAAAAGAGGGGAAAAAATTACTCCTATGATGAAATAATAAAAAGAATTGAAAATATTTTATTTTACCACTATAAAATGGAAAATTTCTACCTATTTTACCAATAAATCCTTGAATAATTTAAAATGGGAAATGCCCATTTCCTATGGAAGGATTTAAAGGTCGAAAGTGTCCTCCCAAAAATGTGAAAGCCTAAAGAGGATTTTAATAACTCCATATGTTAGAAATATATGATGGAATTATGGAATAAAATGACAAAGGTATCATTTGAATTCCATATAATGACACTCCAAAATAAAATCCTCTGGTAACATGTGCAACTATAGGTTGAGTGTCCCCACTCATACTAGTAGGGGTTGACCCAAAATGTTAGGTCCCTATCTTACTAGTTTAGTCCCTTATTGTTATTATTGTAGCCCCCTTATTGTTATTATTGTACCCCATAACCCCAATATTGTTATTATTGTGCCCTTACATTGTTATTGTTAGGTCGGCTAGGATTATATTATGGGCCCATGGACTCCTATATATAGAAGGAGGTTTTGGCCATTTGTATCATCCAAAAATTTTTCATTTATGTAAGTAATTGAAGGTTTCCCCCTCGAAGTGGCTGATTTCTAAGGCGTTGATCTCTATTTTCTTCTATTTTTGGAGCTAGTTTGATAACATTTGGTTTTAGAGCTTTGGATTCTTGGGTTTCGTTGTTCCAAATAGGTCATCGTGGAATTTTAGTAGTAACTTTTTTTCTACGAAGGGTAAAAAGTTGAAATTTGTACAACACGAAGAAAAAATCCTAAGCAACCTCTTGTATAAATTTCAGATCTTGTTCACAACATTTTCGGAGATATGATATGTGGAAGGTAGGGTTCTTTTACGCTCCCGAATTTCAACTGAAATAGGTCATCGTTGAATTTTCACTAAACATTTTCATATACGAAGTTTCAGAAGCTAAATTTTTTTCAGTGGGAAGCTGAAATCTAGAGGAACCTCCTGTAAAAATTTTAGATCTTGGTTCGCAATATTTTTGGAGATATGATCTGTGGAAGTTAGGATTTTTTCAGGCCCCCGAATTTCATCTCAAAGAGGTGACCATGGGAAAAACGTCATAACTCTCTATCTGAGCATCAGATTAGGATTCTGTAAAAAGTGGCCACAAGAACATGGAATGTAGTTTTTATTTTATCAATTTCTGAGCTGAAGGAGGAAACATGGACACGTGGCAAGTCGTATAATTTCGCTCTACTAAACGAGTTCATAATTAGGTCATCGTGGGAGATTAGGCATAACTTTTCCTTGAAGAATCCAAAATCGTTAGACCTACGAGCATTTGAAAGAAGATTCGTATGGATACCGCAAAGCCGAATTCCGTATATTGAAGATCAAAAATCACAGAGATAATTCACATTCAATATTGACCTCCTCAAAAGAAAGAAAAGGTGTGTATTTTTTTTTGAATTACATAAGTATCATTTGAAAAAATTATTTTTAATTTATTCCAAGGGAATATTGAAGAATAGATATCAGTATTGGGTTCTAAAATTCCCCTTAAAAATAATTCAAAGCCCATTAAGCCTCTATAACACTCTACTATGACTCATGAAGAGGAATAAATGCAACATGAGATATCAAAATTGCAAGAGAAAGTTCACCAAATTTTTCTATCGCAAAGAGAAACAAAAAATGAAATGGAAGTTTTGAAGAAAGGCATGGAAACTAAGATGGATGGTTTGAAGAAAGGCATGGAAGCTAATGTGAATGGTTTGGAAGCTAAGATGGATGGCATGGAAGCTAAGATGGATGACATGGAAGCTAAGATCGATGAAAAAATGGAAAACATGAAGAATGATATAAAAGTAGACATCAAAGGTTTGGAAAAGTTGATACAAGAAATGTTTCCTAATGGCGAAAAATATAGTAGAGGAAACTCATGATGAGAATAAAATAAATGTTAATCGTGATTTCATAAACTCTAATGTTGGATGGAAGAACCACCATATTCCAAAGATGGATATGAGGAAGTTTGATGGCAAGGATCCCGTAACATGGATACTACAGATGGAGCAATATTTTGATCTCAATAATGTGCAAAACAGACAAAAGGTACGCATTGCAACTTTACATTTAGAACAAAATGCATTTTTATGGCATCTATGGCTTTTCTCCCCTAAAAAAATTATCACTTGGTCAATTTTTACGGAGGAAATGATAGCACATTATGAGGATACAAAAAGCAACACCTTCTTTACCCAATTGATAAATCTCAAACAAAAGGGTTCAGTGTTGGAGCACATTGAGGACTTCCGAAAATTGAATATAAGGGTAACTGATATTCCAAAGGAACACCGGATTGATTTCTTCTTATGGAATTTAAAGGATAACATCCAACATGAAGTTCGTGTTTGGGAACCTGATTCATTGGAAAAGGCATTCCAGTTGGCAAGAAAATTTGAATGTAAAATTATGGCAAGAAGGAAGCCTACCACTCACATATATAAATATGGAAGTGTTGCTACTCCTAGACTTCCACAACCTACAAGGTTGACACCACAACAACTCTAAGAAAAAAGAGCAAAAGGGATTTTCTACAGTTGTGATAGAAAATACACAAAAGGTCATAAGTGTACTGAGAAGAAATTATTTTACATATACTTTGAAGAGGAAGAAGAAAATGAACAAGAATCTTCAAAAGAAGAGGGTATACACCAGGAAACAACCCTAGAAGAGGAAGAAATGAGTCTGACCATATCGTGTAATGCATTCGCAGGAATTACCACTCCCCAAACTCTCAAGATAGAAGGACATATCAACAATAAAAAGGTAATAGTGTTGATTTATTAAGGTAATACCCATAATTTTATTCATTGTAAGGTAGCCAAGGAATTGAATTGTTTCTTATACCCAACACGAGAATATAAAGTGATGGTTGAAAATGGAGGAACTATAAATTACTCTGTAAAATGCCATAATATTGAGCTAACCATGGGGGAATATGTATTGAATATTCCAATGATTTCCATTCCTATGGGAGGTGCTAATGTTGTACTAGGAGTACAATGGTTACAATCTTTGGGGACGGTAGATTTTAATTTTCAAGAACTTTTCTTGAAATTTTTTCAGAAGGAAAGGAGGTTCAATTATGGGGTATCATAGGGAAGTCGGGAAAGATAATAAGCTCTAATGTCATGACAAAGCTTCTGAAGAAAGAAAAATGAGGCATAATCGCACAATTATGCTCACTAGAAGTTCCAACATCAAAATCATCTATTTCTGCAGATCTCCGAAAAGTCTTGGACAATCATTGCAAGGTATTTGAAACTCCCAAAGGACACCCACCTATTTTTCATCATGATCATGCTATTCATTTGATTCCAGGAAGTGTTCGTCCAAACATCAAGCCTTATAGATATCCTTATGTCCAAAAGAGAAAAATTGAACATATGATTGCAGAAATGTTAGAGGCTAGTATAATACAACCTAGTCAAAGTTCTTTCTCTGTTCCAGTAGTGTGCACAAGAAGGATGGATCATGGTGCATGTGTCTGGTTATAGGGAGCTCAATAAGCTCACCATTAAAGATAAATTTTCCATTCGTCTGATTGATGAATTATTGGATGAATTACATGGAGCAATTTATTTCACCAAGTTGGATCTTCATTTAGGATATCATAAAATTAGAATGAAGACTGAAGATATTACGAAACTATCATTTTTAACTCATGAGGGTCATTATGAATTTTTGGTCATGCCTTTTGGCCTTACCAATGCACCTTCTACATTTCAAGGGTTGATGATTTCCATTTTCAAACCCTTCCTCAAAAAATTTGTGCTAGTACTTTTTGATGATATACTAATCTACAATAGGTCTTGGAAGGATCATGTTCAGCATGTTGACAGGGTGCTCAAACTATTGCGGGAGAAAAAATTATATGAAAAAACATCCAAATCTTTCTTTGCAGTACAAGAGGTGGAATATCTGGGTCATATTGTATCTCATTAGGGTGTTAAGGTAGACCCTGACAAAATTAAAGCCATTAAGGAATGGAAAGTCCCCACAAAAATAAAGAAGTTGTGAGGATTTCTCGGGTTAACAGGGTATTATCACAAGTTTGTTAAGAATTATGGGATAATAGCAGCACCTCTAACAACATTATTGAAGAAAGATGCATTTTCATGGACACCTGAAGCCACTAAGGCCTTTGAACATCTTAAAGAGGCAATGTGCCTAGCACCAGTATTAGCTATGTCAGACTTCACAAAAAACTTTATTATGGATTGTGATGCCTCGGGAAATGGAATTGGTGCTATTTTAATGCAAGAAGGAAGACCCATTGCATTTGAAAGTCGTCTAATCAAAGGAAAGTATTTACAGAAAGCTCTTTATGAGAAGGAAATGTTAGCAATACTACATGCACTAAATAAATGGCGACCTTACCTAATGGGAATACACTTCAAGGTAAAAACTAATCATGATTGTCTTAAACACTTTTTGGAACAAAGAATATCTTCAAAAGAGAAGCAAAATTGGGTCACAAAGATGTTGGGTTATGAATTTGAAATAATTTACAAAAAAGGGAAGCTAAATGTTGTTGCAGATGAAATCTCAAGAAAGAATGAAGAGGTGAAAGCATTTCTTTGTGCCATTTATATTATCCAACCAGATTAGATAACCGAAGCAAGGGATGAATGGAAGAAGGATGAAGAAGTGTGGACATTGATTCAAAAGTTGTAGCAAGATCATAGTAGATCTGATACATTTAGTTCAAAAAATGATTCCTTATGGTACAAATATCGCTTATATATTTGTAAGAATTCCCAAATAAAACAAAAGATTCTTTTGGAATTGCACACTTCTCTTTTAGGAGGACACTCAAGATTTTTAAAAACTTACCACATGGTGAAGAAAGATTTTGTTTGGATGGCCTTAAAAATGATATTCAAAAGTTTGTGGTGGAATGTTCGGTTTTCCAGCAAAACAAAATTGAGACAATTAAGACCTCGGGTCTTCTACAACCTTTATCCATTCCAAGTCAATGTTGGGAGGAGATTTCAATGGATTTCAGCACAGGTTTACCTAAGTCCCAAGGAAAGAGTGTCATCATGGTGGTAGTTGATAGACTTACCAAGTATGCACACTTTTGTGCATTATCTCATCTATTTAAATCAAGTACATTTGCTACTACATTTATGGACACAATTCAAAAGCTACATGGAAACCGAAAGGTTATTGTGAGTGACAAATATCCCATTTTTACTGGAAATTTTTGGACAGATTTATTTTCTTGTTTGGGTACTAAATTAGCTCATAGATTATATTATCATCCTCAATCCGATGGTCAAACTGAGATAGTGAATAAATTTTTGGAAGGATATCTTTGTTTTTTTGTATTTGATAAACAAACACAATGGGTCAAGTGGTTACCTCCCACTAAATGGTGGTGTAACACTTCCTTCCATACTGCAGCAAAAATGACCCCATTTATGGAACTTTATGGATATCATCCATTGTCCATCACATCATATTTAAGAGAAAATTCTAAGGTTCAATCAGTGGAAGATCACATCGAGCATCAACAAGAAGTTCTCCAACTCTTAAAGGATAACCTAAATTTGGCACAAAATCAAATGAAACAAAAGGTAGATCAACATCACAGCTAGAGAAGTTTTGATATAGGAGACTGGGTATTTTTATGACTACAACCATACAAAAAAATGTCCCTCAAGAAAGCTAAGAAGGATAATAAATTATGGCCAAAGTACTATGGTCCTTACAAGGTGTTGCAAAATATTGGTACTATGGCATACAAATTGGAGCTTCCTGCTTCTTCGTGAGTGCATCCAGTTTTCCATGTTTCATGCTTAAAGAAGGCTATAGGTGAAAATCTTGTAGCTCAAACAATATTACCAGAACTTGATGAGGAAGGAAAAATCATATTGGAACCTGAAGCGGTCACGGAAACAAGAACTCGATAGCTATAAAATTGATGAATTTCATAGTATCTCATCAAGTGGAAGAACTTACCCACTGATGATTTTACATGGGAGGATGAGAATGTTATACAGAAGCACCAAGAGCTACTCAAGTGTTGAGGACAACACTTTTTTGAAGGGGAGGGGCATGTTAGGTCGTTATATTACTAGTTTAGTCCCTTATTGTTATTAGTGTAGCCCCCTTATTGTTATTGTTGTACCCCTGTAATCCCAATATTGTTATTATTGTACCCTTACATTTTTATTGTTATGTCAGCTAGGATTATATTGTGATACCATGGACTCCTATATATAGAAGGATTTTTTGGTCATTTGTATCATCCAATAATTGTTCATTTATGTAATTTATTGGAGGTTTTCCCCTTGATATGGCTAAATTCTAAGGCGTTGATCTCTCTTTTCTTCTATTTTTGGAGCTGGCTTCATAACACAAAAACTAGATAAACACAAATGATGATGTGAGTGGTAGGAATATGGGGGTCAACTCCACCACAAATAATGGTATAGGTGGGGGTATGGATGTCCCAAATCCTAGCAGTGTCATCAATACTACTCATTATGGACAACTAAATATAAGGGGTAGGAAGAAAAGTAAAATCATAAAAAAAAACCAAAAAACAAAACAACTACAATATCAAGCCTAGTAAGAGGGTTGATATTTAATCTAAAAGTATTAAGGATATATTCAGTTTGAAACCAACCAATAATATCTTAAGGATTAGGTGGATATAAGCATGGAATAGAAAAATGGCTATCTAAATCATGAAGAAAATCTTGAGCGTAAATATCTTCCTTCACATGTTTTCCCTATTCAAGAGGGTTAAATTATAAATAATATGGATATATTGGCTCTAATGAACTATTTTCATCTAGTCGATTATTTTTTGGAGGTATGTACACCATTTTGGGAGAAAGGCCGCTAACCCATCTAGACCGATTAAGCATTTTTTTAGTGGCTTCAAATCAAACATTCCAAGAGACAAATCCAAATGCATGCTAAATAAAACTAGGAGCATAGAGCACACTACTATAAAAAACAATAAAGCAACAACACAAAAATTCTCTCCAAAATTCCATCTTAGGGTGATTAAGACCCGACACTATAATAAATAAGAGTAGATAATGGGCCTTCTAGAGAAAATATTGGTCTGATTAGTGCCCAACTATTACGAAAAAGGTACAAGAAGTAGTTATATTGGCCTCCCAGCCTACCCTTTACTAGTGCATGTACCATTTCTTCATACAAATCCCTCTAGGAGTAATTTAGTGTCGATGTAATTGCTTCCTAAGGTATCATATGTATTCCCCATGTAGTCACCTAGGAGGAACCTAGGATAGGAAGCTAAGTTGCGAACCTGTAACTAGTGATTGAGAGGGGATAATTTCTATTTGAAAACCTACATATGGGTAGGGTATATTCATCTACAACTTCAATAAGGGAAAATATAAAGTGGAATATGACCAAAAAAATTATTTATATGTAAAATAGTCCCCAATTGTCAAGGTAAGCTAGAGAGGGATTATCTTTTTTCACTTACCCAAATAAAACCTAGTTATTTACTCCTATGCCAGAGGATCTTCGCAATAAAACCTATATTATGTTGGAATTTTTCCACTTTTTTCACCTAATCCGATGCCCCGAAAAATCTAATCTTCTTTTTATTCTAACACAAAAATAAAATGTATAGTATATTTTATATTCAACAATTATTTTTAATGAGCTTTTATTTCCTTGGTTATGGAGTTGGAAGTAATCGTATAAACCAAACTCTAAAAAATAAATTATTCAAATATTGAATGAAAATGCAAGTGTGCATTCTTTGATGATAAAATTGATTTTTTTTCTTTTTCAATTTTTTTTGATAGAAATCTAAAAACTGAATATTTTTATTTTCTTTTTGAAATGTATAATAGGACTACCTAAATTTTGAAAATGTTTAAATCTTTGTCAATAATTCTTAACTATTATGCAATTAGACAACTACAAATGCAAGCAAGAAGGTAAATATGCAAATGTCAACTAAATCCTTTTTATTTCCAAATATGGATATAGTAACAAAATGAAAATAAATGAATTAATAAACTAAATAAAACATTCTCTTTTATGTCTTGTTAAAAGATCTATAGATATAGATATAAAATAAAAAAATAAAAAAATAAAAGAAGTATAAATAAAATAAAATAATAAAATAAAATATTGAAAACCCTAACATTAAACAATAAATTGTTCCATTTTAAGTTTATTCCCAAGGTAAGAGACGTAAGGAAAAGATGAACCATGCTCACAGAGAGAAATATAAGACTTCAAGAAAGGTAAAATCACCCATCAAGACTCATAGAGAGAAATATAAGACTTCAAGAAAGGTAAAATCACCCATCAAGACTCATTGGAAGCAAGAGAAATGATCATTTCAAAACATACAACTTTTTAAATATCCAAAGGTCCTAACCACAGAAATGAAGGATAATTTATATAAAATAAAAATTCAATTAAAAATAACTCAATAAATCTTCTATTAACTATCATAAAGATAAAGCATAAATTAGACACCTATATAGAGATATACAACTCTTTATAAATTCCTTCCATAGTAAGGGAGGTCGATTTTTTCCAACTTCAAGACATAGACATGATTGTTGGTGAAGAAACATGCATGCTTATGTGAATTTTATTCAAAAATAACACACATATATATCCGATTATCCTTAAATAACGTAACATATAAGACACAATAAAAAAAATTCAAGAGATGTGATAAATTAGAAATGCAACATTAATGTAGATAAGACTTAAAGTAGCAATAAATTATTGGAAAAAGGTCCCAATAAAGTATAAATTGATCTTAAGCAACCACACTAAACCTAAAGGAGAGAATTAGATAATCTTATCCCCATTGGATTCACTAGTTTTACTCATAGAAATTATTCTTATTGGAAGGGTTACAACCATAACAAGGAAAACATAAGAAACATTTATTCAAATATAGAAGAAAAAAAATTATTAACAACCATATATGGCTAGAATCCTTACATGGAAAATTAAATTCCTATGAATATCTACCTACAAAATTATCTTTATTTAAACATTTCCTAAAGGAGCTACACTCGCAAGTAAAATGAACAAATGGAAGCATTATATTAGAAGAAAACTAAAATGCATTGAATTATATAAATCAGCGAAACAACTCATGATCATAAATATATATAAAATCACTGAATTGGAATGGAAATGAATGAGTTTTCTATTAAAATAATTAATGGAACTATAAGGCTTAGAATACATTCAGTTCTTGCTTGGAGGTACTTGGAATTGTCCCATGTGTCACTCTGCGATAGGATAGTAACGTTATTCACCACAAAATATTCTTCTTTTAGAAAAAGAGAGAGAAAATAGAAAGAGTTTCTGTCAAAATCCTGAAGAATAGGAAGAAAAGGAACCAATAGTTTCCTATTTTATAAGATAACTTCAAAGCTCAAGACGATTGTAGACAAAAGGATTAGGAGAGAAATTTCCAATATAAGGGTACTTTTTGATCTTATCCAAACAAGGCATCATTAAATACTCTTCAAATTTAGTTTCGATCATTTGGGGTTGTGCTGTAAGAGGTTAAGACTTGCTAGAACTCGTGAAAAGGATCCCAAAATGTGTAATAATGCACACATTTAATTTATTTTGGTGAAAAATGAAGACGTATGCTAGTTTCATCAAGGAAACTAACATATATACACTCTTTTATTCAATAAGACCTGTGTATATATTTGTTATGGCAGAAGAAAGGGTGTGTATGTGAAATCACATTATATTTTTTTTAAATTTCATCCTAAGGAAACCTTTTGAAAAGGGGAAATTGAATGAAAATTTTATCCCAAAACATGCATCTTATGTTGAGTGTGTCTTGTCCCTTCGATGGTTTAGGTGGCACAAATAATTCTAAAGGAATCCAGTGAGGATAAAATGATCCTCCCACTTTAGGTTTAATACTGACCTTCTATGACTATAGAAGATATTCCCTATATTCGATAGTATTTATGAAAGAATAAAAATTATGATAATAATAATAACCTTTAATTAATAATAGGCCAGGTTAGTTCTTGAATTTGTAATAGAAAAAGCATCTTGAGGAAGATATAATAAGAATATTGTTTGAATTCAAACTCATCAATAACTATATGTGATTCCCAACTATCTCATATATGAAACCCTCACAATGATAAAACACACATTAAATTAGTTACACATTAAAAGGAAATAAAAGAAAATAAAGGAAATACAAAACAAGAGAGGAAAAATTAGTGTGATATTTAAAAGATACTCATTTAATTCATTCAATGAACTATACGATAGCATGTATACAAATATGACCCGACATAAACATAGTAAATGAATAAGTATCAAATACTTTATTCTAAATAACATGTATTCAAGATTACTTCTAACTTGATGTTCAAACAATGAAAATTTGATTGGTTAAATGCCTCAACATCATGAATATGACATTGATCTTAAATTCCTCATAAATCAATAAATGAGAAAGAAAATAAAAAATCATCACAAGAGTATATGCATATAGGAACTATAACACCGTTAGGATGAGAAAGATAGGATCATCGTTTGATTCTACTTCAAATTAAAAGAACAATATTCAAAGTAGCAATGCCAACCACTTGCATCCAAGCTCCTTTCTCTCATAACATACAACCATTTTATCTTCATCGAGAGTTAGTTTACCATTCAGTTTTTAATAAATTTTCCTTTGACAAACCTAATATTAATGCTAATTTACATTAATGGCTTCTCGTTAAATCTATGTTGTAGGTATGTGAACCATTTTTGATAGAGATCGTTCTGCAACTTTCCTTGTATCTCTATGAACTGTAGGGGTTAGTGGTCTCTGTAGATGAACATTTCCTTCCCAAGAATGTAATTATTTCATTCTTGACATGCTTGCACAATGGAAAACATCTCTTTGTCATAGGTGGTATACTTCCAGACTGTGTCTGCAAGTGTCTCACTATGATATGCCATTGGATGTCCCTACTGAGTAAGAAATGGAACATTAGTGCAACCGAAAGCATCGGTCTCGATCTCAAATGGTTGTTGCAGATTGGGTAATGTAAGAACTCATGCAGAGAAGAGGTGATGCTTCAACTTGGAAAACGCCTTCTGTTGGAATCCATACCAAAAATTTTTTATTTTACCTCGCCCTTGGTAACTTGAATCAAAGGCCAAGTGATATGAGAGAACCCCGACACAAATTTTCGGTAGAAATTGGCAAGAACCAAAAATCTACGAAACTTTTTTAGAGTGGTTGTGGCTGGCATGTAATGAATGAATTTTATCTTGGTTGGGTAGACATGCACATCCTGCTCATCAATGATGTACTCCAAATATTGAACCTGGGTTATACCAAAATTGTGTTTCTCGAAATTGGCACACAAATTCTATTCTCAAAGAGTTTCAACAATGTGTCGAATATGGCAGATGTTCTCTTCCCACCTCATGTTGAAGATCATGATTTCATCCAAATAAACCACCATGAATGAGTTGGTGAAGGTTCACAACATTTCATCCATCCCCCTCATTGTAATGTTCCCAACTAAGGAACAACTACATTATTGGGAATAAACTGAGTTATTGCCAATGTGGAGCTTCAGAAAACCATGAGAATGGAAATGAATAGAAGATCATTGGATTTTAAATAACATCACACCAGCAGATGGAATAACCTCGGAAATATATTGGCCTATATTCTCTTTCCCGGGTGGGGAAATGCCACAATACAGGGCATGAAACTAGAACTCTGCAATGAATAAGTTGTATAATTGTCCTATTATGATGAGTAAGATTAAAATATATATAAGAAACACACAGAAATCATTTTTAGCTACAACAACAACTTGCACTTTGTTTCATGATCCAGAAAGTGGGGAAAAAGGGGATTTTATGCCCTAAAAAGGTTGTTTTCAGATATGAGCATAAAAATAAGCAGGGGAAACACTTGGATATGATATATTAGGTCATGAGGGACCTATTTTCCGAATTTACACTCAAACTAATGCTTCTATCTATGGTAAACAACTCCACCTTTCCCGACTAGGCTAGAAACCATTGATTTCCCATGACTTTGCTAAACAAAAATTTTTGAATACTGTGAGAGTGTAATTTTCATGAGGAATTCTATATAAAATTATGGAATAAGTCTTGTTAGAAGTTTATATTATTAATACAGAAAATAAATTGAGTTTTAATCACTTATACAGTAAAAATAAGACACCCGGCAAGGTTTTCAGCAAAATGCATGTACAAAGCAGCACTGTAGAAAATAACACAGTTCACTGCAACACTGTATTATAAATAGCTTAATATGACATATAAATGTTGAATAATACATAGAATGGCCTTAGGCCTTCTTATTGGAGCTCCCGGAGGGAAATAAGCACCTCCTCCTCAAAGATTAGCATACAATCAAAGGATGCAGCTCTACTGCTACTGCTCCTGCATAAAAGATGCATTTTATGAAGTAACATGCATTGTGGCTGAATGTGGATGAATGGCCTCATTCAAAATACAGAAATGAAGCTCTAATCCTTCCCTCTTTATCCCTTAAGCAAGATGATCTAAAGAGAGGATGGAATTACCGCACAGGAATTCCTTGCACTAAGCAGTGCAACAACTCCAGCTAAAAAAATGAAGCATGCAAGTGGTCTCAAGACCAAAATAGCTGAATACATGAATTATCTCCCTTTTATGCTATGCCTTCCTTTTATATTTGGTGAGCCTCCTCACCCCGGACCCCACACAATGTTGAGGTGACTTCTTCATGAAGCTTCCTCTTTCAAAACTGTGTTGCCCTGCTTGCTTCCCACCTTTTGTCACTCCGTTGTTGACTTGGTCAACTAATACACTTATAATGCCTCTTTCACACTAGGAATATTCTATATAGCTTACATATCTGTGCCTTAGGCTGATCCTTGTTCACATTGAACTAGTTTACTTAGGTGATCTGTTCCTCCTCAACAATGCATGTTGACTTAGTCAAACTTGACTATGTCCTCATCTATTTTTCCCCTGTTCACACTTGTAAGTGTAAATTTCAGCTCCTGAAGTGATCCCCTTCTTCATTAAGGTGGAAATTATTCATATTTTATTATTCATGGGCCTCCTTACCCATTTATTCCTCTTCTAAGCGAAAGTAGCAAAATCTAATGTTCCAAATTGCTATGTGCAAAATTTGGGAACATTACACTCATGAAGGTTGTGGGGAAATTAGTTAAAATGAAAGACATGACCAACCATTCGAAAAGGCCCTCCTTGTAGTTGAATGAAGTCTTCTACACATCAGAGGGTTTGATTGGTACCTGGTGGTACCTATACTTCAAGTCGATCTTGCTGAAATATTTGGTCCCCTTGAGTTGGTCGAAAAGGTCATCAATCTGTGGGATTGCGTGCCTATTTCAGACAGTGATCTTGTTCTATTCTGAATATTCAATACAGAGTCTCCAGGTCCCATCCTTATTTTGTACCAACATGATTGGGCTCCCATAGGGTGATTAACATGGGTTGATGTGCCCTTTATACAACAACACTTCTTGATTTCATCGTTCTCTAGAAAAAAACATATATATATATATAGGTCCATTGGGTAGTGGGGCACCTATGGTCATATAAATTGAGTGCTTGACCTGACAGTGTAGATGTATCCTTATGGGTGAGGTGAATATTTACCTAGTACTCCTCCATGACCTTTTCCATCTACTTTTGTCATGCAGAGGAGCCTTATATGGAGGTCATGGCCTTAATATTCTTCTTTCTCTGAGGGTGAATCGTAAGGAAAAAAATTCTTGGTTTGAGAAATTAGATTACTACATTTCTTTGTACTGATCAAAGAGATGGTGGCAGGTGGTTCTATCTCTCGTATACTCTACAAATTATGTCCCAATGTAATAATAAAATTGCGAGGCCTAGACTCATACACAACATGCCACTTCAATAAGTATGTTTGGACTAATAATACATCACAAACATCAAGATGAGGAACACAATACCACATATGTGAAGGGCTTGATGCTGTATGGAAGGTGACACTGCTAGCTGATGAAGAGATATCGTCATTCCTAAAGCCACCAGGTGGTGTATGACTATGGGTGTTCTATGGTCGATAGGCCCAAACACTTCATGAGCTCTATTGAAATGGCGTTCTTTTGGCTCCCACTGTCAATGATGAACTACAATGGAGAACCCTTCACTCACATATGGGAGTGGAAGAGGCGTTTCCCCTCCTATGAATCTTTGGTCTCATCCTTCTGGATCTTGGTGGATGAGACAATGGAACTGGGCTCCGTGTCAATAATATGCTTCCCTTTCTCATTTCCTTTGTCAATTTTTGACTCAGATTTTGAAAATGAATCTGATTTGAAAGCCTTCAGCTCGGCCACTAGTGACTGCTTGGCCCGACCCTCACAGGTTTTTTGAGTGGGACCCTTATGGAACTCACACCACTTTCTCACGTCCTTAGTTTCTTCATGGTGTTTTCATTTCTTACAACTTCAATGGGTTGTCTTTGGTCTCCATGAATTGGATTTGTACTTTTTTTTTGCGGTTTGGGGGTGCCTTTCCCTTTATTCAGTTTGGAAGATCCAAAGTCTCATTTCTTCTATTTAAATTTATGCTTGATCTCAACTACATATCGATATACTGCACCAAGTGAGGAGATCTCAAGGAATTCAATTTCCTCCTAAATGTCTCCATGCAAACAACTATGGTACTGAAGCGCCATATTTTTCTCTAAATATTTGGTACCCAGCTTTTTGTTTAGGGTATGGAACAAATTTGTCAGCTCATGCATATCGTGATCCCTTTTCTACTGCAACATAATACGTTGTATGTACTTTTCCCCATAGCTTATCATGAGGTAATATTATTCTTTGATGGAATATCAGAAATAATTTCAAGTGGCTGCAACTAAAAACAATGAGGGGTCTATCTTTTCCCTATGTTCCCAATAGGTTTCCCACCAGTCCCTAACATGGGGGGCGACTTTGAGGAGAGAAAAAGTAATATTTTCCCTATTGGAAAAATCATGAAGTGGAAAAATATCCTTCCAAGAGATTTAACCATCTATCTAAAGAGTTTGAATCTATATGGACTTCAAATATAGGAATGCCAAAGTTTATTTTCACCTTGAGGCGCTTCCTTATTGACTGTCGAACAAAGATGTGTCGCATGTGGGAATCCGCCGAACGATCTGGGAGAAGTTGTCCATCATTGTGTTCCTCTGTCGCTTGATGGTTTCTTCAAGCAATATTTCTAAAGGATTTCCTACTCCCTAATCTTTATTTTCTTCCTTCATGGGAGGTATTCAGGTTTTTCTAGGCTGGTGTTGCATAGTTTCAACCATTTCAAGCCCTAACTCCTTATATCGTGACCTTGTTGGGGACATGCAAAGAAAAAAAGAGAAAGACTATACCACTCTGATACCATTGATATAATCTTAGATAGGAAGACAAAAAAACACATATATAATCATAAATATAGATATGCAATAGAAATAACACTTCATTTCATTAATATCAAAGAACTGAAATATGCTTATAGACAAAGTGGAAATAAACTAGCGTGGGTGATGGTAGTTTATCTATAAGAAGCGATGTGGTGGATACATGCCTCTAAACTGTGTTACAATGAGGCTCAAGGGCCTATTTATTATTGAACAAAAAGGGAAACCGTAAACAACCAAAACCATATCCCGAGGAGATGGAACACCAAAATTTTGTGTGCCCCGTTGGGGTTAGTTGGGCTTCCAACTACTCGGGGTCGTAACTTGGTCATATAATCTCTGTTTGGCACGTATAATACCTCGTTGGAAATATCTCTTTGAGTAATACATGATTTTCCATAGACCATTTCTTACGGCTATGGGACTACTGTGGTCCTGAAAAAATTTCGTTAAGGGGGTCAAAACTGCTCTAGAAGTTCACCACCCGAAAAACTGCTAAAAATAGTAAATTTTGCTATAAAGAAGAAAAATGATAAAAATGACTGTATTTCTATGTGGAATAGGTGAGTGGTAACCAACGTATACCTGTATCATCAAATGTGGTCAATATTTATATTATTGTTATGTGTACATGTTTCATAGTGGAGGTTATTATAATCAGAGAATTTAAAAGATTGAGGTAGAGGTTAATTGTAAGGGGCACATTAGCCTCACAAAGATGGGTTTTAAGAGACATAATAATAAAATTTATTGCAAGATGAGGGTTTAAGTGAAAAATAATTTGTAGAGATAGCCCAAATTAAAGAGGGACAAATTTGGCTACAATATTTGGAAAAATATTCTATAACACTAACTCATATGCTATCATATACCCAATAAAACAAATTAAAGTAATTCATAAGTATTTTCAAAATATAAGTAACAAGTTAATATAAAAGTGAGATATTACACAATTATCCCTCTTAAGGATAAAATTCATCTCAATTTTTATTAAAGTGAAAAAAATGGGAATTCACAATACACAAAATCCACGTCCTCCCAAGTGGATGAACTTAGATGACAAATTTTACATTTCACCTTTACCTAAATAACCTAGAAAGTGCAATGGTCCAATATACATATGGGCTCTATCCACAAACCTTCTTCATTGGTAACATGGAAATTATTTACTTGTTTCGAATAAAAAATGTGAGATGCATCAGGAATAGAATGGCCCAAAACATATTCATGAGAAGCATTGTGCATATTATGTAGTATTGGTGGAAAACCAAGATGGAAGGTTATAGGTCTAATATTTTCCAAGATTTCAAAAGGACCCACAAGCTTAGTGCATGATTTGATCCTTTTCAATATTTTATGGAACTCTTAATGGGTTTAACCATTTGAAATATTTGATCCCCCCCTTCATATATACAACCCATTTCTATGGTTAGTGTAAAGTCCTTCGACCCCTATTGGGAAACACTAGTCAACCATTATTTCATACACCATTAATTTATATGAAAGTATTTTTTCAAGTGTCCATGCTTAATACTACCATAGATTTGAACCTATATTAAAAAATTTGATAGTTATGGATTACAATAGCATATTCCATGAAAAAAATATTATTCAACCAATACACAGGTTGGGAGCCAAACCTGCACATATTTTCCTTTTATTCAATCCTATTTCATTATCCATTTGTACCATTAACATTCAATTCATGTTCCAAAGTGCACAGGTAAACCCCTCATCATGTCTTTTTGGAGTAGTTGGTCAATGAAGCATAGTCACGGGGATTATTGCCTAGGCGAGTTACTGATTTAGCTATTTTTGTAGATTCGGTGGTCGGATGACCATCTTCCCATTCTAGGAAGAGTTGCTAAGCTGGCAGTGCTATCTTGAGTAGCGTTGTAACGACACAACACCATCATAACCTTTCTTCTTCTATCTTTCACATCTATTTTTGTCTATCATAACAACTGTGTAATTGTAGGCACTAGTTGCCAATATTTCAGGAGCTACCATTGTAATCATTTGTATAAGAAAGGGTCTAAAGCTATGAATCACGGGTTGGGTACTAAGGTAATTGAGATCTGTAACATAACTTTTCAATTAAGTTAATGAAAATTATATTTATATCATTTTCGTGAGTCTGTGATTATACCGTAACCCTGTTCAGGGAGTTGGGCGCACTCTCCTAGCCAAGTGTTGCGTAACTTATCTATGTGTTTAATTTCTTTTACTATATTTATTATTTCATTAATTTCTTTGATAGTTAATATAATTACTATAATTCTGAATTGTTGTGAATGTATTGCGAGTTTACAATTAATTGTTGATGTTATTTCATTGTTGTTACCATGGTTTGTTGTTTCATATAGTTTATCGAATCCACGATTAATACAGAACTGTGTAATTGTCATCTGGATATATTTTTTAGGTTAGCCTTGCAATAACCAAAACATCCTGGATTGATAATTAATGTGGGAAAGGGTTTGAATAAATCATTCACACTTGGACACCAACATTTTGGCGTTGTTAACGGGGAGGCTATCGAAGGTGCAAGAACACCATTCGTATTGGCCTAAGGATCAATCTCTCATCCTAGGGAGGGAAGTTTCACCCTGCGCTAGGTCATGAATGTAGTTGTCTTGTTTCCTTTCTTCTGGTTGATTTCTTAGCAACCAATCTCTCATCTTGGGCAGGGAAGTTTCACCCTGCTCTAGGTCTTGAGCGTAGTTGTTTTTGTTGTTTTTATTTTGTTGATTTCTAAGGGGCCAATCTCTCGTCCTAGGGAGAGAATTTCTCTTGCCCTGCTCCAAGTCCCGAGCTTAATATTTCTTGATTTTCCTTCTTTATTTCTTTGTTTTTTTTAAAAACCCAAACTCTCATCCTAGGGAGGGAATTTTTTCCCCGCTCGAGGGAAGTTTTTCCCTGCTCAAGGACCTAAGCATGGTCATTTTTTAAATTTTTTTTCTTCTCATCAATTTTATGAATAGAGGTCTGAATAAAATGGGTAGAGGAGGACCCTAAAAGGGAGGAAGAAAGGGTTTGGGAAGGATCACCTATATCCAAGAACTCATTACAAAATATAAATCATAAGCATATTCACAAGTCGTTTCTTGGGTAAAAATCTAGACGAAATATAAAGGGCAGTCTATTGTGCAAACAATACTGCCCGCAATTGTAGAAGAACCCATTTTGATGACAGAAGAAGAAGTATAAAGCAGGGTACTGGAAGAATAAATAATCTTGTTGACAATAGAAGGAAAGGAAGTCACAATTAGGGGATTCGAGGAATCAATCATTCCCAGTGAAGAAGAAAAATATTTAAGAGAATTTGCGTTAGAAGACGATCGGGGAAACACTGTTAAGCAGACTAAAACCTCTGTTGAAGAATGACTTTAGTCATGTTATGCAGAACCGGTTGAGGTCCTGAGAAAATATTGGAAAATATTCATGGCACCTGCAACTTCCTCGATTGATTTCCCAATTGGGGATATTAGAGGTGATGCATCGATGAAGCCCATCCCTTTGACAACATTGCCTAATTTTTCAGGGGCTTTCCTATGAAGATCAAGATACATTCCTTTTTGAATTTGACATTGTCTGTCGAAGGTACGATTATATAGTTGATGCTTAGAAATTGAAGATATTCCCTGCCACATTATAAGGAGAAACCCTACGATGGTTCATGGTTTTAGGGGGGGAAACTATCTCCTCATAGGATGACATGAAAATATTTTCCTGGATAAGTATTAGGATTGCTGAAAATCCCATGATATCAACGAACAAATCTTTAAATTTATGCAAAAGGAAGATGAGAATATGGAATATTGTGTGGAGCGCTTCAAAAATAATTTGTAGAGGTCGGGCCATAGTAACCTGGACAAGGACATCTTGAAAATCATCCTTCTCTAGGAATTAAGGGAAGAATCTCTGGAGATTTTTAACATAGTAGGAAAAGGGAAAATATTGAAAGAATTTTTTGATACTATCGGCAAGTTGTGTAGTCAGTGTTCATGAGGAGTTGCGAGGAACAAACAAGGAATTTAGTCATTGAAGACATCTAGTGGGGGAGTTAAAAAGGTAGAAATAAAAAATCCGCTGGAAAAATTGAGAACCAATATCTTGAGCACATTGTCTTCTCAGATAGACACATTACAAGCAAAGCAGAAGAAAATGTAATTGGAGAAGACCATGGCCATATTCTGCTGGCAAATCAAGAAGAAACACCCACTGAAGGAATGTCCATTAAACACTATGGAAGCTTGTGCAATCTGCGAACAAAGTCATTCAACCAGCTCATGCCCTTCTCTTCCGGGATTGAAGGAAATCTTTTAGGGAGCTAATGAAGATATGGAAAAACCATATTTTATGGGATTGAAGAAGCTATGGCAGCTACGACCACCAAATATGAATCAAGGCATTCCTCAATCCATTTCTCAACATTTCAGTAATTTAAATATTGGTCCTCATTCAGTAAAGTTTTCACTTGCATGGCTCTAGTATTGTCAATACTGACCTTCGCAGCCATGGTTGCCTCAGACCAGTTCAAACCCTTCATGGTCCTAGAATTGGTGTGGACCTTTTCCTCTAGGAAAATTTCCCCAACCTATGCCACAACTAGCTGGAACTACCTTTTAGTATTCCTTCTAGTAATTTGCCCCTTCTTACTCAGCTTCCCATCCAACCTAATCCAAATCTTGACAAAAAGGGAGTTCAACAAGCTGAAACTCTCAACCTTCCTTCGTATAACATCTCTACCATAGAATGTGATGAGATAAATCTGCAATCTGGGCCGGTAGTGAATGCTCATACTTCACCTATTATTATTGAAAAATATAATGATAAAGTCACAGAACCAGAACCAAGGGTAGTTGGGGATAAACCAAACCAAGACACTGGAAATCAACCACCTCCTCAACCGACTATTATTCATGGACGTCAAGCTAATCGACCTTATCGTGAAATATTGGCCCTCAGTAAACAAAACCCTCAGGCAGAGTTTTAATTTTTAGGGGAACTACAAAACTTGTTTTCCAAAATTCCCCTAATTTAAGCTATGAGGGATGTACTAATTTATGCAAAAAAAATCAAAGAATATTGTTCCAAAAATCTTGGAAAGAAATCAAGGGACCCGCTCACCATCCATGTTATGGGGAGGTTGTGTGACATCATGATGGGAAAGTATATTCTTGTCAAATATGGGGATCCAGGGAACCCAATCATGAGAGTAAAAATAATTGGGATTGATATACCAAATGTATCGGTAGATTTTACCCCCGAAATAAATGTTATCACCTCTAAAACTATGCACACATTGGGTCTTCAAAATATTAAACCAACCCCTATTGTCTTAGAATTGGAAGATAGGTCTATAGTAAGGCTAGTAGGGATCACTATTTCAGTTGACTCATGGCACTATCCCATGGACCTTTTGGTATTAAAAACGCAGTCCCCAGCTGGTGGTCATCATTTTATTTTAGGAAGGCCTTGGATTGAAAACGTAGACGCCTATATTGGGTTTTGGTAGGGAAATATGGTTATATCTAATGGGAAGGTCACAAAGAATCTTGTCCTTTATCCTCCTATAGAACCAAGATCATGACAAAAACCATCATTTAGACGAAAAAACCTACCAATAAAAGAATCAGAACCGAAAAACGAAGAACTCAAACGAGTCCTTACCATTGGGCAGGCTCTTCACTTTAAAACAGAAACAAAGAATGATGCCATTAACACTTTAATCAGTGATCCCTATTCCATTTCTAACTCAAATCGCCAGATTCTGGAATCTGTCATGAGCTATAAAATGTAGGAAAATACTGAATGAGAAGACGAAATTGAAAGCATACCTACAACTTTGTCTCATGATAGTATCTCCATTGAAATCGAACGAGGGAAAACGTTGAACATTAACACAAACATTTTAGAATATCAGAAAAAAAAAAATCCTAAAAGTTATTCAATACCATAAGGAAGAGTTCACCTGGGATTATACATATATGAAGGGGATAAATGACGATTTATTCATTCATCATATATACATTAAAGAATATTTCCAACTTGTGAGAAACCCCATAGAATAATGAACCGCATCTTAAGGAACATTGTCAAAGACGAGCGTCAGAAGTTACTCGACATAGGATTTATTTACCCCATCTCAGATAGTCAATGGGTGTCTATGCTGGTTATCATTCCTAAAAATAATGGTAAATAGCATATCTGTGTGGACTATAGGGAATTAAATAAAGAAACTCAAAAATATCACTTCCCTTTGCCATTCATTAACCAAGTCCTGGATACCTTGGCCATCATCTCCTTCCTGGACAGGTTTAGTGGGTATAATCAGATCTAGATAGCCACTGACGATCAAGATAAAACCACCTTTACATGCCCTTGGGGAACTTTCACATATCGAGTCCTTCCATTTGGTCTTTGTAATGTGCCTACAACATTTTAAAGGGAAATATTAGGAATTTTCTCTGGTATAGTTGATGAAAATGTTGAGATTTATATGGATGAATTTAATCCATACATGGACTCATTTGCAGAAGGATTTGAAAAATTAGAAAAATTACTCAAAAGATGCAAGGAGACTCATGCTTCTCTGAGTACGGTCAAATGTCACATCATGAGGGAAGAGGGAATAGATCTGGGAAACTTGCTCTCAATTGGTAGAATTTGAGTTGATCCTACCAAGGTAGAGCTAATATTACATTTTTATGTACCTAAGACACCCACACATGTATGTAGTTTTATTGGTTGCGTTGTATATTATAAACGTTTTATAGAAAAAATTTCTAAGATAACATCTCCACTCTTTCAGTTGTTAACTAAAGATACAAAATTTTTGTGGATAGATGATTATGAAGTGGCTATTATGAAGATCAATGAACTTGTTTTTGGAGATCCAATCTTGCGAGTTCCAAACTGGGCACTCCCATTCCACATACATACTAATGCCTCTCAGATAGCAGTTGGGGCAGTTTTAGGACAATAAGAAGATAAAAAGTCATGTGCAGTTTATTATGTCCATGATAATATTACTCTTGCTGAATTAAAATAAACGGTAATTGAAAAATAATTCCTAGCTGTTATTTATGCCATCAATAAATTTTGACATTACATTAATGGATATCCTACTTTTTTCATATTGATCACGCAACGATCACGTACTTGATGAATAAACCTATCACCCCTGTTCGCATTATAAGGTGGTTTCTTTTGATTCAAGAATTTTACCTTACCATAGTAGACAAACCAAGGAAGGATAATGTAGTTGTTGATTTTATATCTAGATTGGATACTAGTGATGAAGGCACACCCATAGAGGATAGTTTTTCAGATGAACATATTTTTGAAATTTCTACTAATACTCCTTGGTATGCAGATATTTATAACTATCTTGCTACACGAACGATGCCTCATCATTTTTCATAAATGTAATAGCGGAAGCTTATTCATCATAGTGCCTGATATTATTGGACAGTAGGATATCTTTTCCATACAGGGGTCGATCAACAAATCCGATGTTATGTAGGAGAGGATGACATCTATGAAGTCCTGGAGGCTGATCATGATGGCCCTTGTGGAGGGAATTTCGCAAGTAAGAGGACACGGTATAAGGTGTGACATATGGGATATTATTGGCCCTCCATCTTCCAAGATGCATGAGACAATTTCCAAAGGTGTGATAGTTTCCAACATATGGGTCAGCCTAGTCGATCAGATGAAATGCCATTATAGCCCCAGATAGTCCTTGAGCCTTTTGAAAAATGGGCTATTGATTCCGTTGGCCCTTTTAACCCACCTTCACATCATAAAGTTAATATTTTTGGTCTGCACGGATTATGTAACCAAGTGGGTGGAATCCAAGGCTGTTGTGAAAGCAACATAAAAAGTTGTTCCATATTTTCTATTTGAATATATTTTTCCTTGTTATGGTTCTCCGAGAGAGATTGTTTCAGATGGAGGAGCGCAATTCACATCACATATGCTAGAAAGGCTTATGAAGAAGTATGGAATTAAACATAGGGTGACATCTCCATATGATCCCTAGTCAAATGGTCAAGTGGAAATAACGAACAAGGTATTAGATAAAATTCTCACAAAGACTATGGTAATACATCGTCAGGATTGGGCTGAAAAAATTCCTGAATATCTATGGGCATATAGAAAAACATGGTGGAATACAACAGGGTTTCAACATTTGAGTTGGTTTATGAGAAATCCTCATTGTTTCTAATAGAATTTGAGATTAAAATGCTTACAACATCTCTTGAAGTAGGACTAGATTTTTCAGAATCCCGGAAACATCGATTAGAACATATAAATGAATTAGATGAAATCTATTCAATGGTTTTTCAGAAAACTACTGTGATTCAACAACAGAGAACAAAAAGGCATGATAAATTTATCAAGAATAAGATTTTTCACAGAGGAGATTAGGAATTATTATATGATTCCCGTTTTAAGGATTTTAAAGGAAATATTTTCTCTCATTGGATGGGGCCTTATGAAGTTGATGCGGTGTTTGATAATGCAACTATCAGACTTGTCACAATTGAAGATACACATGCCTCTTTCATAGTAAATGGATATCATCTGAGATTGTATCACCGCCCAGCTTCTAAGGATGCCTTCATCAAACATCTCTCTGATAAATCTAGTTTGAAGGTTATTAGTGCAGAGAATTCCTCCTCTGCATCCTTGAATTAATATATCTCTCTCTCTCTCTCTAGATATATATATATATATATATATATATATATATATATATATATATATATATCCCATATATATAGTAAAATAAATAAAAAGCTGTTACTACTCAATTGTTTTTTTTTTGCAGGAACTACTATTAGTTTGCAATTCTACGGAGATTAAAAATTTTCTAAGTACTCGGTGTTGTTAGTCCTCTGATACTGTTACTCTGGAGAATTTTATAAGTGTCCAGTGTTGTTAATCCTTCCGTGTTCTTACTCCTCCGATGTTGTTACTCCGTAAAATTTTCTAAGTACCCAGTCTTGTTACTCCTTCGATGTTGTTACTTCGAAAAATTTTCAAAGTGTCCGGTGTTGTTACTCCATAAAAATTTCGAAGTATGTTGTGTTGCTACTCCTCCGATGTTGTTACTACAGAAAATTTTATAAGTGTCTGGTGTTGTTAATCCTTCAGTGTTGTTACTCCTCCGGTGTTGTTACTCCTACGATGTTGTTACTCCTCTGATGATCTTACTCTGTAAATTTTTCTAATTGTCCGATGTTGTTACTCCTTTGGTGCTGTTACTCCATAAAATTTTCTAATTACCTGGTGCTGTTAATCCAAGAAATTTTCTAAGTATCTGATGTTGTTACTCCTTCGAGGGTGGTACTCTGGTGATGTAAGTCTCCAGGTACGTCCCTGATCAAATTTTGTGGATTTGATTAAATATTCCATTAAAATGACATTGACATGACTATGGACAGTCATATATTAGCTGGGGGTGTTGTCATGACTGAAACGACGACGTAATCAAATCGTAACAATGATCTGTCAACATCATCATCAGAACTTGTGATGATATTACATTCCACAATTCTTACTCCATTTCACACAGTTATTAAGATCCATCAGGACTAGAGATAAGTACATTTTGTTAGTTAAATAGTCTTTTCCAATCCTGAAAAATAATTATCATCATCATCAACCATGATTGCCATAATCCACCATGATTTTTCTCATTTTCCAAAAAATCACCTTCTGTATTTTACTATTACCAGACTTCATTTTCTACCATACTTTCACCGAAAGAGTTACCTGCCGATACTCCCTCCCAATGGTCCTATGCTATTTCGAAGTGTTGTTACTGAGCTATCAGGGAATCGGTGGATTGGCCGTGAGACACAAACTAGAGAATAAAAATTTGGCTCGCATCAATGCAGTTGTATGTCGGGTTTTTTTAGACGCAAGTTGGGATGTCTATTTTGACAGGTTGCAAGGATTTGACAAAACGATCACAGCCGAATTCGCATCGAACCTTGAGGGAAATCACTCGAGAGTGCGGGGTTTGGAAATTGTTGTCATAGAGGAGGTCATCTGCGTGGTCAGTGGATTACCACATCCGGGGAAAAAATGTTTTTTCTCGGAAGTCCCCTTCGCCATAATTCCCAGAATTGTTTTTACAAGATGAGGAAACAACAATTCAGAAGTGAAGGGGATATGATCATAAATTCCTACCACATCCATGGGGTGAGGTGTCATACTTTGTGATTAGATATATAACCTGTGAAGGGTGGCTCATTATTCTGTTCAGATACCATTTCAATATCTTGGTGCATCTTTGGTTTCAGAAGGCACAAATTCAGTAGCTGGATATTCCTTTCTTCATATGGAAAAGTCTTTAGTTGATGGCACAATCTGCCTATCACTCCCGATAGGTATTAGTGGTCCTTAAAAATCATGGGTTGGTCCAGTTACTGGTAATTCATGTGCTGGCTCAAATCCTTGTGCCTTGGTCACAATTTGTTGAATTATCATAGGAAGAACTTGAGACCGTAATATTTTCAAGGGAGGAGGACGAAGTAGAAGAAATGGAGGTAGAAGTGGCCATAGTCGATGCTGCCACAAAATAACCAGCATCGCCTGTTTGTTCAGCAAGGGAAGAAACAATGGACACAGAAGAAAATACAGTTGATGTTGTCACATAAGAACCAACATCGCCTATGGGTTTAATTGGGATGGAGGCAATGGAGATGGAGAATGAAGTGGATGTTGTTCCACAGGAATCAACATCAACTGAAAGTGAACAAAAATTATTTTCACCAGTCAGGGGATTGGTAAGTGATGTTGTCACACAAGAACCAACACCAATTTTCCAAGGAAATGTGGAACCTAAAGCAAGTGGTGTTGAAAAATAATAACCACCACCACTAGCTCAGACGAGCCATGGAATTATAGAAGAAATAGGTCCTGTGGTCGGCACTGCTCCACAAGAACTAGTGTCGACTACTAGACAAGAAAATGATATATAAGGAAGCTTGATCTAATCAGAAAACAAAGAAGGTGAAGAGAAATAAATTGAGGCAACAGGCATGGTTGAGATGTAAATTGAACACAATGTTCCTCATTCCCCATTTCTTTCAACCTTACCAAAATGGGAAAAGAAATTTCATTCCCCTCGGCATTCGGTGGAAGAAAGAGTTTTCCCTTCAATTCTAGATTTTTTTGGAATTTTTTTTGATAAATGGTCGGTACACTCACTCAGGAGCTAGTGCTTATTGATACACATACATAGAAAACTGTAGAATTTGATGCAGCGGTACGAGAACCTACGTTGACGAAAGTTCAAGATGAAGAAATGATGCCCAATGCTACCCTGCTAGAAGAAATTCGTCTTATAGAAGCTGACCTGTAGGGGTAAAAAAAAAATCATAAACCTTTAGAAGAGGACCTTGGAACAAAAAAAGTGTAGGGAGAGGATATCGAGGGAGTTTCCCAAGTGTCTGTAGAAATCCTTGAGCCAGAAAGAGAAAAATGAAGAGATTTCTCCCCAAGTGTAGGAACAAGTCATATAGGTCAGAGTGAAGGAGGAGTCAGTTGACATGTTTGTTTACCACAACCCACCAAATCCTAAACAAGCTACGGGGCCTGACAAAGTTGACGTTAAGAAAAAACTTATAGAGAAGTGTGCAAAAAGAAGACCCCATCTCAAGGAAAGGTACCCACTTCAATTTAAGGAAGCCATGCAATTAAAGAGAAGAAAATCGTAAGTTAAGAAAGTAAGTATCACATTTACAGAAAAAAGTAAGGAAATATAAAATAAAGGCTACAAAACCTAGGGCCGAAGCTATCTCGAGAACATTATACATAGACAGCATTCCTACAACCTCTATGGATTCACAGACCAAACCCACTAAATATATTTTCGAGGCCCGGGAATTTTTTTTATCTGTTTAAATTCAGAAATGGCTGGCTTCTGCATCCTGTCTCAAGCAAGGAACAATTACTTTAAAGGCCCACCAACAAGAGGTAAAGAGAGCCCGTGATCATGAAGCAAAGACTGTTACTGGGTTTATAGACTAGTTGGATAAAAATAAAAAAAAACAGGAGAATCAACAGAAAAATATTGAGACTTTGAAGAGCAGGTGCTAGTATTGAAGGTTGAAAAAGAAGAAATGTTTACCTTGACACAATAGGAAATGGTTTGTTGACTTCCTGCTCATATTTATGCTATGTTTATTCATGAGAAATTTATTTTCCTCTATATGGAGAGCATCGGTAATGATATTAGTCATGAAATTAATATCTGATATAGTTTCTTCCTATCGTGAGGATTCATGATGTCGTGAACCAAAATTTGATGTGTGAATTATACATGGATGATTATTTCTTGAGCTATGATCAAACATTTAATTCAGTTCCATTTGTGGGAGAAGTCCATTTGAGAGATTTTACCTACTACAACATTAATCATGTTAAGTGGAAAAAGGCTTTCGACACATTTGAAGAAAACAAAGCCACAAAGCCACTTTTCTTAAGAAGGGAGAATGGTTAGTCTGTGAACATTTATAACAAGCAAGCCACCTTTTTACAGATTGAGGGGCGTAGAGCAGAAATGTTGGAAACACAAAAGTGGTGTAATAATTTATGTACCAAACAGGTGGTCACTTTCCAAGATGAGGACGGGGATAGTTGCTAGAAAATATGGATGTTGTCATCATCAGCCGCCAAAATCTGAGAACCTTTTGGGGCGCCTAACTTTGCATGAGCATTAGAAAGGTTTCCACGTTATATTTCATGCATCCACACTTGTGGGGTTCAATGGATGGGTTTGAGGTTTCAGTTTCCCATCGTTTGGATTCCAGCAGATCAATATGCTCTGGCTTACACCGTGGGCAATGATTGGTGGAAGGAAATTATTGTAAAAAATGGATATAAACCCCTAGGGATAGAGATGGCTGATAGGTATGACCTTTCTTAGCTTCATGCTAAACATAGCCTCTCCAACCCAGACATGTTGAGGCGACGCGCTGGATGAGGACATGCAGAAAGACCAGTTGGGGGGAGATGTTGGGAGCCAAACCTGCACATATTTTACTTCCATTCTATCCTATTTCCTTTATCCATTTGTACTACTAAAATTAAATTCATGTTCTAAAGTGCATAGGTAAACCCCTCCTCATGTATTTTTGGAGTATTTAGTCAATGAATAATAGTCATGGGGGTTATTACCTAAGAAGCTTACTAATTTAGTTATTTTTTAAGATTCGGTGGTCAGATGACCATATTCACAATTGCAGGAAGAGATACTGAGCTGGAAGAACTATCTTGGGAAGGCCTACAATGACACAACATATTTAGAAACTTTCCTCTCCTATATTTCGCATCTAGTTTTGTCTATGATAACGACCATGTTATTGTAAGAACTAGTTGCCAAGATTTCAGGAACTACCATTGTAATCATTTTTATAAGAAAGGGTATGAAGTTGTGAATTGGGGGTTGGCTATGAAAGGAATTGAGATCTGTAACAAAACTTTTCAATTAAGTTAATGCAAATTATCTTTCTGTTATTTTCGTGAGTCTGTGATTATATCGTAGCCCTGATAAAGGAGTTTGTTAGGTCCCTCTATTACTATTATAGTCCCTTATTGTTGTTAGTGTAACCCCCTTATTGTAATTATTGTACCCTTGTAACCCCCATATTGTTATTATTGTGCCCTTAAATTATTATTGTTAGGCCGGCTAGGATTACATTATGGCCCCATGGACTCCTATATATAGAAAGGAGGTTTGGTAATTTGAATAACCCAAGAATTTTTCATTCATGTAATGTATTGGAGGTTTCCCCCTCGAAGTGGCTTATTTATAAGGTGTTGATATCTCTTTTATTCTCTTTTGGAGTTGGTTTCACAACATTTGGTATCAGAGGTTTGAGATTCTAGGGTTTCGCTGCTCCAAAGAGGTCAGCGTGGAATTTTCGCTAAAACTTTGTTTCTACGAAGGTTAAGAATTTGAAATTTTTAGAGTGGGAAGCCAAAATCCTAAGGAACATCTTCAAAAAATTTCAGAGCTTGGTTCGCAATATTTTCGGAGATAGGATCTGTGCAAGTTAGGTCATTTTGTAGGCTCCTGAATTTAACCTAAACAGGTCATCGTGGTATTTTCGCAATAAATTTTTTTCTACGAAGTTTCAGAAGCTGAAATTTTTAGAGTGTGAAGCCACAATCCTGAGGAACAGTTTCAAAAAATTTCAGATATTTTTTCACAACATTTTCTGAGATATGATCTGTGGAAGTTAGGGCTTTTTAAGGCTTCTGAATTTCATCGCAAAGAGGTGATCATGGGAAAATCTTCATAGCTCTCTCTCTGAGAATCGGATTGGAATGCTATAAAATTTGGCCACAATTGCACGGAATTTAGTTTTTTTTCTATCCATTTTAGAGCCAAAGGAGGAAACAGTGACACGTGGAAAGTTGTACAAGTTCACTCTACTCAACCAGTCGTAAATTGGGTCATTGTGGGAGATTGGAAATAAATTTTACTCAAGGAATCCAAATCAGATAAGACCTATGGAATTTGAAAGAAGCTTCAGAGGGATACTATAGGGCTGAATTTCAGATATTAAGGATCCATAATTATAGAGATAATTCAATTTCAATATCGAGTTCCTCAAAAGCAAGTAAAAGGTGTGTATTTGTTTTTTCCGAATTGCATAACTCTTGTTTGAAGAATCAAGTCGAATTGATTCCAAGGGAATATTGTCGAATAGATATCAGTATTGGATTATAAAATGGCCCCTAAAAATAATTCAACACCCATTAAGACTTTAGAAAGCTCTACTATGACTCATGAAGAGGAAGAATGGCAACATGACATATCAAAATTACAAGAGCAAGTGCAAAAAATTTTGCTCTCACAAAGAGCAACAAAAACTGACACGGAAGTTTTGAAGAAAGGCATGGAAACTAAGATGGATGGTTTGAAGAAAGGCATGGAATATAAGATGGATGGTTTGAAGAATGGCATGGAAGCTGGCATGGAATCTAAAATGGAAAACATGAAGAATGATATAAAATCATACATGGAAGGTTTGACAAAGATGATACAAGAAATTTTTCCTAATGGTGAAAAGATCATAGAGGAAACTCATGATGAGAACAAAATAAATGTTAATCATGATTTCATAAAATCTAATTTTGGCGGGAAGAACCACCATATTCCAAAAATGGATATGAGGAAGTTTGATGGAAAGGATCTTGTAACATGGATACTACAGATGGAGAAATATTTTTATCTCCATAATGTGCAAAACACACAAAAGGTACGCATTGCAACTTTACATTTAGAACAAAATACATTTGTATGGTATCGATGGCTTTGCTCCCGTAAAAAAATTGTCACTTGGTCAATTTTTACAGAGGAAATGATAGCACATTATGAGGATACAAAGAGAAACACCTTCTTTAGCCAATTGATAAATCTCAAGCAAAAGGGTTTAGTGGGGCAACACATTGAGGACTTCCAAAAATTGAATATAAGGGTAACTGATATTCCAGAGGAACACAGGATTGATCTCTTCATAGGCACTTTAAAGGATAACATCCAACATGAAGTTCGCTTTTTGGAACCTGATTCATTGGAGAAGGCATTCAGGTTGGCAAGAAAAGTTGAATGTAAAATTATGGCGACAAGGAAGCCTACCACTCAATTCTATAAAGAAGGAAGTGTTGCTACGCCTAGATTTCCACAACCTACAAGGTTGACACCACAACAATTGTAAGAAAAAAGAGCAAAAGGGCTTTGCTACAGTTGTGATAGCAAATACACTAAAGGTCATAAGTGTGCTGAGAAGAAATTATTTTACATAGATTGTGAAGAGGAAGAAGAAATTGAACAAGAAGAGGATATACACCAGGAACCAACCCTAGAAGAGGAAGAAATGAGTCCGACCATATCGTGTAATGCATTGGCAGGAATTACCACTTTTCAAACTCTCAAGATAGAAGGACATATCAATAAGAAAAAGGTAATAGTGTTGATTGATTCAGGTAGCACCCATAATTTTATTCATTGTAAGGTAGCCAAGGAATTAAATTGTTTCCTATACCCAGCACCAGAATGTCAAGTGATGGTTGCAAATGGAGGAACTATAAATTGCTCTCGAAAATGCCATAATATCAAGCTAACCATGGGGGAATATGTGTTGACAAGTCCAATGCTTTCCATTCCTATGGGAGGTGCTGATGTTGTACTAGGAGTACAATGGTTACAATCTTTGGGGACGGTAGCTTTTAATTTTCAAGAACTTTTCTTGAAATTTTTTTCAGAAGGAAAGGAAGTCGAGTATTGGAGGGAAGCCAGGAAAGATAATAAGCTCTAATGTCATGAAAAAGTTTCTAAAGAAAGAACAACGAGGCATAATTGCACAATTATGCTCACTAGAAGTTCCAACATCAAAATCATCTATTTCTGCAGATCTCCAAAAAGTCTTGGACAATCATTCCAAGGTTTTTGAAACTCCAAAAGGAATCCCACCTATTCGTGATCATGATCATGCTATTCATTTGATTCCAGGAAGTGTTCCTCCAAACATCAGGCCTTATAGATATCCTTATGTCCAAAAGAGCGAAATTGAACGTATGATTGGAGAAATGTTAGAGGCGGGTATAATTCAACCTAGTCAAAGTTCTTTCTCTGCTCCTGTAGTATTGGTACACAAGAAGGATGGATCATGGCGAATGTGTCCGGATTATAGGGAGCTCAATAAGCTCACCATTAAAGCTAAATTTCCCATTCCTGTGATTGATGAATTATTGGATGAATTACATGGAGCAATTTATTTTACCAATTTGGATCTTCGTTCAGGATATCATCAAATTAGAATGAAGACTGAAGATATTCCAAAAACAACATTTCGAACTCATGAGGGTCATTATGAATTTTTGGTCATGCCTTTGGCCTTACCAATGCACCTTCTACATTTCAAGGGTTGATGAATTCCATTTTCAAACCCTTCCTTAGAAAATTTGTGCTAGTATTTTGTGATGATATACTAATCTACAGCAGGTCTTGGAAGGATCATGTTGAACATGTTGACAGGGTGCTCAAACTATTGCAGGAGAAACAATTATATGCAAAAACATCCAAATGTTTCTTTGAGTACAAGAGGTGGAATATCTGGGTCATATTGTATCTCACGAGGGTGTTAAAGTAGACCCTAACAAAATTAAAGCCATTAAGGAATGGAAAGTCCCTACAACCATAAAGAAGTTGCGAGGATTTCTCGGGTTAACAGGGTATTATCGCAAGTTTGTTAAGAATTATGGGAGAATAGCAGCACCTCTAACAACATTATTGAAGAAAGATGCATTTTCATGGACTCCTGAAGCAACTAAGGTCTTTGAACATCTTAAAGAGGCAATGTGCCTAGCACCGGTCTTAGCTATGCCAGACTTCACAAAAACCTTTATTGTGGAATGTGATGCCTCAGGAAATGGAATTGGTGTTGTTTTAATACAAGAAGGAAGACCCATTGCTTTTGAAAGTCGTCCAATCAAAGGAAAGTATTTATAGAAACCTATTTATGAGAAGGAAATGTTAGCAATACTGCATGCACTAAAGAAATGACAAACTTACCTAATGGGAAGACACTTCAAGGTAAAAACTGATCATGATAGTCTTAAACACTTTTTGAAACAAAGACTATCTTCAGAAGAGCAGCAAAAATGGGTCACAAAGATGTTGGGTTATGACTTTGAAATAATCTACAAAAAAGGAAAGCTTAATGTTGTTGCAGATGCACTCTCAAGAAAGAATGAAGAGGTGGAAGCATTTCTTTGTGCCATTTCTATTATCCAACCAGATTAGATAACCAAAGCAAGAGATGAATGGAAGAAGGAAAAAGATGTATGGACACTCATTCAAAAGTTGCAGCAAGATCCTAGTACATCTGATACATTTAGTTGGAAAAATGATTCCTTATGGTACAAAGATCGCTTATATCTTTGTAAGAATTCCCAACTAAAACAAAATATTGTTTTGGAATTGCACACTTCTCCTTTAGGAGGACACTCAGGATTTTTAAAAACTTACCACAGGGTGAAGAAATATTTTTTTTGGGATGGCCTTAAATCTGATATTCAAAAGTTTGTGGTGGAATGTTTGGTTTGCTAGCAGAGTAAAGTTGAGACAATTAAGACCCCGGTCTTCTACAACCTTTATCCATTCCAATTCAACGTTGGGAGGATATTTCAATGGATTTTATCACTGGTTTACCTAAGTCCGAAGGAAAGAGTGTCATCATGGTGGTAGTTGATAGACTTACCAAGTATGCCCTTAAATTATTATTGTTAGGTAGGCTAGGATTACATTGTGGTCCCATGGACTCCTATATATAGAAAGGAGGTTTTGTAATTTGAATAATCCAAGAATTGTTCATTCATGTAATGTATAGGAGGTTGCCCCTTCGAAGTGGCTTATTTCTAGAGCATTGATATATATTTTCTTCTCTTTTGGAGCTGGTTTCACAACAGAGTTGGGCTCACTCTCCTAACCATGTGCTGCGTAACTTATGTGTGTACTTAATTTGTGTTATTTTATTTTGTATTTATTTATTTTCTATGAAAGTTAATGTAGTTGTTGTGAATGTATTTCTAGTTTACAATTAATTGTTGTTTTTATTTCATTACTGATACAGTGGTTTTTTGTTTCATATAGTTTATCGAATCCACGATTAATACAAAATTGTGTAATTTTCATCTGCATTTATTTTTCATGTTAGCCTTGCAATAACCAACACATCTCAGATTGATAATTAATGTGGGAAATGGTTTGAATATCTAGTGTTTTCTAGTGTCTAAGCTCGAAATAGATTAACCCAAATTAATCTTTCAGTCTATTTCATAGCCCAAACGAGGACTCTCTGACTATCTATGAATCGAGCTCACCACTAGAACTCCATGACACCAATCCATAATTAGGGCCAAAAATCCCTTGGAGCCAGCAAGGTCCTAGAGCCACCAAGGCTCACCCAAATAGAATGTATACATTTGGGTATGGTTAACTAAATAATCTCACAATCAATCAATCTAAAATCTAATACTCAGGACTCTCTTGCTCCTCACTCTCCAGAACTGAACAATCAACCAAACCCTTGAACAACTACAAAATAACCAAATGCATGATTGAATGAATTCCTTTATAGGAAAAAAATTCTCGTTTATAAATTCATGCCACTAAGTTCCAATGTGGCACCCCTAATGACACATGAACTCCAGGGTGAATTTTTCACTAAACAAACACCCAATTTTGTGCTTTGTCTCAATGTTTGTGCCCCACATATTCGTTTCATGGAGTCGTCTATGAAACTGACCTTATTCGATTAATATTATGAATAATTAGATTTTATTTTCAAAATCGACCCTTCAGCCACTTAGCAAAATTTACATAAATATCTGGACACAGTGGCCCCGAAAGAATATCTTATATGAATAGATGGACACACATGCCTTACAATGTAAATATGGCTCACTAGCCCAATAATTAAGTACGTCCATGCCACTAAACTAAATATCCAAGTACGTAAACATTAGAGAAATTTTGAGATCTAAAATGGGCCTCCTAAGAAATATTATAAAATAATAGTGGAAATAATAAAATAATATTTGATTACCTAATCAAAATTTGGAGGGAAAAAAGAAAAGAAAAAAAAAATTACTCATATTTCAACTTATCTCCCCCCAATTTCACTCAAATTTTGAGCAGGAGAACTCGTTGGAGTGTAGAAAGGTCCATCGAAAGTATGCAACATGGGTACTCCATGGATGATGAATTAAATTCCACATCCAACGAGTTCTCCCACTTTAAATGTGAGTAAAAATTCATGGAGATAAGTTGAAAAATTAGTATTTTATTTTTTATTTTTTTATCTTTTTACATTTTTACTCCAAAAATGGTGAATCATACCCCCATGGTTGGCATCATCATATTCAATCTCATTTATTCTTATAAATTTTATTTTGGTTGTACATATTTTTTTGAGGCCCATTTTTTACCTTAAAACTTCTCTAATCAATTACATTGAATTAGACAAGAAGGGGTATTACATTACTCAACTTATTTTATGCATTGTCCTTAGTGCATTAGATCTCCACAATATGAATTTTCCATTTTATAGTAACTTAAGCTCACAAACATCTTCAACACACACAGAGAACATCGAAATATGGATTTAAAAAAAATTAAATAAAAATTGATATATATATATATGTATATGTATATGTGTGTATATATATATGTATATGTATATGTGTGTGTGTGTATATATATATATATATATATATATATATATATATATATATATATATATATATATATGTATGTATGTATATGTATGTATATATATATATGTATATATATAGATATACACACACACACACACATATACATATGTGTATATATATATATATATATATATATATATATATATATATATATATATATATAACCCTCTAGAAGGAGAAATAGTAATATAACAATGAGATGGAAAACACAATTTTTTTTGTATTGCAAAAGATGTAGTAGTTGTCAAATGCCTTAACTATAGACATTGTTTCTACATAAAATTTCCTCATTCAATCCATGTATGCAAACATATTTAATTTTTCATTTATTGTTGCCTTCATGCATGTTTACCTTTCTAAATTTATATACTAGCCCATCCTAGAGAATTTTATCAAACCTATTACAAATTTTTATAGTCATTTATAACAGCTCTTATCCCTATTATCCACACCTGTTATGATTTTTGATAAAACCATGTCATAATTTGTCATTAGTTTCACCATAATACCTAGTATGGCCCCATGACCCATGAACACCTGTCGAAAGGCCTTCCACGACCTTTATACAAATTCTATCTTAAAATATGTTAAAACTTGAAATAAACTTGGCATAGGCCTGTGATGATACCTAGTATGGCCATGTGATGTGGCAAGACCTATTATAATACTTGTCATAACCTTCATACCAGACATGTTAAAAGACTTGTTGAAGACCTGCTCTAACCTTCTATCGTCATGTAATAATTCAGTCACCAGACTTGTTATAACCTATTATAAACATGTTATAACATGTTATGAACTTGTTATCCATCTGTAACCAATTCCCTACAAAGGGCTTGTCACATTCTTGTGACCAATTAATTTGTTTTTATTTTGTAATAATTTCATCACCTGCTTGTGAAAAATTCTATAATATGCTACCAACTTGTATCTTGGTTATACTCCCCTATACCTGGTTACACCAGTTGTATCTCTGTATCAAAATATACCTACATTTATCACATAAAGCTCCTATAATAAATTCATGAAAACCTCACTATTTGTCATTATTTTATGCGATTCTTGTTTCGAAACTATCATACCTTATCCTGATCATATAGATGCACCTATTTTGTAACTCAACATGTTGTTTTCCAATAATTATCATGTATGATTGTACAACTCTATTTATTTCCCATAATTCACATCTCTGACCTTGGGACACCAGACATCATTTTAAATTCTACACTTACCAAAATAAAATCTTGATTTCATTATTACTAGTGATAATTCTCTACTCATAAAATTAATAATCGATTCACAAGTATTTTATTCTTAGAAATTTCAATTTATAATTCTTTCATTCCTACAGAAAAACGTAAGATATGCTAATTGAATTGATACTTATCTATGCATGATTTCATATGTCTCTGAACATTTAATGTCACACCCAACCATAGACCATGTTGTTCCTTTCCTTTTGGAAATCGGTCACCCCTGAGATGGGGCCTCGACTCTAAGGCTACCTGAGCCTTAAACTAGAGCCAATAATCCTTTCACATTAGGATTCATCCACTATGGCATGATTAATTGAATAACCACGCCTTAGTCGATTATAGAGTCCAAGCACGTGGCTCACCAATTGGTCAGCCAATTACAAAGTCTAAACCTAGGTTTGGCTAAATTTCTGTGAACCAAATTCCCACCAGAACTCCATTTCACCCACAACCATAAACTAGAGCCTGAATATGTAGATCAACGTAGGATATCAAACCAAGATGCATCCAATACAGTGTTATTAACTAACTTTAATAATACCTTCATTAGTTTCAGAGTCCACACATAAGACTCACTAACTACTTAAGCACAAAATTATTCACAAAATAATCCCCTTCTATTGAATTAGATCTTTAGAATATACTTCTTTGTAGGCTAAATATAATGTTGAATTCATTAGGAACCTACCTACCCATCACCAGGAGCATACTTATTAACCTTCACAAATGAGGGTGCCAAACCTTAGAAACCTCCAACTATTGATTTTCCAGGGTTTCTAGGTACTCCTCAATCCCATCCACAATCTACTTTACTCTCATGTAAATTAGATATTCAATGAGATCATCTCTCTCTTCTCTTCACTTATTATTCTCTTTTCTTCTCTTCTCTTTTCCCTTTTATTCCCTTATCTTATCTTCATAATTTCATTTATAGGCTTAGGCATTCACTTCAATGAAACATTCCCTTAGAAAATCCATCATTCCCAGACCTTCAAGATCGTAGACCTACAAGGCCATTCCTCCATACATTTTATTTCCTCAATAGTTGCATCCTCAACAGGACAACAACCATGATTAAATCTTCATATTAGCTATTCCATAATCACTTCAACATAATGTTGTAACCTAGCATACATTCATCAAACACATGATCATGCATCACATACCTATGTGCATTAACGACATATAAATCTATATATCATGTTTAATATATTAAAATAAAATAACAATTGGAAAGGTTAAATAAAATGACTTGTTCAATTTCTTTCATAACATGAGGTCAACAACATGGTTGTCCTATTTCATGTCTTTTGCCATTATTCATGTATATTTTATCGACTACGTATATCTCACATATGTTCTACCATTCAAACTATTGGATCTCCAATATGTCATTCATTTCATCCTCTTTTCTTTCATGTTGCTTCATAATTTTCCATATTTCACAGCTCCCTAACCATACACTAAGACCATATTCATAATTTAATATGGTTTTAAACACATTATTTTCCAATACATTTATTTTGGTATTTTAAGTGAATTTATGGTTACATATTAGAAAAATCATATGTACTCACTTATATATAAAATTTTGGTGAGTTTTGTCCATTTGTAGGCATATTTGAAGATTCTAAAATAGTCCTATTTGGCCTCCAAGACTCAAATTCGAATTTCATCTTCAAAATCTTGAAGATTTGAGATCATCAATGAAGAAACATTCATGGATAAGAATCATGGGAGTTCTCATAATTGTATCTTATCAAATCTAGGAGATATTTGTGAGACAATATAAAGATATGTTAATTGCTAGATTTCAACACATGGTTGTAACCACATGATATATTTATGGATCTACGAGATATTTGTGGATCTACATTTATGAGTTAGTTATCTTACATTTTGTATAAATAGTATTACATACTCCTCTTAAAAGGTGTGAAACATTTGGGAGCTACGTTCATGCTTCAATGTATATTTTTAGATGTTAAGGATTGACACTATGCTTATGATTGATGTAATGAATACATGGTTGGTGTTTAGTCAAGGGTTTTCTCAAATTTCCACCTCTCATGCACTTTTGGATGACCACCTAATGAGTATGGAATGTATTGTAATGCCTTATTTTTAGTTTCTTAATGCTAATTTTAAGTATTTTAATTAGATGAATTATTTATAGTTTTTCATGCTCATTACATTTATGTTATTTTGCAGGTTAAGTGTTATTGGTCTCATTTCATATATTCTTTCATTTTTAATTTTCCTGATAGATATTCATGAATGATTATAATTTGACAATGCACACATTAGTAACTTCAATTTATATCTCAATGCTTTCCGAAATAGGTTGCCTTTAAATTTCATAGCTTAAGAACTCAATGTCTTCTTAGTGTAGGATTTACTGCTTTCGAGATTAAATTTACTTTCAAAGTCATTAGACTAGATCTAGATTCCTATTGGTAAAATATATTTACTTTCATGTCACTATAATATATTTATTTTAATGTCAATAGAGTAAGTTTACTTTCATGCTAATTTTCATTTAAATTTCATATATTGAAAGATTGCTTTCCAAGTTCCAAATTTGATACTTTTTAAAAATAAAGTGTGTGCATACTCATCTTAGACATTTTTCCTAAATAGGTTTTCATTTCAGTTTTGTCATTTCTTTTAATATATTAGGATTATATTTTTGAATTGAATGTTGATTCCTAACATATATTGTGCACCTATACTTCGCAAGCTCACAAATCCCGAGTTTGACAATTTAATGACAATTAATTTAAATAACAATTAAATTAACCAACAAAAACTATTTGTGTATCTAATTTCATGTCATACTGACAACTATTTATCCAATCCTTTCCTTCAGAATCCTATGTCTTAGTTAAAGTCATCATGACCTTGTTATAGCCTATAACTTTATGGGAATTTTTTCTCAGCATTCATGCCCATATTCCATTTATGATTTTACCAACATGTTCTTTGTTTCAATAGCTTTCCATTGACTATTCACTTGCCAAATTTTGATACCAAGGTGAAAAGTTGTTCCCTCTAGAAGTTTTAGCTCGATTTCTTATTTTTTAATGCCTATAGTTTGTTGTGATATTTTTCCTCACAAATATAATTTTATTTAAACTTTTGGGTGTTCCATCTTATTGTCATCTTCAATAGCTTTCTATTGATTATTTTTTTGTTTCATTCTGATATTTGGGAGAAATTTATGCCCTCCAGAACTCTATAACGTGCTAGGCCATTTTTGGCATCTTTAGGAATCCTATTGTTTCCTTCTAAAATTTCTCAGAAATTTTAGCCCCAAATTGAAATTCTTGGTGGATGGATGAAATATAATAAAAATTAACTCTCTATACACCAAATTATGATCTATGGGATAAATCTTATCGCCCTATGAATTTCAAGATATTTTCTTTCATTCCTTCTATATCTGAAATTTAAAATATTCTTACTTCCAACATGCATGTAACTACCTTTCTTCTCTGCTGGTTAATACGAGTCCTTGGCATAAAAAATTCCTTATCATTGTTAGTAAGTCCTACTTGTACTCTTAAAAACCCTCAAGTTTCCATTAGAGTCGAATTGGTTTACTGGCCTCCCATTTCCTTCCACGTGCCCAGTAAGGTTTCAGATGGGCTAGTATTACTATGTATAATTCAATGATAATATATATATATATATATATATATCTTATCATTGAATTATACATAGTAATACTAGCCCATCTGAAACCTTAGACTCCACCTCAACATCTAGCCCATGCCACATTGTCCACCACATTCCCCACCCAAACCATAACCATAACAATAATATACATAATAAAATATGTGGGGTTGACACGCTATAGTTATATTTTATTCAACCCCATATATATATATATATATATATATATATATATATATATATATATATATATATATATATATATATATGCCCCCTCTGGGGTCCACAAAATATTAAATATATAAAACATAACTTTTGGCCCTCTCGCGGGCCCTTCATGTCCACTATGTCTTTACATGCTCCAAAATATCTTTTATAAGATATATATGTATACTAAATTTTTGAAGACCCCACATAACCATACAATAGATGATGGTGGAAGAGCATAACTTTCAACTATTCTCATTAAAACGTGGAGCCCACTAACCACATGTTTGCTTCATCGATGGTAGAGAATGGTAGATTGGAAACTTAAGATCTCATTCGATCTCAAACTTGCTCGAACATTAGCTCCAAGTTTTTCCCTAATCGATTTGACAGTACAAATCACATCCATCCAACGATTGTTAGTAGAATCATATTCAAACATGCATCTCATTTAACAGGGCCTTTGTGTTCCAACATTAAAGGTTTCATTTCGCCATCAAGGTTCCATGGTCTTTCCTTTTTCTGACTGTTGGTGTAAATGCAGCTATTTAGCCTTAATTAGCTCCAGTTCAATTCTAGTTATTGCATGTGATGTGCACTTGGATTTAGCTAGTTAACTCGAGTTCTTAAATGTGGTGTGCACTTGGATTTAGTTAGTTAAATCTAGTGTTTGCATGTGGTGCATGTGCACATTAACAACATAAAGAACACTTATATTCAGTTAGATTTAATTATCCATAGTCATTTCATGTACAACTAAGCTTAATATAGTTGCATTATGTATTGATTGTCAAACTAATATTGGGTAATTAGATTCATTCTCAATTCCATTTTTTCTTTTTCAATTCTTGCAAGTTTGTACAATTATTCTTCAATTAGATATGTATTTTTTATCTAATAATTTTACATGGTATCAGAGCAACAGGGGCTTGGAGAAGGTGCATGAACAATATTTTTCAGGTTTGAAGATCAAAGAATTGGAAATTGTTTGGAGATTTGATTTGTAGGTCTAAATATTGGAGCATCGTGGAAATTGTTGCTACAACTACAAGGTGAAAGAATTAAGTTCTCATATTCAGGTATTCTTACTCCATATAAATACTTTCAATCGAATCTAAAGATTTTTCTTCACCTCAAAGGAAAAGGCATGTATGTGTTAGTTATGAATACAGAAGCTAAACACAATTCCTCCATTGAAAAATGAAAATAATTCAACGGGATGGATGAGGCTTTTGGTATTTTTTTATTGTCCATATCTCCAACATTATGTTTCCACGTGGACACATACAACACTCTGAATGATGTTTGGAAAACCTAAGAGAGTTTATTTGGAAATTAGGATGAGATGTAGGCTCATATTATCGAAAGTGAGTTTAATTCCTTAGATCCAAATAGCTTTGAGAACATTCAATATTTCTTTACGGAATTCAAATCATTGCTTCTACAATTACATGATTTCAATATCGATAAATCCAAATAAGAAGGTCAAATAATCCTTTTTATTTTCTCTAAATTAGGCCCTGAATATGTTTTTTTAATTCCAACATTTCTTAGAGTTATACTTGCAACTGGAGATAAATGGAAAAATATCAAACTTGATTCATTTATTGAGTCTCTCATTCATGAGAAGGATAAGATCATCAAAATGGGTTCATTAAAGTCTACAAATGCAAATCCACTTTCCATGCATTGATCTGGATTTATGCAGGAACACAATAGAATACACATATAACCACAAATACAAAGATGAAGCTGAAATAACACTTCATTTCATTAATATCAAAGAACTGAAATTTTCTTAGAGACAGAATGGAAATAAACTAGCTAGGGTGATGGTAGAAAATCTCTGAGAAGAGATGTGGTAGCTACAAACCTCTGAATTGTGCTATAATGAGGCTTGAGGGACTATTTATTATTGAGAAATAACAGAGAACTCTAAACATCCAAAAACCTAACCCCAGGAGATGAAGCACCAAAACTATGGGCCCCGTTTGGGTAAATTGGTTTTTCAACTTCCCAGGGACGTAAATTCATCATACGATCTTTGTTTGATGCATATGATACATCATTAGAAAGATCTATCTAAGGACTACAACTATTGCCATGAATATCGATTCCAGAATGGTATGATCTTTTATGTTTTATGCATTTAGAGTTTCATTTTTTTGTGTGTGTGTATATATATATATATAGATATAGATATATATGTCGTCGATGGTGACACTGATACTCTTTTTGGTTTTCTTTGCAGATGCGTGGCATACAGGGTGTCCCTTTGCCTTCTTGGTAGGCCATGAGCCTAGGAGGAGGGGTACGCATCGTATGGGGCATGCCCAACTAGGGGGACAAATTGGTGAAGGTGGCCCCTCAGGGGAGGGTACTAAGTGTCTCAGCTGTTGGTGGAGATGTTGCAGTTTTGGAATGTGTAGAGGCTGCAAAGGTGCACGTGTCAGAGGTTGAGGCACTCCTGGAGGCTTCCAAGACTCAGCCGTTGGTGGTAGAGGCTCGAGTAGTGGATGTCGAGGTTCAGCTGACAACTGTTGAGGCTCGGGTGACATATGTTTCAGCTCATGTTGAGGTTGCATATGCTTGTTCTTAATACTTCGAGGATTCATGGAGTCGGTTGGAGATGCCGACTCGAGGCTTGCCGACAAAAATTTTTGATGACCTGCTTGACATATGTCTAGAGACACTAATGGCCCAGGAGAGGGCGCATCGCCCGAGTTTACACTGAGCAGCACTTGTTGTGGCAACTGTCGCTTCGATACTAGCACCAGGTGCTCATGTGGGTCCAAAGGACCCACTTGCTAGGGCTCATCCCTAGAGATGTGGTATGCATGATCAGGGAAAGAATCGATTAAGAGGATGCTCCCCTATATTAGTGATATGTATTTTTTTACTAACTTGATAGCCACCAGGCTTGTTTTGTTGTATACTGGGACACATATTTCTTGATTTATATATGAAAGATGTATTTTGATGACTCTTATGATGTGTCTATGGTTATTTTCATGATGTTTTTATATGTTTATGATGGATGTTATGTTTATTATGGATTATTTGCTTATGATGGTATTTTTCTCATGGTTGATGGTATATACGAGATGCATTCCAGTTTAGGACATGGTTAGCTATGTGATCGGCTACTTGAATTTTATCTCTTCATATATGTGTAAATTTAATGTGATCAAAGAGGCAAACAAATATTCATGCATGCAGGTACTTCCTAAATAGGCGTGAATCCCATACTTGAAAGGTTTGGTTTAACTATGATACCACTAAGTGGGAATCAAGAAATACATGTAAATGGATGATGCCTTGGTTAGAGGCATCATTTAACAGTATGATGACTGCATCATATTTTTCTTTATTATTTTTTTATTGAACCAATAAACACTTTGTTGGTGAGGTAAGGTGATCAGTCAGGAGAGTATATGGCCCAGGTAGAGATAGCTAAATTTTGTGACCATCAAGAGGCTCCATTAGCGAATCCAAAATAGTATATGGGGAGATGATCCATCTGCGACAAAAGAGCATGATTTTTAGACCAATTCCATGATGATTGTGATCACCATAAAAGAATTATGGTACATACATATTTACTCTAGGGTACTGAGACTTTTCTTTTTATGGGTGAAACTTATTGAGTTAAAGACCATTTATGGGGTTGTTTAAGCATGTTTCATTGTGCTCTTACAAAATGTAAGCTCCCTTGAGGAGAAAGTGTTTGATAATGTAAGGGCCCTTCCATAATTTTTCAAACTTCCTAGGTCCTACGATTTATTTTGCAATGTCATAGTGGCGCACTAGTTCCCCCTCGATAAATGAGTGGGGTGATGTTGCGGTCAAATGACGCTTTCACCCTTTTCTTTTGGGCTCCATTTTGTTGGAGAGAATCTCTCCAGATTTATTCGACGATTTATATTTGTACCAAACGTTGCTATAAATGTTGAGTATTAGTGAGAATTTCTATGGATACATGTGAGGTGGGGATTTCACATTTAATGGGAAGCACTACCTCCACCCCATATACTAACTGGAAGGGTGTGAATCTTGTTGAGGATTTTACCACTGTGTGGTATGCCCATAAACCTAAAAACACCATATGTTGTAAGTTGGTTTTGTGGTTGTTTACCACGCATTGTAACATCATTTTGAAGACTTTGTTGACAACTTCTACGTGGCCATTAGACTTCGGGTAGTATGGTGATGAAAAGTCATGTGTAAAACCAAGGTGTTGGGATAGCTCCTGGAATATTTCATTCTCTAAATCCTTTCAATGGTCAGACACTAAATCCTTGTCTACACCAAATAGTGTGATGACATGGTTGAACGTGTTGTAGTTTTTGCAGTGTTGTTGTATGTGGGCATGGCTTTTGCCATTTTGGTGAAACAGTCGATGACCACTATAATGTAATTTGGTTACCTAATGACGTGGGTTTGCTATTCATGAATTCAATGGCCCAATTGTAATGGGGCCTACTATAATGACGGGGTGCATAGTAGCTCTTGCCTTGTAAGCGTAGCATCGACATCACTCACACATTTTGACTTCTTGAATGCTATTGTTGAATAGGGTGGGCGAAAATTAACTGAAATGTAGGAATATTTTGGTAATAGTCATACCAGAGAGGTGGTTTCCATAGGCCCCACTATTGCAGTCATTTAGGACCTGCTCAGCTTGGTCATGAGTAAGGCATCAGAAAAAAATGGTGTCGACACCCTATGAATAAAGGATGTCCCCCATCAGAAGGTATCGAGCGTCCTAATGGCGTATGTGCATTCGGTCATCACGGTTGAGCCGGGGTTTGAAATTTTGGTTTCATAGGAAAATAAGGATGTCGCCATACCAAGGGTCATCCATTGTTATTGAGAAAAAATGTTCATCCAGTAGTGAGTCATTAACAAGGGATTCTTGGTTCTCATTAAAGAGATCAGTAACGAACATGAATAGGATGAGTGATTTATTTCTCGTGGGGGAGCTAAACTCTAGGTTGAATTCCTACAATATAACTATCCATCGAGCCTACTTATGGTTCATCATGTGGCGGGTTAACAAATATCACATGGGTTTGATAGTTCCTATGACCATAGTGGTTCTAACGATGATGTAATGTCAAAGCTTTTGTACTACATGTACTAGGGATGGGGTTGTTTACTCCTCTAACTCATACCTCAAGGAAGCCATGGTTAGGGTCTTTCTTACATAATAAATTACATTCTCTTTGTTGTTTAGTCCGTTTTGGAATAGCACCCCCACGATGGATGTATCTAAAGAAGATAATTATAATGGGTAGTATTTTTCATAATTTAGTGGACTGATAAAGGGGGTTGAATACAAGGTGTATTTTAGTGCCTCAAATGGGTTTTGAGCCTAGTCATCCAATTTGAAAGGAATTTCTTGACAGAGAAGACCCAGGAAGCTCTCTGGGAAAGTTGTGTAGTCGAGGACAAAGCATCGTAAGAAGTTGGCCTTACCCTATAGAATTTGAAGTTTCTTTAATGTTTTGGGTGGTGGTAACTCTCTGATTGCTTGGACCTTGAGGGGATCAAATTTAATTCCTTTGTGAAATACTATGAATCATAACAATCTTCTTGCGTTAACAGAAAAGACACACTTGAGAGGATTCAAGCGTAGGTTATATTGATGACATCGTTGAATTACTAGCCATAGATATTCTAAATGGTAAGCTCACTTCTTGGATGGTACCATAAAGTCGTCTAAATAGGCGAGGATGAGATGAGCCACGTCATGGAATACATAGTTGATGGTCCGTTGAAAGGTGGTGCCAACATTTTTAAGATCGAGTGGCATAACCTAGTATGAAAATGTGCCCCAAGGGGTAGTGAATGCAGTATTCTACCGATCCTTATATCGAATAAAAGTTTGGTTGTACCCTGAGAATCCATCCATGAAGGATAAGGCCTCATAACTGACACAAGCATCAATGAATTAGTCAGTTTATGGAGTGGGTAGCTGTCTCTCGGACAAGATTTTTTTAGGTCTCAAAAATTGGTACAAACTTGAATGGTGCCCTATTTTTTCATGAGGGGTACACAGATGGAAACCCAAGATGTATAATAAATTATATAGATGAATCTGACTTTATGGAGCTTGTCTATATCCTGTTTGATTGCTTCAATTTTACATGGGTGTAACTGACATTGTTTTTGGCAGACAAGTGATACGTCAGGCCATGCTTTAATATGATGCTCGATGATAGTGGGAATCGAACCTGGAATTTCCAAATAATCCCATGCAAAGATGTCCCTATACTATTTTAATAGGGTTGTAAATGCCGATACTTCTTCTAGAGATCATGCTTCCCCCAGAGATATTTATTTGGATTTTCTTAGTTTTTTCGAAATGTTTACCTTGATGGTAGGTGAAATATTCGACATATTTCCTTCCTTGAATGCATCGGGAATTGGGATAGGGTTTTTGAACCAATCTACTTTTCCTGGTGGAAGGATGTATTTTGATTGAATGGCATACATGTCCTGGGTTTTTCTGTTGCTAGGTACGAATGCTTTTTCTGGTAGAAATAATCAGTGGTTGTGCATGGTATCCCACGGACAATCAGGTTTTGTCATGATGTCCAATATATCATCATCAGAGTGAAACAATATGTCTAAGGGGGAATTGTTTTGCGCGAGGTTGTGAGGAATGGATTCGGCCCTAGCATTGTTGGTCGACAGGCATGAATATGATTCTATCGTTGATGTCGTGGAAAAAGATGAGGTTGACAGAGCACATATGGGATGGGTCTACATCGCCCAAGGTACTACCACCGGTGTAGTAGTTTAAGTGGTCTTGAAACCAAGAAATTATGAGAAAAAAACATGATTCATGGTTCCCATAGATGATGAGATTAATTGTATATGATTTTTTGTTTTGTCAAAATTAGATGGTGGAAGGATTTCTGCGATGTTTGTTTCGATTTCGTCTAGAGGAGGTCCATGCTCTCTTGGCGGTGTACGAGGGGTACAAGTATCTTCCTTTAATTGGAGATTTTTTCAGATGAATAGGTGCCCAAATGTTTACAACATAGGGCATGCTTTTGTCTCATGGGCATGACTCGTGCAGATGTTGCACAGAGTAAAATTACTTAATGAGTATATGGTATGCGACCCAATACTACTCTCCATGCAAGATGTTGATGATTTTGGATGGTTGTGCATTGGTGCATTTTTGCACTTCTTCCACCTCCGAATCTTCAATCTTAGATGGTATGTAGTCTTTGGGAAAATTTGATTCAATGCTACTCTAGCTACTCTTAACCTTGAAAGGTATTGAAAATCAATCACATGGAAAAATTTCGAGAAAATGCAACAATATCAGCGAGTGATATTCCCTTAATTAGAGAGGTGAATGTCGGGTATGGGGATGACCATGCGAATAATGTCAGTGAAACTACTAAGCTCTCACCATTTATTTAACATGTGGTCATGTTTATCACATATGACACATGACATGTGTGATTGTCTTCTTACCTTTCTGGGGTGATGGGTCACCTTCACATATCTAGCTGGTTGGTGAATAAAGGGGGGAAGGTCTCATTGCTACTGACTGCCTATGTTTTGGTAACTCGAAACGATCTACGACTGAGTTATTGGTGACAAATTAGTGTATTTCATCTAGCATTAGTTGAAACCGGGGGATGTAGGGACAATACCAGTGTGGTGACTATCTTGGAAAATTAGAAAGGAATGTAATTCCTTTGTGTTCCAATCCCTTTTGACCACTAGGGTGATTGGGTAAAATTTTTGGAATGATACTAAATCTGGGCACTAAGTGATCAAATGATCACATTCGTCACATAATGCAAAGGCTGGGACTAGACGTTGAGGGTGGTTGTGGGTAGGAATCTTCCTTTCTGGTAGCTGCCTCCCTTCAGATACACATATAATGGACCTAGATGCTTCATTCTCTTGCAGTATAGAGCTCTCTATGAATGATGTAGATAAATTTTCCTATCTGTGGTTTTCCTCCACATATAGGTGTATGTTTGGTAACAATACACAAAAATGAGGGATGTAGTGACAATGTCATGGATGGTGATTTCCACTTCAAATTTGACATGAATTTTCGAGTATGGAAAATGCTCTATGGTACACCAGGTCAATTGGGTAGAATATTTGGAAAGAATCTAAATATTACCACTAATCGATCAAATGATCAAGTTCATTGCACAATGCACATAGCTGTATTGGAGAATAAGGAATGTTTTCTTTGAGAGGTGCACCCACTAGTTGTCATCTCTCCTCTAAGATATATAAAATGGTCCTAAATTCTTCAATACCTTGGGTTGTGGTGTTGTATGTGTATTCTGCATCCGATTTTAATAATTCAGGGTTTTCAACAATTAAGTTTTGCATGAAATCTAACATAGATCGGAGACGATGGATATGGGGACAATGACGCACATGATGATTGCTTGAACATATCTAACATGTATGTCGTCTATGTCGAGATAATTTTCTTTGGGAAACGTGTGGAATTGGGTACCAATGGTTAAATGCCCTTAACTCGGGGAATTTAACGATCAAGTAATCAAGCCCATCACACAATGTGCAAACTGGGGCATGTGGTTTGGCCTCTGTTTTCCTTCTTTGATCCATTGGGTTTGTTGAGTACAAGCATGATGTGTGCTCTTCTTGTATGTATAAGATGGTTTTCATCTCATCTTCTTCCATCTGCATGAATGTTGTAGAGGGGTCTTGAAGATTGGATTTTTCTGGGGATTCTAATGAATCACTATATTGAGGCATTTATGGGCAATGATCGGTGTAATGCCCATATTGGTTGCATATGGTGCACACATGGTTGGTGCGCAATGTTTTACCTTGGGTATTCATGATCTTTTCCTTTTTATGGGTGGTTGAGGCCGTGACAGTTCTCTCAAAATGTAGAATAGCTTTTAACTCATATAATTAACGGAAAATTTCCATAGGATGGTGTATGGCTTTGCACAATGCACAAGGTTGCAATTCCCTAGAAAGCCTAAGTGTGTCGACCTTTTTCAATTTCTTTTTATCCTTCGCGGTGGTACCAAATAGTGTCTCTACATGGGCTTATTTGGCTATTGCGCCTTTTTCAGAGGTAATAGGAATTATTCTTGTTGAGGTAATACTTGGGTTTCCTGATGTGGTCGGAGGGGCCAAATACTCGAATGGTATTGCGAGAGACATATTTGGCAATGTAGGGGTTGCCATGAATTTTTGCGAAAAAAAACCAAGTGGGGGATACAAAAATGGGGTTTGGGATATATCATATGGTAGAAATGTCGAATCAAAGGAAACGACATCCATGCTGTTGGTTTCTAGTTCTAGGATGGTTTTGGTGTTTGATGAACTGATCATGCACACTGTTGCCTCCATATTTTCTGGGGCATCCCCTAGTATTATAGCGGGGTGTCCTGGGTATCTTCCCAAGATAGAAGGTGGTTTTAATTGGTTGGGGCCAAATTTTGGATATCTTGTTATTGGCTCAGTAGTTGCATCTACGTATGGTAGTACAACAACTAGAGTGGTCGCAAGTTTCTTTTCATAGTATGTAAGTTGTGCAATGGTGACGATTATGTCTTCATGAGGGAATATCATTATCCTAAAAATAGAGGATGCTATCGCGGTCATAACGTACAACTAACTACACCCCAAGGAGGATATTGTAGTTTAACTACACACCTAAGACCTCAATGTCTATGATCATTGTTTTTCCAGCCAGGTGTACTGGTATATTTTGTAAAATACCTACGGGGGTTGATGGGTGCCCATCATATGCTCTGAGCATGATGTCAGATGGTTTTAATTCAGGATATCCTAACTTTATCCAAACATTCCTAGACATGATGCACGTGGACGATCCTTCATCCATAATGCAACGGTGTATGGTGATGTTCTGAACTGAAACTAGTATTTGGAAAGGGACTAGAGAAGGAATATTGGGGCCTACCTTGTCTAGAATGAAAGCCATTAGGAGAGAGTTTGAAGGATCGATCATGCGTAAAGTGGAAAGAAAGGATTTCTGATGCACTGGGCATGATTTCAGGACTTCAGATGCTGACATGGATGCTAGAGATTCAACTAAGTCATCCACTATACTATAGCTATGAGAAAAATTGGAATGATGCAATGTTCAAATTTTTGGTCCTTTTACCATTTTTGGGAGGGGATTAATAGGAATTTTTAATATGGTTAATGGTGCAATAGGTACGGTCATACTTGTGCCTGCAGGGTTGGTTTCCAGGGCTACATTGTAGTTCATATTCCGTGTTTGGAAGAACAAGTATTCTCCATCCATGTAGATATCATGGTTGTTTCCTCCGACATTGTTTTGGGGTTTTTGTTGTTGCTAGGTGTTAACCACTTCCTGATGAGGGAAGGGCTCTTGCATCACTACATGCTGTTTTTTTTGTCCCCCTTGCCCTCATTTACCCTAAATTTTCTTCAACTCGGGGAGTTCAGGACAGTGGTCGGTGTAATGTCCATATTCACCACATATGGAACAAGAATAATTTGCCTTTATACTAGTTTTCTTATTTTTCATTTGTGAGTTATTTGTTGATTCCTCATTCTAACTCCAGTTGGAGGTGCCTCCAGCCTGAGATCATGGGGGGCGTTGTTGACTTTTCCACCCTGTCCAGAGTCTCCCTCTGGTTTTCTCTATGGTTTTTTCTTTGCAGCGTTTGTAGGATTATTATTATTCTCCCAATTATATGAAGTTTGTTGTTGAGGTTGGGAGGGTTGCACAAGGGAGTGGTTTTGCTGTCCCTGGTTGGAATATGTATGTTGGGGTGGCTATTTAGTCTCAACATTTCTAGATGAATATTTAGTCCCCTGCAAAGGAGGGTATGGATCTCCTTGCGGTTGGTGGTATGGAATTTTCCTATTAGCCATGTTCTACAGAGGTGCAGGATGACTATGATATTACCCTAGTTGTGATACATTCTCTGTAGTATCATAAGAGTATCATGGGTACTGATAACTATTGTTTGGTTGACATTGGGCTAAGGACCCTATCAAACCGTCAGCAGTATTCGACACACCTAGTAACTCTCTATAATTTTGGAGGCATGAGTAATTTGGAACGATATGGTAGATATATCTAGATTGAGTGTAATTGAGCTGAAGTTTTTGGGATTTAATGATGGAGTCCTCTTTAGATCAAGGCTTTTAATTTTTCACGTCTTTTGGAATTTCAGCTGTGAGTGTTTTCAAAAATAAGTGCAAAAGAACTCTATCATCGATATTTGCATTGCACAAGCTACAATGCCTCTATCATTCGTGGAGATGGTCTGATATGTGAATGGAAAGTGCTTTTCTAAAATGAGTAAGGAGTTCCATTGCCAAATCATGGTCGATTAGGAGCTTGAAGAAGATTAGGAACGCAATTTCGAGGTCACTGAAGGTTCCATATGATGGAGAGGGTTGGTCAACATACCAATTCAATGTCACTTCGATGTCACTTTGATGTTGGCCCTGTAACGGTACGTTGAAATAGTCTTAGCCGAATGGTATCATCTATGATACTGTTAGATGAACACCATAGGTCGAAAGTCATAACATGATTTCTTGGGTCTTCCGATTTCTTACCTTCAAATTTTAGAATATTCGAAGGGAGCTTCATGGGCATGGGTGTTTAGTTAGGGCTATGTGCAATGGGTCATTCGTTAACATTGTCAGATCTGGAATATTTAATGATTCTAAGAAAGGTAACATGTTATTGATCTCCATCATATAATTATGGTGCATCAGTATGTGTATAACATACTTACCGATCAAATAGGTATCTGAAATGGTACTTACTTTTTTGAGGTAGCAAAAAAAACACCCGATTTTGAAAAGTGGTGATGTAGAATCACCCTTTTTTTTGGAGCATGTTTTTGGTACTTTAATTTTTTTTAAATTTTTTTTATGTGATGATTTTCATGTCAATTTTGAATAGTGGTGGTTTATCATCACCCACTTTTTTTAAAGGATTGATTTTCACACTATACATTTTCTAATGTCTTCTTCTTCCGTGAGATGTTTATTTTTAACCGCATTTATGTACTTGTGTTTTAAAAAGAAAAAAATATATTTTTTTAAATAAAAATTTGTAACGAAATCTTCATTTTTTCACATAGATAATTTTTTTTTAAAAGGGTCGATATTTTAAATTTTAAATTTTCTATATGTTTATTTATTATTAATTAATATTTCAATGCACATCAAATAATTGTTGGTAAAAAACCAATATTTTGATCCCTGTGACAAAACAATACACATTTTCAATATAAATAGAATGCAAAAAATACACTTTTAGAGACTTTTTGTTAAAAAAACATGCTAAATAAACTAATTTTTTGGGAAAATATTAACAAAAAAACTTGATAAAATGGCATTTTTTATGAATTTTATGTCGAAAAATAATAGTAATCATGTTTTTTTTGCAAAAAATAAGGATTCCTCTTATAAAATATCAAAGTCGAAACATTACAAGTAAAAATGATTAATAGCTCTAAAAAATGAGCTTTATTTGCAAGCATAACTTAAAGATCATCAACAATATCAACTAATCCATCTTCACTATCTTCTAGAACATCATTAATGTCTTCTTCCGCAACAATTTCTGCTTCATTTTGGTCATTGTCATCTTCTAATGGATATTTCATGTCTCAAAATATTCCAAAGTGTCTTTTTCCAATCATTCCATATAATGGTGGTTGAGGTTCCTTTGATTTTTTTTCCACACATGATGCATCTGGACGAAATTGAAGAGCATTAATTCTTTGTTGAATAAATTTGCATTGCACTAGGTCTTTCTCAATGGTAATGCAATTTCTTCCTTTTTGTAGGCAACATGCTAGTGTTGTACCTAATCATCAAGCAAAAAAAAAAAATAAGAAAATTAGTATAAATATATAAAAAGTAGAAAAAATTATTTAAATTCAAATTTGTGTAATAAATCTTACCTGAACCTAAGAATAAATCCAAAACCCAATCTCCTTCATTTGAACATAGATCTATAAAATAGTTAATCAATGCTTGTTGTTTCTCATAAATGTTAACTATATATACTTTTTCATCTTTATCCTCATATGTTAGTTTTCTTACAACTTCATCATGAACCAATACTTGACAATGACTCTTCCCATCTACTAGATTAATAAGAATATGCTTATAGCTATCCTATTTTGTGCAACATTAAAAATGGATTAACTCACAATAATTTATAATAGGTTGATCTTCACAAGAATCAAGATTTGAATTCTCCCTGTAACATAACATAGTAAAAGTTCAATTAAATTGTACATAAATAAAAAAAATTAACAGTAATCGAACATACAATTTCAAAGTCTTACCATGTAAGTTCATCCTTGAGTTTTTTTTTCCCCTGAAGCTTGTTTATAATTTTGCAAACTCTGTGTCTGTATGAAATGTCAAAAATCCCAAAAGTGGTGATGTTGTGACTTCTTGAAAACCCGTAACCACTTTACTAAAATCTTGATAAGGATATGGTTCATTATCATATTCAATATCTGGGTAATTGAAACCACGAGGAATATTTGCAATAACTAGGGCATATTACCTTTTAGGTATTAGTTTTGCAATGTCTTCACAATCAGCTTGTATTATTTGATATTGGATACTGTTGAGCCCATTCCAAATTAAATGATTAAGAGTAGGATCAAGTTCAACATTCATAAGACGCTTCTTTTTCATCTTTTCCAACTTAATTTTTTCAATAAATCCTTTGAAAGTCTCTGGTACTCCGTTTCCATCCTTCTTTGACATCTTTAATGACATAATATATATATATATATATATATATATATATATATATATATATATAAGTAATAAAATAAAATTAGCTTACATATGAATAAAATGAATGTATAAATCAACATACCTTATTGAATGCAACATAAAAATCTTTAACTGTTACTGTAGAACTTGATTCTGGGTAGTGCTGCACAACATCATCCCAACAGTCTTCATTCAACATTTTAACCATATGTTCTTATATTTTCATATATATCTTCTGACTAAATAAATAAAGCTAAAACTATTAATATAGTGACATGTATAACAAATTCTACCAACAACATTATATTTTATTTAAAATAAAATTAGAAGGAAAGGAAAATAATAAATAGTTCAAGAATCTTACTTTTGAAATTCTGTGCACATTTCATCCATTGATAATTCACCCGAATTCACACGTGATATTACTAACTTGAATAGTTTCTCATCCTTCACTCCTTGCATTTTTCTACAAGGTGTGATAGTCATATCCTCTGGAAGTTTCTTCATTTCAGGAACTGTCTTACTGTTGGTACATATTATGGGTTTAATCTTTTTAACCTTCTGATTTTTTATGGAAATATTCCCCCACCTCTCGAAAAAATCGTCAATCAAATCCCATATCTCGTCAGTTCTAAATGCCAACTGAAAAATGTTATCCATGCTTCTGAATATATTTGAATGCATTTTTCCATCTTTTGCTTTGATTTTTTCATCAATTTGATAACCTGTTTCCATTAAACATTCCTTCTGAAATGTTAGACTAACTTGTGTCTTGTCCCCACCATATTTCTATATGAATTCATTATGAATAAATCTGACCGTTTGGATGAAAGTTATTTTCATTCTGTACTCATTATCTGCATTATGATCCCATGCCAACAAAATTGATTCTATTTCTGTTAAATCAACGCAAATGATGCATTTGACTATTTGAAAAAGTTATTTATTGGGATATTCCTGAATAAATTGTCTTTTAGCCTCTACCGAAAGGTTCCCTCCAATTACATAATATGTATAATCAAAAAAAATTGTGTTGTCAAATGCCTGTTTGCTGGGAACCTGACACAGATCAACAAGAACCACATAATCCACCACATGCACATATGGATTGAACCTGAACAATGTTTTTAGATTATGTACATGTAGGTGATGGGCCTTTATAATTTGATCTTGAGATTGTCCTTCATCTAGCTTACAAAATTGGCTGACATTAAGATCAAATGTTTGACCACCATAAATTAATTTATTTCTCCTCAACTCATATCAAATGGAATTTTATTTTTTTTCAATAATGCGATCCTCTAACTCAGCACCTGATGTTATGATTTTTCTTCTTCCTTTAGATCTTTCAGTTTCTTCTTCACTGCTCCTCATGACTTTTACATGTTGACAAATATTTTATTTCTTCTGTTAAACACGCATGGTGAAAAACACAAAGGGAAACTAAACAAACATAGATAGAAAGATAAGCGTGTGATGATTTACTATTAACCATAGATGTGCCAAGGTCGCTTGGACTCCATTTGTGATTGTTCGGCTTCCACACCTACCCGTTGAGGATTAGGTGTCCAACATTCCCCCCCTTAATCCGAAGGGGTATGTGTGAGTCCAAGAAGAGATTTGTAATACACATATGCAAAGTATGCATGGCAGCACTTAGGCTAAATCAGCTCTCTGAAATGTTTGCATAAAGAGGTGGTTTAAGGATGACCACCAACACTGGAACACAATGCTTATTGCAGCTCCCGAAACTCTTCCAAATCTGGCAAGAAGCTGAGGGCTTCTGCTAGAGGAAGTGTCCCTCATATTTGAAGAGGGACACCTTCAACCTAGAAGAAGGGAGGTCTGCAACCTATGATGGTTTAAGGATGACCACCAACTCTAGAATGCTTGATGCATTTCCCGGAACTCTACCAAAACTGGCAAGAAGCTGAAGTCTTCTACTAGAGGAAGTGCTCTGAATTATTTAAAGATGAAGAATATGAACCTCACATGGATGGTTTAAGGCTGTCCACCAACCAAAGACATGCTCATGGGAATCCATGTCTCTGGCTACAACTCTGAATCTGGAATGACGAATTGTGGCTCAGGCTCTCTTGAACTGTTGTGTCTTTGGCTACAACTCTGAATCTGGAATGGTAGGTTGTGGCTCAGGCTCGCTTGATGTGGATTTGAAGCTTGTAGATGACCACCATTTCCCCCCTGTCAGGTACAGGGTGAAATGATGGAGAAAAATCAACTGCAAGATTTCTGAATATTTTAGAACAAGTTCTGACATGTGACTTAAACATCTTCTTGGTTGTTGATGCCCATTTCCAAGAAGCGATCCATCCAAGATGAATATTTCTTCTTGCAGGAGGCTTGTTTCTAAAGCATATATGTGAAGAATGGGTGTGCCGACCACAGTGCTTGCATGGGTGAAGATCAAAATAATGATATTTCATATGGCCAACTCGATCACAGTGTTGGTATTTTACAATCTGTTGTGGTTTTGGAAGAGGAGCAGGATCCGGAACAACTGTAGGTGCGCTATCACGAAGAAATCTGGTACTCTGAAATTGAATGGGCTTGGAGTAGTCTGGAATATGAAAGGACAAATCCTTGTTATATCCAAGACCAATTTTTTGCTTGTTATGGACAATCTCTTCCCAAGTTCTGATGACGGGCTTGGGAAGAAAAGTGTGAAAATTTGCATCTGCATACAAATATGCTTTTAAACTAGGCACTGAATGTGAATTGGCTACAACATGGGAGTCTATGTCAATTTTCTGAAGAGAAACAAGTTCAGAATGATGACTCTTTTTCTGAAGCTCATCTTGCTGAAGCTGAGACTCCAACTGCAAAAACTCAATCTTTTCTTGTGCTTCTTGCAAGAAAGTTTGAATATTAAAAAGAGTGTCCTTGCTCATTTTTACCTTATCATGAACAGTGGAATGAATGATGTTATTCAAAAACTCTAATTCATCATTGATTTTAGCTATTTTTCTCAACAAATCAAGCTTACACTTCAAAAAATAATCACAACTATCAACTAAGAAGAAATACCCACTCACAATGTTAGTACAATACAATGTCACCACAAAATATTCTTTTAAATGTGCAAGAAAAAACCACTGTTCAATAGCCCTTTAAGGTGAAAAATACTAATGATTTCTCTGCTCTTCAAAAAACGTTTTTACACCAACAACTCTATTTTGTAGAGAACGAACCTCCAATGAGAAATACTCACTGCTTCATACGACCAAATTGTTTGTATCCCTTCAGCGTTCAGATTTTGTACAAGCAACAGAAAGGACTCTACATGCAACAACAGCTACATAGGTGTCTTACAGAATATGCATCTCATAGCTATCATGCTAAGTTTGCAACCAAACTTCGAAAAACACATTTCCACCCTACTAAATGGACTTTTCCATGCGACTATCTACTGCAAGGAAATTTCATAGATATGCAAACAATTTTCAACTACAAACATTCACACGCAAACTAGAGAAGACTGTAGACCCTTATGTGAAGCCAACTGTTCCTTTAGTGGCACGGTCCTTAGTTCCCATGTATAACCAGCATTAACAAAAAAATGATAATGGTATTACTTATGAAGAAATTAGAGTTTTAACTAGGCCATTACTCCAGTAAAATGCTCTCATCTTCAGTAAAATTACAACAAATATTCATTCAATGATTTCCACACCGATTACTTGGTTATGGTTGAGCTGTTCATATCTGGTAAGAACACTTTCTCTACTTGATGTAGGATTGCACCTCCTGTGGCATTGACTACTAAACGCTGGTTTGATAGACATTCATTTTTACTTTGGAAGATGTAGCCGCAATCCGGCAACATGAGCAAGTCAGTGTCCTTGTAATCGCCGAGGAAAATTGAGCAACATGACTGGTCACCTGATCGAGTCCTGAGACTATCTTGGCCCCTTCTATGGAAGAGATGTTTTGGTCGTGCATGGTCACATTGAGCGGAGGACTGTGGAAGGCCGGCGGAGAGGAATGACTGAGTGGGATTGAGTGCAAATTAGGAGCGCACAAGCTAAGAGAGAGGTGTAGCAGTAGTCTAAAAGCATCTTTCGAGGCTCTGTCAAAGGGAAAATACGAGGAAATGGTGTGCTTAGTAAACAAGCTATCAAGCAGCCCGGAGGCCAGAACAACTATGAAGCTCTCATGCTGCTGGGCAAGGCCCTCTTCAGCGAGAACCAACATGATAACACCCAAACTACATACTACAATGCTATTTATCTCACCCCACCACGATCGAGCAGCGAGATGTATTTATCACAACATTAAGGCATTAACCAACAATGCTTATATGGCAGCGTGGTATTGTGGTAGGCTAAATATATTATATTCTAGACCGGCGTTATATATATTATACACCAGCGTTCAAATTATGCAACAGAGGGAGGTCATAAACCAGTGGTCGAGCGAGCTGTCTGGAAGGTGGAGTGTTTTACGCACTATGCCAAGGCACTAAGTGAATGGAGGAGGGCCTTAGAATGGAAAGAGGATTATAAAGGAGTTACAAAGGCAGGGAAAGTAGCTGGGATTTAGCTGATAGGACATTAATCAAATGCAACATTTATAGCGGAACTGACATACACATAGAAACCAAAAAAATCAATGGCTCAAAATTGAGCAGGGTAGGAAAACATAGTCCGCTCTAGGGAATGCAGAAATGCATGCAAGAGAAAATGCAAAGAGCTAAGATGAAATTGAGGCATATAAGGTGATGCAGAAGAAATTAGCTGGACAAATATGTGGAATTAGCAACTCACAAATTGGAATGCAATGCCACCCTTTGAGTTAATGTCAACATTGCCAAATCGCTCTCTAAGAAAGGCCGATTTTTTTTTGGGCTAGAGCAGATTTGGCGTTACAATCATAGAGCATATGGAGCAGAATTATGCAGCAGATAGGGCGCTAGGGAGCAGAGAATCTGACCAGCGCTATTTTTATGAAGGAACAGAGCTATTCAAGGCAGCGAAGAGCATATCTCTATATTTCACGATGAGGAAGAAGAAGACCACTTGTCATGGCTTTGATACCATGTTAAACACGCATGGTGAAACACCCACAAAGGGAAACTAAACACACATAGATAGAAATATAAGCGTGTGATGATTTACTATTAACCATAGATGTGATTTTATAGTACATTAGGTGTGACCCTTGGATTCCACATTTCAAGGTCACTTGGACTCCATTTGTGACTGTTCGGCTTCCACACCTACCCGTTGAGGATTAGATGTCCAACATTATTGGTTAACATATCGGTTTTTTTATAAACAAACTCTTCATCATCAGGTAAAAGAGAGAAATATTTGGCCATTTTTCTTTTTGGTGTCTGATTTGTTTTCTCCTTTTTAACAATAGTTCTAAGCTCCCCCTCACTAATTCTATCATAATTTTCAGTTTCATGTTCCACATCTTGGTTGATCTCCTCTTTGTACTATTGCAATGTCACGAGCTATTGATATTTGCGTCATTCTCCTTTTCTCTTCTTTTTCTGTGTAGAAAGTGTTGATCACAGTCATAAAATTTGGCTCCATATAATAAATAACTTCAAACATGTTTGAAACAGGCGTAACAAAATCCTATGAAACAAAATAAAACATGTCAATCGAAAATGGCTACATGTCAATCCAATATAAATTTAAAATTAATCGAAAAATAATGTCTATAAAATAAATTAAACAAAATTTATTTGTAAAAGTATATAAATTGAAAATAAACAAATAAAATAAACTGTATAGTTTTTTCATTTAAAAACAAAATATCAAAAAACATATATCTATATATATATATATATATATTTAATACATCTTATAAAAAAAAAAAAATTGTTTTAAATTTTTTTAATGTAAAGTTGTTTTGTAAAACAATTAAAAAAATAATAATTTGAAACTTAAGTTTATTTCTAATATTAAAATAAAAATAAATAAATAAACAATTTAAAGTTTAACCAATTTTAAAATTAAGTTATTTTTTATAAGTTGAAAAGAAAAAAAAATTATTACGGGTTTCCACAATGCATTATATTAGATATCACTTTTGGGATTCAACTGCGTTAAGTAAGTCAGTCATCTATTATCATTTCCATGAGAGATAGTCGTAACTAACTAATTTCTCATAATTTTTGAATAGTCCACTTAGCACTCATTGCATTAAGTGATGCTCATATGGGTGGAGAAGTGGAATTGAAACTAGTGAAATGAATCACATGGAGTCAATCATCATGAGAAATTAGTCAGTTTGACTACCTCTCATGGCTCATAGATGAATCACTTACTTAACGCAGTTGAATCTCGAAAATAATATCTAAAAAAAATTAATGTTATTTTTTTTAGTATAATTGTTTTGTTTTTTAAATATAAAATCAATAAATTAAATTTTAAATTTTAAATATAATTAATATAACTAAAACTTAAATTTTAAAATTTAAAATCTAAATTTTAAAATTTAAAATTTTATATTATATTTTAGAATTTTGTTTTAAAATATCTAGATATAAAATATTTTTTTTTAATTTTAAAAGTTTAAAATATAAAATAATTTCAAATTTTCAAAATTATATTACATTTTATAATTATAAACATAAAATATATTCAAAATTTTTAATTTATATCACAATTATATTGAAAAATATATATTGTAAGTTTTTTTTTTTTTTTTTAAATTATATATATTTTTTAATTTTAAAAAATTATATATTATAATTTATTTAAAAAGAAATAAAAATAAAAAATCAATTTTCTGCCCGTCGAGGGTTGAAGGCTGGTTGAGCGGTGCCGTGTAAGGTTTTCCATCTAGCTTCCGGCCCCTGGTTGGGCAGCACTCCACGCCGCAGCTCGACCGGCCTCCGGCCCCTGGCTAGGCTGAAGTCAATTCTCATAATCGACCTCCGCCTAGCCAAGGGCTAGAGGCTAGCCAAGTGGTGCCATGGAGCGCTGCCCAATCGGCCTTCGACCCCCGATGACCGACCAAATTGTTTTTTTTTTTAAATAAAAATTAAAAAACAATAAAAAAGTAATTTAATAATATATAAAATAATAAAATAAATTTTAAATATATTATAATAACATATAAAATAATAATTTTTTTAATAAATTAAATTTTTTTAAATAGAAAAAAAAAAAAAAATTAAATTTAAAAAATAAATTTAAAATATTTTTAATTAAATTATAAAAATTTAAAAAATAATAACAAATAAAAAATATTATAAAAAAAATTCAAATTAAAAATTTAAATTTAAATTTAAAATGAAAACAAATTAAAATTAATATTGTTTTTTTAAATAAAAAACATAAAAAACAATTTCAATAATAAAGGCACCAAAAAAAAATTAAAAAAATATATATATATTTAAAAAAAATAAAAATTATTTGATTAAAATTTTTAAAACAAAAACAAAATACTAAAATTAGTTTACAATTAAATTGTTTTTTTTTTAATTTACAAATATATTTATAATAATAAAAAAACAATTTTAATATAAACTAAAACAAATATGTATTTTCCTTTAAATAAAAACAAAAATTTAAACTATCTAATGATATTTAAAAAAATAAAATTTCATGTTTTAAAATAAAAATAAAAAAAATAATTTTTTTTGTAATTTTTTCAGTTGCAATTTAAAAATAAAAATAAAAATAGAATAAATATAATGTTTTTTATGTGCATGGTCATTTTTTGGTTTTTTATTTCATGGAGGAACCGAACAACACTAAAAAGGAAAAGGATTCTAAATTTCTGTCCTAAAAACCCTAAAAATTTGAGTTTTTCTTTTTGTATTTTCTTTGTTAAAAAAATATAAAAAAAATAGGGTTTTTGAACCTAAAAACCATACAAAAATAGTTTTGGAACACAAAAATTACCATAAAAAAATATATTCTCCCCAAACAGATTCTTAAATGGACAAAATAAAAGGAAAACTAACCTTTGAAATGAGAAAAACTCCTGTTACCAATGCCAACACAACGTCTCTAATGCGAATACAACACCTCCAAAAAATTATCAATGCCAACATGAACCTCCAATGTGAACGTAACGCGTCCACAAAATTATTAATTCCAACGCAACACCTCCACAAAATTGGTCCAAAAAAAACCATAAGAGTTGAGGTGATATGATGAATAGAAACAATTATTGTTATTATATAGCAAAGATTGTGTGATTGGTTTACCATTTCGCGAATGTGGGATTAAAATTAAAAATTAAAAATATTTACATGTAGTTAATTATAGTTAATATTATAGTTAAAATAGTTAATATTTACATGTAGTGATTATAGTTAATATTTACATGTAGTCAATGTTAAATCATTCAAAAAAGAAATTTATTTTAGTTTGGAAGGCATGCATGAAAGGAATATTTTTGTGGATATTTTGAATAGACAATACGGTGAAATATTTCATGACCACCAGTTTATTAAAACGTTTTGAAATACATTTTAGATGAATATTTTGTATGAAATATTTGAAAAGCAAATTTCGGACGGAAAGTTTTTAGCGAAATTTTTTTGGGGGAAAATTTGGAGGGAAAAGTTTTAGCGATAATTTTTGGGGGGAATTTTAGAGGGATAGAGTGCATTTGTATCATTCAACATCTTCTTGTTGAAAGCCATGGGTTCTTCTGATAGCAAAGTTTTTCTTTCTGAAACATCAACATCTTCGTCACGCAACAACTCTATTCAGATTGATGAATATAACATGAGTCTGTTCACCATGAATAGAGATTCAAAAATTCAACTTGGTCGTAATCCTAAGGACGATGAGAACAAAAATTATGAAATGCAACAAAAAGGAATTTTTGTAAATTGAGAGTCAGTTATTCCACTTACTATTAATCCTAAGGATTATGAAAGTGCTAGTGATGAAGGGCATGAAGAGAATTTCCAAAGTCAAAATTTTCACTTCGTACAAATCCTAAGGATTATGAGGGCACCATTGATGAAGGGGGGGATGAAGAATATCAACTTCGTCCTAATCCTAAGGATTATGCGAGCACCATGGATGAAGAGGGGAATGAAGAATTTGCATAATCAAAATATCCAATTCATCCTACTCCTAAGGATTATGTGAACACCACTAATGAAAAGGGGAATGAAGAATTTCCAGAGTCAAAATATCCACTTTGTTCTAATCCTAAGGATTATGTGATCACCACTGATGAAGAGGGGAATGAAGAATTTCCAGAGTCAAAATATTCACTTCGTCTTAATCCTAAAGGTTATGCCAGCACCACTGGTGAAGAGGGGAATGAAAAATTTCCATAGTCAAAATATCCACTTCCTCCTAATCCTAAGGGTTATGCCAGCACCATTGATGAATAGGGGAATGAAAAATTTCCAGAGTCAAAATATCCACTTCCTCCTAATCCTAAGGATTATGTGAGCACCAATGATGAAGAGGGGAATGGAAAATTTCCATAGTCAAAATATCCACTTCATCCTAATCCTAAGGATTATGCCAGCACCACTGATGAAGAGGGGAATGAAGAATTTACAGAGTCAAAATATCCACTTGGTCCTAATCCTGAGGACTATGCGAGCACCACTGATGAAGAGGGGGATGAATTTCCAGAGTCTAGATTTCCAATTCATCCTAATCATAACTATTATAAGAGCACCACTGATGAAGGGGGGGATGAATAATTTCCAATAAATATAGATTCAAGACATCCACTTATTCCTAATCCTAAGGATTATGAGAGCACCAGTGAGGAAGGCGAGGGGCGGGATGAAGAAATTCTAGTGAATACAGATTAAAAGCTTCCACTTAGGCCTAATCCTAAGGATTATGAGAGGACCACTAAGGAATGGAAGGATGAAGAGTTTGTTGCAAATGATAATTTTAGAGGCATATATATGAATAATGCATTTTCTCTAAGTGACCGTTTCAAAGACACTCATAGTGATAAAGAAATGAATCCTCCAAGGGAATAATTCAAGGGCATGGATCAAGATGGTGAGGAATTTTGTTTGGGTCTGGGTTAGAAAAATGTAGATGATTCTTGTGAAATTTTTTCTTCAAGGGAGAATGGTAATGAATATTTTCGAGGCAATGATGCTGATGAATTTATTAACTATGTTGAGAATGATGATAGTGGGGACAATATTCCTCCTAATGGTGATGAAAATGCTTCTAAAAAGCATAATGGAATGATGAAGTCGTTGCAAGAAAATATTGTAACTAGGATTAGTAGTAGACCTTTTCATATCAATCCAAAACATTCCAGTTATACAAGGTTGAGGACGAAATATCTCACAAAAACAAGTAATGTCATTCATTTGATTTTAAGTGAATGTGGTGGAAGGGATTGCTTGAAACATATCGATTTCAACTTTGTTTTGGAGAAAAGGAAAAAGTATTTTCCAATGAATAAAAGCATGCAAAATTCATATTTAGTGGGTTGCATGAAATCTACACTAGCATGTTATTATTATCATATTGGGAATTTATTTCTCTATAGAATGGCTTTCAAAATGTTGCATTCAATTGGTAATTTTCGCATGTCAAGAATCCAAGAAAAACTGGAAAAATATCCCACATATTATTTGTTATAAACGGGAAGTTGGACCATTAGAAAATACTGCTATGTCATGGATGAAAGACTTCTTTTCAAAGCATGGAGAGTGTATGCCAAATAAATACACAATACATAGTCCAGATAATTTCTCTAGATGAGAAATCTTCAGCTTATACAAATATTATGCAGAAGCTACTGAAGGAGTTGGTAATTTTATTACATATTCATATTTTACAAGGGTATGGAAGAACGAATTCAAAAATTATCATATTCCTAAGAACACAAGGATGGGGTTTTGCAACACATGTCCCTCTCTTAAAGCAAAAAGAGATAAATGTCAAGGGGCAGAAATAGGTATGCGTCATGGAAAATTTTAGGGGCTAATATTCGTAGATGGGCTAATTTACCATGTATTTTCCAAAAAAAAGATTCGCCAATTTCCATTTTTTATAAAAAAGATTCACCCAAATTTTACAATATAAAATTACTTTAACTTAAAAATCGCCAACATTATATAGAGAGTATATAGAAAATCATTCTAAATTTGAATAATTTTACAAATATATCAATAAATATTTTGTACTTTTCATATTAGGGACTAGTGAGATTCACCAATGTTTTAAACTTCAAAATAATTTCCCATCCTTAAAATTTTCCCTGGTATGCATTCAAAACATTATTTTTAAAAATTGGATAGTTATCAACTATGAAAATATATTTATTTATATGTTTCTTTTATTTTATGTCTAGATTATGTTGTCAAAGAACCTTTTATTTTATGTACAAATTCTGTTGTCAAAGAACTTCAAGAGAATCGCAATCATCAAATAAGTGAAAGGAAAAAAATGTATAAACATCTAAAGAACTGTTATGATAATCCAAATAAATATTTGGGTTGTATAATTGTTGGTATGGACCAAAAGAAAACACTTCTACCACATTTTGTCCGCATGCCAAAAAAATTACAGGAAGAAAATTTCATTCAGTTTCACTTGGTTGGTTGTATGGTCTTTAATGAGAAGATGTTTCCAAGGTTTTTCTTCACATCTCCAAATATTCATAATGATGTGAATATTACCATAAATATAATCCACGATGTAGCTACTCATTGGTCTGGTATTATTCCTGAATTTATGTATGTACAATTAGACAACACAAGCCATGAAAACACAAATCAAGTTGTTTTTGGGTATCTAAACATGCTTGTTGAATTAGGTATTTTTAAAAAGGTAAAGGTTGGTTTCCTTCTTGTTGGGCATACTCATGACCATAGTGATCAAATGTTCAGTCTTTTTTTAGTAACATTGAGGAGGAAAGGTGTTCGAAGCCTGCCATCATTAATTGAATGTATTAAGAAATCCTACATTCCAGAGCCTGTTTTTCATGTGTTGGAAGAAACTATTGACATGTGAAGGTTTATTTTGGGATCGCATGGTGAGGAGAAATGCATTGAACAACTTAACGAAATTATCTTCTAGCATCAATTTCATATCAAAAAAAATGATGGGATAACACTTATATGGGGAAAGAAGTATTCAACTGTTTCAGAATGGGGGCCATCATCAGGTTTAGCAATTTTGAAGTTCATTCCAAAGTGTCCAATATTTTCATCAAAGATATTGTTAATACAGTTAGTTTTTGAACTCCATATTGTACGAAGGCATAAGAAAGAGATAAATTATTCTGAATGTCTAGAGGAAATTCAAATATGTATTAGAGATACATATGAGTACTTTGATGTTGTTGATTAAGTTTGGTGGGTGATTTTTTTCAAGAATCAAAGTGATATGATTTCAAGATCAATAAATGAGGATACTCTTTTGAATACTCCATTTTTTTTTCCACAAAATCTATCAAATGAACATGAGGAAACACACATTGTTGAACAACAATAGTCTCAAGCTATTATTAATTCTCCACAGGTAGAGGAAACAAAAATCTATATTGGTTCTAGAAGATCATGTGCACAACGTGGAGCCATGGAAGACCTTTACAGGGGTTCTATGAAGGATGTTAAAGAGAGTTGCATGACGGCAGCATTAGCAGATGAATATCCACTTGGCTATCCATTATAGATTTCCAAGGTTATAATCCAAGGTTATAAAGGTCATTAATGAAAATGAAGATATTACAGCTATTGATGTACATTGGTATGCCACAAGTACCCACCCTTTTAATGGTGTGTACAAGCTAGATATGGTAGTTGAAAAGAAAATTGTTAGAAAGACAAAAAGAAAGGGCACAAATATAAATATTTTTTGCACATATGTCTTAAAATTGGAGGATGTTGACATACTTGTGTATGACTTCAATTTGACAAACAAAGGAAATCTTCATTTGAATACCATAAATGTTTTGAAGAAATTGAAACCAAAACAAATACTGCTAAGATGGGACTCTGCTGAATGTAGTCGTAGATCTACAATACTTTTCAACTCTGAAATGGTGGGCATGCATGTTGACTCAGATGGAGCACTAGTTGATGAAAGAGAAGAATATGGATAATCTTCATCTACATCGAGTCATTCATCTGAAGATATAGGTTCTGATGGTGTGCGAGAGCATATGGCTGATTTTGAATAATTGTATAAGATATTTTTATGTAATTGATATTTGCATGGTAACTTTAAATAAATATTTTCACTTCCATATGATCTTTCATGAAGTTATGAGGCATTTCTATGTTTGTTGTATTATATGTTTTAATTATGAAGAATTCATCTCTTTAGAATATCCACAATGTAACAATGAATTACAAAATTACTTTATGTTATATTCAATATACCAATGTTGATATTTTGATTAAAAGTAAAAAATAAAATTAAAATTAATGTTGAATTTTTAGATTATGCAGTGATATTGCCATGATAATATGTATTATTACCATTTGGTATAAGAGACTTTTAAATTTTTTAAAAATTATATGCCTCATTGAAAGGGGACACTTTGTTTTGATGGTTGATTTTTAGGTTTTGGTTGCAATTGGATTTAAATTTGTGTTAGGATAATATTTGAAAAAATATATATTTTTATCCTTTAAAATAAAAATTACTCTTGGAATAATAAATATTTCATTTACTTGTTCATTTTAAAAAATTGTTTGTCATATAATTTCTCCATAATCTCATGGTTCAAGTATGTTGAAAAATTATGATTTAAAAACTTGAGATTTAAAACTTGTCATTAATGTTTTTATGTGCCATGATATTTTATCTTTAATGTTATGGTTGAAAACAATTATAATTTTAGGGTTTTTTAGAGTCAAGATATTTTATCTTTAACAAGATGGACGAAAATTGTTGGAAATGATAGGGCCTTCAGAAAAAATATTTTTATATTTAACATCATGTATCAACATTTTTATAATGTTACGATTTTTCAATGTCCTGATATGTTGTCTTCAATTCCATTGTTACAATGTGTCAAAATTGTGACACAATATTTTTTTTGGTTATTCCAGCATCAACTCGTTTTGTTTTGAGGGTGTTTTCTCAATCCTTTTTTCAAGAAACAATTTAATTTTTAGCATAGTTTTAAAAAATTTTGAAATTTGACCTTGATAAAAAAAATGCGTTCTGGATACACAAAAAAAAAAATGGGTGTTTTTTCATGTTTTTTGAGTCTTTTTGGGCTAGAGTTCCCATTTTGTGGTAGTAGTTATCTTTTGATCAGTAACTATGTTGTATGTAGTGGCCTTAGGGAGGTTCCTTAAAAATATTTCGTTCGATGTTCCTTGAGGGATATTTTACTGATTTCTCAAAGGGGTAGCAATCCCTGGATCTCGAGGGGTCGTAGGTGGAGTTGTATTTGGTGACCTTGTGGGGGTTTCCACTGGTGTGATGATTGATGACCTCGAAGGGGTTCCAATGAAATATTCCCTGAAAAAATAAGTTCCTACAATGAAGCCAGCGTGACGTCTTCTACTCCTGAATGATGAGAGTCTCGGCAATCCTCCCACTAATTAGGGGAGGTTCAAGAAATGCCTCAATTGAAAGGATCCCTTTGGGTTCCATATGGTGTCTATAAGTATAATATTTCTATTTAATTTTACTTTGGAGGGAGAGTAACAATTATCAAATCAATAAATTTATCACATGCGTAAGACAAAGAGAAAAATTGAAAGGTAGATTTTCTCTTTAAGTTTAAACTATGTTATCAATCAAGGACAAAAGATGTTTTTGTTTGTTTTGCGTATGATAGCCAAAATCCTAAGAAGACCTAGTCATCCTCACACTCTTCAAGTAACTTTGCCTTGGGAAGATAACTTCTGATGGGAATTGGGGCCAATGTCATGAAAGAATTGGAGATGGCTTCCTGAAGCCAAAGAATTGACTAAGGTAATGGTATGAGGATCGAGTGCTTCCTGCACTGCCACCTATAAGGAAAGGATGCCCTAGTTTTGTTCACTAAAGTATTTTTATCCCATGTGAGAATTTGAGTCTTGAGCCTCTTGGTAATCAGTTACCAGTACTGAGCAATACATGGGTCAGGTAGCCACAAATAGTACCACATGCAGTAGGCCTCAACCTAACATCCTCTCAAACGAGTCTCTATAATGCTCGGGTATTCCTTTCGTGGGCGAATGGATGAATTTGAAGCTCCCTAAACAGTCAAAATCTATGTTTGAAAATGTATAATGGAAATCACAGCTTATTGGATGCCTACCCCCAATGGTCCTAACCTGAACTATAATTTATTTTGTGGCCCTTGCGTGGAGAAATTTAATGGGTTCACATTACGAATTTTTTTAGAGGTCTTGATTTTCTTTAGGGTGTGATTTTTTTTTAAGAAAACATAAGATAATAGAAAAGGTCCCAAAACACTAGGTGCCTTTTCATTCAAGGCTTACTGATGCTTTGTGTGTGTTTTTTGAGTGAACAATCAATGGTGTGATGGGTTTTCGATATGTGGCAAAACTTTATAGTCCTCTTCTAATTACACTTCGTATGATTGTTCCTTACAAAAAAATGAAATGATTTGCAGATTAGGGGCCGCTTACACTTCTCCTAATAAAAATATGTTGCATTAAAGGGAGATGGTAGTTAAAACTGTCTTAGGGAATCTTTCATATGCATACCCAAGCTCACCAATAGGTGAAAGGGAAGCAGAGACATTATGGGAATTTTGAGGTCTAAAATGGGCCTCTTAAGAAAAATCTACAACCAAAATAAACTTTATAAGAAGCAATAGGATTCAAGATGATGATATCAACCATGGGGAATGTTTCACCATTTTTGGAGTAAAAAGGTAAAAAGATTAAAAAATAATAAAATAGCAAGCCTACTTTTTCAACTCATATTTTCAACTTATCTCCCTAACATTTTACTCAAATTTTGAGTGGGATTACTCTTTGGATGTAAAATTTAATTCCTCATCCAAGGAGTACCAATGTTGCATACTTTCGATGGACCCTGCTACACAAAAAATGAGAACTACATGAAAAAATGTGATTGAAATCACATTTTTCATGTATTTCTCATTTTTCGTGTAGCAAGGTCCATCGAAAGTATCAAACATGGGTATTCCCTGGATGAGGATCAAATTTTTCATCCAACGAGTATTTTCAATTAAAATTTGAGTAAACCCATAGGGAGATAACTTGAAAATACGTGTTGAATTTTTATTTTTCCTTTTTCCCTCTAAAATTTGATGATGTAATCTAATATTATTTTATTATTTCCACTATCATTTTATAATTTCCTTAGGAGCCCGATTTTAGACCTCAAAATTCCTTTAATTTTACTCCCTTTCCTTATCGACACTTTGACCCTAGTCTCAAATCTAATGCAAAAATTGAAATAACTTAACCAGTAAATATGTGTGGATTAGTGGGCCACTTACTTTTTGACTAATTAAATTGTGTTCTGTATTTGGATAAGAAAAAAAATTGTACAGAAAACATGTGTGCATTAGGGCCACTTTATTTTCTCCTATTTATGTTATGTGTAATTTGCAAATATAAATTAAAATTTAAAACTCCTAATTCCTATGTTAATTGAGGTTTAGTGCAACAATTAACAATCCTAAAAATACTAAAATGCAGAAAAATAGTGATGGAGAGTTATTAGGGATTTCCAATCACCTTAAAAATGTAAAAAATACAGGGAATTTTGGCTTGTTGGTCTTCCACATGGGTTGTCTTCCCACAGGCATGGAGTGTGCACCTGTCGGACCAGAATGTGCATTTTCTGTCAGAATGAAGAAAAATATAATTCTCTACCTTTAGAATAGTTAGTCAGTTTGTTTAGTATTTCAAAAATATTTTTTGAGCATTTGGTGCTATTTAGACTGAGGTGAGAGCCTCTAAACAACCATTTAAACCATGAAAAATATTTGGTATGGTCTCCAATCCTGTAGTGGCGTAGAGTGTACTAAAGATACCATTCTAATGGTATGGTTGTTTCCTACGTAGGTCATAGAAATAATATGATGTTATTAATGGAAATAATTTACACACAGTAAACATAGCTCATAAGGTAAGAGATGCATACTAGGAACATAATCTGAAACAAGAAAACACAAGACAAAACATGCTCAAATGGAGCAACAAACCAATACAGAACATGGAGAAATATCCATTTATTGGTTGTTGGTTGTAAGAATAGTACAATTATAACACACTTGTAGTGAGTCCCTTGAGCTACGGAGCTCAAAAACTCTCTACAAGGAGGTCCATTTCCCCGGTTTCATTGCAATATCTTCTCCCCAATCTCAAAAATATTGTGATCACTCACTAATAGTGGAACTCTCTTCTTCTCTAGGATGTTGGATGTAAAAAAATATAGACTCTTCAATCCTCTTGATTCAACACTCTTGAATGTTGGTTTGCTAGCAGCAATTTGGAAAGCATACCAATGTGTATCTATTTTATCTTCCCATGGCCATTTTATATAGAAATATTATGAACTCTCTTCCCTCTCTTGGCCCAAGACTGATAATGACCCAAAAGTAGGACAAAATATTCCTTTGTGGGCTACATGCCTCCTCAAGATAGATCGAATTCGGCAATTCTTAACTACAATTGACAAAGAATCATTTTCACCAAGTGTGTCAAGTGGTCTTAGATGGTGACTTTTCGCCATCTCGAGGACCATGCGGCTATTGAAGGATAAAGCGTGTTGTGCGCAAAAAGTCTTTGTTGTTGGTGTGTTCTCCACTAATTTCTTATTGAACCTTAGGAAATAATTAAATTTTTTTCCTTCATAATTTATTTCTCCTTGTAAATCTTCATTTGTAATGTTTGCTTGACATTATCTAATTTCTTTTTCCTGTATGATTTCTGTTGTTAACAAAGATATTCAAGGCATGCAAATAAAATGTGTCATTGAAGGTTTTCTTGGTAAATATTTTTAATAAAATTATGTGAACATTGTATTTATGGAAGAAAAATAATGTTAGATTCCCATTTTTTGCTACAAATGAAAAGGGGATCCTATATCTAGCTCATAGTGATGTATTTGGTTTGGTGCCAATACAATCACTAGGAGGATATCTATATTACTTTTGTTCATTAATGATTTCTCCAAGATGATGTTGGCAATATGATGCAGAGTGTTGTCCTTGATGGCAACCCACTGAATGAAGATGAAGACATGAGAATGTTGGCAGGTGTTGTCCTTGATGGCAATCCACCTGATGAAGTTATTCTTGACCTGATGGACTTGGTAAATGATGTAAATCTGATATGAAATGATGTTTGTTAGAAATATGATGAAAATGATGGCAACTTACTTGATGAAGTTGTGCTTGATAGAATATGTCTTGATGAACTAAATCTGATGTATCTACAGTGAGTACAGAAGGCAATGAAGAAAGGAATTCAGCATGTGCTAAATCTATGGTGAAAAGAGTATGTCTCAAGGCATACGTGGATTTGTCTAAGGGAAGTCGCGTATGCACGCGGGAAAGAACGTTCCAAGTCGCGTATGGGAAAAAGCGCTCATAAAGTGCAAAACCAGGGGTAACCACCATGGTATTGACCCATTGTATTAGGTAATGATTCGTCTAAATGACCCCGTCCAGGAATACCATCGGAAGTAATGTGGTTTTGGCTCATGGTATTGAAAAAGGGTAAACCTATATAAGGAGAAGAAATTCATTGTGCAAATTATGAGTGTGGGAGCAAGATGTCTGAGCTTGAATGAATACTTCTCTATGAAGTATATCTGTATGGAAAGGGTAAAGGTTTGATAATAGATCTGAATCTATGATGCACCTATGAAGAAATGATGAAGTGGAATATCTAGATCTGGAATGTATTTGTATCTGCTAGATCTATTTATGGAAGGCTTAGATCTGAGATGAGGCGAACATCTGTCTGAAGTAAAAGGGTAAATCTGAACTGAATATCTGATCTGAAGAAGTATGCTGCTCTATAATGGTTGAAGATCTATACGCTAGTTCGCCGCAGAGGAAGCGCGTATATACGCGGCTTCGCTGAAGAAAAAGCGCGTATACGCAATGAAATGAGCTCTATAATATGTACAGAGGTATACGTTGGTTTATGTGAACGGAAGCGCGTATATACGCGACATCAGTGAAAGGAAAGCGCGTATGCAAACTAGGGTTTGCTGAAACAAGGGGTATGAAATGTCTGATCTGTTTTGCTGTGTTACTGCTATCTGTGGATGATGTATTCTACAGTTCTGGGTTGTCTGAATTGATAAGTTTCAGTTTGATGTATGATTGAGCTTAAAAGTATGGAAAGGGTCCAGTATGAAAATATGATGAAACGTTGCCTGCAAGTGGTGTCCTAAAGGAAGCTTTGGATCTAGTGTGAAAATTGATGAAACGTGGGCCATAGAGGTGCTGAGGGTTGTAGCCTTCAGTCAGGGGGTTGTAGCTCCCTTCTAGGTGAGGCTGGTAAACGAGATCAGGGGGTCATAGCTCCCTTCTAGGAGAGGCTGGTAAACGAGTCAGGGGGTTGGAGCTCCCTTCCAGGAGAGGCTGGTAAACGAGCGCAGGTGGGTGTCTGCGTGCTGGTAGGAGTCTGCACCAGCACATATGTTGTAAGATGTTTTCTCTACAATAAAATATTGAAGGCTGAGCAACTGCAGCGGTGGTTTTCTCCCGACTTGGGTTTCCACCTAAAAATCTTGGTGTTCATGTGTGATGCTTTGTGTGATGGTTTATTCTGTTGTTACTACACATGTTTACTGTTTACTTAACATCATATGAATGAATATTGCAAAGAACTAAGTTAATAAATATCTGCATATTTAGATCTCTGCTAATACGAGAGTTGTATGAAGGATATCCGCGTGTATATGCGAGTTTACTAAAGGAAAGTAGCGTATGGGTTTTATAGAGTGAAAAAGTAAAATTTTTTGAATATGCAGTAAATACTGATTCACCCCCCCCCCCCCTCTCAGTATTTTTCCCAACAATTGGTATCAGAGCAGGTCCTTCTGCAGAAGCTTTATCGCTTGAAGGAGATCCGTCGCAATGGGAAGTCATGAAGGAGTAATGTCTATAAAGCCACCTCTATTCAATGGAAGCAATCTGATATTCTGGAAGGTACGAACAAAATCATATCTGCAAAGTCTTGGTGCAGATGTATGGGCAATCGTGGAAGAAGGCTATCAATATCCGACAAGTATTCCTACTGATGCGACTGAAAGGAAGAAGTATGAAATCAATGCCAAAGCAGTGAATGTCTTATTAGTAAGCATGTCAGAATCAGAATTTGCTAAAGTGATGCATCTACATTCAACAAAAGAAATATGGGACAAAATCATTCTAAGCTATGAAGGAGACACAAAGGTAAAAAGTGCAAAAATCCAAACTCTCAGAATTGAATATGAAAATTTAAGGATGCATAGCGATGAAAGTATTGCCAGCTTCTTTCTTCATCTAGATGATATTGTGAATCGAATGAGAAATTTGGGTGAAACCATAACCGATACTACTCTGGTGGAAAAAGTCTTAAGATCCTTGACTTCAACATTTGACTCTAAAGTTTCAGCTATTGAAGAAAGGCAAGATCTGCAAACTCTCACTATTGTTCAATTACATGGTATTCTGACTGCTTTTGAAATGAGACAAGGAGGTCCTTCCCAAATCAGAGAAGTTGCTTTTAAGGTATCTGCAAAAGGAAAAGAAAAGGAAGTTGTCAAAGAATCCAGCTATATATCCGAAGAAGAAGAAGCGAATTTCGTGAGAAAACTCCAACTAGGTACTAGAAGATTCAAAGGTAAGCTTCCCTTCAAATGTTTTGAGTGTGGAAAAGTTGGTCACTATGCTGCTAAATGTCCTTATAGAGAAAAACATGGTAAAGGGAAACAATTTGAAAAGAGGAAGTGTTATTATGCAAATGAAGATGATGTGTCCAGTGAAGATGAAAAAGATTCTGACCATGATCTGAAAGTACTCATGGCAAAGAAGCAAAAGAAAAAGGCTACTCGAAACAAGAAGATATCTCAGAAATCTTGTATAGCAGAAATTGAAGAAGATGAATCAGATAGTGATTGTGGTCCTTGTAATACCCTTCTGTGTGCAAAAAATAGTGAAGATTGTGAAAGTAAAGTTGTGGATCTAGAAGAAGCTATCAAGATCAAAGTTGAAGAACAACAAAAGGAAATTGATAATAAAGATTCTATCTACAAAGAGATGATCACTCAAATGAAAGATCAAATAGAAATGCTGAATGGACAGGTGGACAAGTATCAAAGGTTTCATACTTATGCATCCAATCGAATTAAAGAACTAGAAGTAGAAATCAACGATCTAAATGCAGATCTCGAAAAATCAAGCAAGAAGAATGAAGGACTTGAAGCTGCAATCATCTCTCTGCAAGCAGATCTTGAAGCATCAAGTAAGAAAAATGAGGAACCTCTACAACCATTTGAAAAGGAAGGCCTTGAAGCAGAAATCATCTCTCTCAAAAGGGATTTGGAAAAATCAAACAAGAAGAATGAAGAGCTGCAACAAACATGTGAAGAAAACGAAAATTGGTTGAAAGAAGAGATTCTAAATCTGAAGGATCAAGTAGAAGATGGAAGAAGGAAAGAAGAAAGCATGACAAAGCAATTTCAAGCCTTGGAGGTTGAGGTAAACATTCTCAAAGGTAAATTAGAAGAAAAGGTTAGACTTTTGAGGTTTCAAGATAGTACTAATATTTTGGACAATATTCTGAGTAATCAAAGGTCTCCTGCTATCAAACTTGGTCTTGGTTTCCATGAAACTGTTAAAGGAGAATCCAGCTCACAAGGAAGTGCAAAAACCTCAGAGGATGTCAATGCAAAACCTGAAGTGTTGAAAGAGACAAAAGGTCAACCATCAATGATGAAATCTCAAAGGAAATCAGTCAATAATGTTGAATGCTTTAAATTTCATAATTATGGGCATGTTGCAGCAAATTGCAGGAGCAGATCATTTCAGCCACAAACTAACAGATCCTACATAGAAAGGTACTCTGGTTTCTTCAAAGAATATTGTTTTTCATGTAACAAGTATGGACATAAAGCAGCTGATTGTAAAAGGAGGGAGATTAGAAATACTCATTATGATTCTTATGCTTATTTCTCTGGACACATGAGATGTTATTCTTGTAACAAGTATGGACATGTAGAAAAGGAATGCAGGTTGAAAAAATTGGATAACTTCCAGCACACAAATAGAAAGATCAAACAAATCTGGAAAAAGATGGAGGACCAATCAGAAACGTAGGGAATATTGACCCTACTGCAGTCATCCGCTTCTGAAGCTTACTTCTCTGATTGACTGCAGGAATGATGTGGGATACATTATGAGTTTTAGTGGTGTATCGTCACAGGGGGAGCAATGTATGATGTCTCTCATGGTTGATTTGATTTTTCTGGTTATATGTATTTCTGACAGAGCAACTGATATGAAGAAGACAGGTACAGGAAGTACAAGTTCAGGGGGAGATGAAGGAATGTGAAAATTTTCTATGCTTCACTTTCCATACGCGGGTTCGATGAACAAAAGTCGCGTATACACGCGAGTTCCAGCAGACACAGTCGCGTATGCATTGATGATAAGAGAACGTGTGATAGGCGAAGATGCGGACGGACGTTGGAGAGGGGAGCATGGGTCGATTGTTAATCGCTGTGGCTATTAACTCGCATCGATCTAGTTTCTCAGTTTTTAAATAATAATGATATGATACTTGGTTACTTGTATTGAAGACTATGGATGAGTCTGTTTTCTTGTTGATGAGGTATTTATTCTTTGAGATGAAAGTTTTATAATTAGGAGATAAGGGCGGTTCAAGCGAGAGAATGTTGTTGATGACTTTAGCATTAGGCAGTTCGGGTTACTGAAGTTGGGAAGAGCATGGTTTTAGGAGACAGTGAAAGTTTAATTCTAATGATTGCATTATTGCTTAATGCTGTTGCTTATTCTTTGGTTTTTGTGATACTCATGCTCAAATAATGATGACTTGGTACATGGTTTATTATGATGAGATTTTGAGCCCTGATTGCTGATAAGTATCTTTTGTGCTCACACATGGATGAGTTGGATGTCATTTGATTCAGAAATAAGAATAGATCATGCAGAGTTTGTTACTATGGTTAAGATCTTTTTCCTACATATGTTACTTCATGTAAAATCTTAAAGATCATGGTGATATTGGACCACATGGATGATTGACACGTATTTGAAGATGTTGTTCTGGTATGATAATCTCTCTTGGAAAGATTGTATTGATGCTGCAAAGAATATGAAGGCTTGGTTATTAATGTGCTTAAGCTACAATCGTTGGATGAGGCTTGAAGACACAACTACATTGTTCTATCTATCTGTATTCCAGGGAAGCATTCAAATATCTCAGAAAGAAGCTGAACATTGTCTTTTTATCACAAGAGGATCAGATATGGTTAAAATATAGAAGATAGTATTGGATACGCGGGTTTCCTGAAACACAGTCGCGTATATACGCGAGTTCATGCACAGAAAACCACGTATGTCTGATTGCTGACATTTTTTTGTTTGGAGTCAGCTCTCTTCAGCACAGCTACAGTGCTGTTTGGTATCTCTGATACTATTTGGTATCTCTGGTGGTGTTCCAGTTCTCATAATTCTTTTTTAATGTTTTGATAAAGATGCCTTGATGATTTGTTGGTGAAAGTGTTCAGGATGCACAAACTAAGGGGGAGCCTTTGTCATATGAAAAGGATGCTTGGATGCACAGTTTCTGGGAGAGCATTAGCTTTGCTGAGTATAATGCATTGTTGGCATTATGATGGTTCTAAAATATGTTCTTTTTCTTGAAGTCTTTCTGGTGTTGGTCATAAATGGTCATATTTGTAATTTGATGAAAAAGGTCTTGTTGAGACCCATGATGTAAAATTGTAATATTCAGTCATTTAAGGACTTGTCAAATTTATAAACCCACTTGGTTGGGTAGCTGAGTCAATTTTTTTGTAAACCCACTTGGTTGGGTACTTGAGTCTCATATGTAAATTCACTTGGATGGATCTTTGATGTAAGTATGAGTCATTGGTGATAGGAAAGTCATAGAATCATGTACTTCATTGAAAATATGTTTTGAAGTTTCAGCATGAACTCAGGGGGAGCTTGATCACTTCAGTATATATCAGATCTGCAGAACGCTTCTTCCACATGAGGAGAAAAGGGGGAGAGTATGTTGGTTTTGATCCACCCTTTGCCCTTGATGTCAAAGGGGGAGGGTGACATGGTGTTTGAATGAAGAGAAAGAATGGTGTCAAAAATGGGGAGAGTGACATGGTGTCATGGTATTCTTAATGTACCTATATGTTGTGATGATCAAACACCATCGTGGTTGCCATCAAGTCCAAAGGGGGAGATTGTTGGCAATATGATGCAGAGTGTTGTCCTTGATGGCAACCCACTGAATGAAGATGAAGACATGAGAATGTTGGCAGGTGTTGTCCTTGATGGCAATCCACCTGATGAAGTTATTCTTGACCTGATGGACTTGGTAAATGATGTAAATCTGATATGAAATGATATTTGTTAGCAATATGAAATGAAGATGATGGCAACTTACTTGATGAAGTTGTGCTTGATAGAATATGTCTTGATGAACCAAATCTGATGTATCTACAGTGAGTACAGAAGGAAATGAAGAAAGGAATTCAGCATGTGCTAAATCTATGGTGAGAAGAGTATGTCTCTAAGCATACGCGTATTTGTCTAGGGGAAGTCGCGTATGCACGCGGAAAAGAACGTGCCAAGTCGCGTATGGGCAAAAGCGCTCAAAAAGTGCAAAACCAGGGGTAACCACCATGGTATTGACCCATTGTATTGGGTATTGATTTGCCTAATTGACCCCGTCCAGGAATACCATCGGATGTAATGTGGTTTTGGCTCATGGTATCGAAAAACGGTAAACCTATATAAGGAGAAGAAATTCATTGTGCAACTTATGAGTGTGGGAGCAAGCTGTCTGAGTTTGAATGAATACTTCTTTGTGAAGTATATCTGTATGGAAAGGGTAAAGGTTTGATGATAGATCTGAATCTATGATGCACCTATGAAGAAATGATGAAGCGGAATATCTAGATCTGGAATGTATTTGTATCTGCTAGATCTGTTTATGGAAGGCTTAGATCTGAGATGAGGCGAACATCTGTCTGAAGTAAAAGGGTAAATCTGAACTAAATATCTGATCTGAAGAAGTATGCTGCTCTATAATGGTTGAATATCTATACGCTATTTCGCCGTAGAGGAAGCGCGTATATATGCGGCTTCGCTGAAGAAAAAGCGTGTATGCGCAATGAAATGAGATCTATAATATGTACAGAGGTATACGCTGGTTTATGTGAACGGAAGCGCGTATATACGCGACATCAATGAAAGGAAAGCGCGTATGCAAACTAGGGTTTGCTGAAACAAGGGGTATGAAATGTCTGATCTGTTCTGCTGTGTTACTGCTATCTGTGAATGATGTATTCTACAGTTCTGGGTTGTTTGAATTGATAAGTTTCAATTTGATGTATGATTGAGCTTAAAAGTATGGAAAGGGTCCTGTCTGAAAATATGATGAAATGTTGCCTGCAAGTGGTGTCCTAAAGGAAGCTTTGGATCTAGTGTGAAAATTGATGAAACGTGGGCCATAGAGATGCTGAGGGTTGTAGCCTTCAGTCAGGGGGTTGTAGCTCCCTTCCAGGTGAGGCTGGTAAACGAGATCGGTGTGCGCTCCCTTCAGGCGGTAAAGAAACGAGTCGAGTTGGATCTCCCCTTCCCGGGAGAGGAGTTTGGTAGCAATGCAATTGGGTACTTTTTAACGTCTTTGGTAAAATCTGCACCGGCCACATATGTTGTAAGATGTTTTCTCTATAATAAAATATTGAAGGCTGAGCAACTGCAGCGGTGGTTTTCTCCCGACTTGGGTTTCCACCTAAAAATCTTGGTGTTCATGTGTGATGCTTTGTGTGATGGTTTATTCTGTTGTTACTACACATGTTTACTGTTTACTTAACATCAGATGAATGAATATTGCAAAGAACTAAGTTAATAAATATCTGCATATTTAGATCTCTGCTAATACGAGAGTTGTATGAAGGATATCCGTGTGTATACGCGAGTTTACTAAAGGAAAGTAGCGTATGGGATTTAGAGAGTGAAAAAATAAAAAGTTTTGAATATGCAGTAAATACTGATTCACCCCCCCCTCTCAGTATTTTTCCCAACAATTGGTATTAGAGCAGGTCCTTCTGCAGAATCTTGATCGCTTGAAGGAGATCCGTCGCAATGGGAAGTCATGAAGGATTAATGTCTATAAAGCCACCTCTATTCAATGGAATCAATCTGTTATTTTGGAAGGTATGAACAAAAGCATATCTGCAAAGTCTTGGTGCAGATGTATGGGCAATCGTGGAAGAAGGCTATCAATATCCGGCAAGTATTCCTAATGATGCGGCTGAAAGGAAGAAGTATGAAATCAATGCCAAAACAGTGAATGTCTTATTAGGAAGCATGTCTGAATTAGAATTTGCTAAAGTGATGCAGCTACATTCAGCAAAAGAAATATGGGACAAAATCATTCTAAGCTATGAAGGAGACACAAAGGTAAAAAGTGCAAAACTCCAAACTCTTAGAATTGAATATGAAAATTTAAGGATGCATAGTGATGAAAGTATTGCCAGCTTCTTTCTTCGTCTAGATGATATTGTGAATCGAATGAGAAATTTGGGTGAAACCATAACCGATACTACTCTAGTGGAAAAAGTCTTAAGATCCTTGACTTCAACATTTGACTCTAAAGTTTCAGCTATTGAAGAAAGGCAAGACCTGCAAACTCTCACTATTGTTCAATTACATGGTATTCTGACTGCTTTTGAAATGAGACAAGGAGGTCCTTCCCAAATCAAAGAAGTTGTTTTAAGGTATCTGCAAAAGGAAAAGAAAAGGAAGTTCTCAAAGAACCCAGCTATATATCCGAAGAAGAAGAAGAGAATTTCGTGAGAAAACTCCAACTAGGTACTGGAAGATTCAAAGGTAAGCTTCCCTTCAAATGTTTTGAGTGTGGAAAAGTTGGTCACTATGCTGCTAAATGTCCTTATAGAGAAAAACATGGTAAAGGGAAACAATTAGAAAAGAGGAAGAGTTATTATGCAAATAAAGATGATGATGAAGTGTCCAGTGAAGATGAAGAAGATTCTGACCATGATCTGAAAGTACTCATGGCAAAGAAGCAAAAGAAGAAGGCTACTCGAAACAAGAAGATATCTCAGAAAACTTGTATAGCAGAAATTAAAGAAGATGAATCAGATAGTGATTGGGGTCCTTATAATACTCTTCTTTGTGCAAACAATAGTGAAGATAGTGAAAGTAAAGTTGTGGATCTAGAAGAAGCTATCAAGATCAAAGTTGAATAACAACAAAAGGAAATTGATAAGAAAGATTCTATCTACAAAGAGATGATCTCTCAAATGAAAGAACAAATAGAAATGCTAAATGGACAGGTGGACAAGTATCAAAAGTTTCATACTTATGCATCCAATCGAATTAAAGAACTAGAAGCAGAAATCAACGATCTAAATGCAGATCTCGAAAAATCAAGCAAGAAGAATGAAGGACTTGAAGCTGCAATCATCTCTCTGCAAGCAAATCTTGAAGCATCAAGTAAGAAGAATGAGGAACCTCTACAACCATTTGAAAAGGAAGGCCTTGAAGTAGAAATCATCTCTCTCAAAGAATATCTGGAAAAATCAAATAAGAAGAATGAAGAGCTGCAACAAACATGTGAAGAAAACGAAAATTGGTTGAAAGAAGAGATTCTAAATCTGAAGGATCAAGTAGAAGATGGAAGAAGGAAAGAAGAAAGCATGACAAAGCAATGTCAAGCCTTGGAGGTTGAGGTAAACATTCTCAAAGTTAAATTAGAAGAAAAGGTTAAACTTTTGAGGTTTCAAGATAGTACTAATATTTTGGACAATATTCTGAGTAATCAAAGGTCTCCTGCTATCAAACTTGGTCTTGGTTTCCATGAAACTGTTAAAGGAGAATCTAGCTCACAAGGAAGTGCAAAAACCTCAGAGGATGTCAATGCAAAACCTGAAGTGTTGAAAGAGACAAAAGGTCAACCATCAATGATGAAATCTCAAAGGAAATCAGTCAATAATGTTGAATGCTTTGAATGTCATAATTATGGGCATGTTGCAGCAAATTGCAGGAGCAGATCATTTCAGCCACAAACTAACCGATCCTACATAGAAAGGTACTCTGGTTTCTTCAAGGGATATTGTTTTTCATGTAACAAGTATGGACATAAAGCAGCTGATTGTAAAAGGAGGAAGATTAGAAATACTCATTATGATTCTTATGCTTATTTCTCTGGACACATGAGATGTTATTCTTGTAACAAGTATGGACATGTAGAAAAGGAATGCGGGTTGAACAGATATGAGAAATTGGATAACTTCCAGCACACAAATAGAAAGTTCAAACAAATCTGGAAAAAGATGGAGGACCGATCAGAAACGTAGGGAATTTTGACCCTACTGCAGTCATCCGCTTCTGAAGCTTACTTCTCTGATTGACTGCAAGAATGATGTGGGATACATTATGAGATTTAGTAATGTATCGTCACAAGGGGAGCAATGTATGATGTCTCTCATGGTTGATTTGATTATTCTGGTTATATGTATTTCTGACAGAGCATCTGACATGAAGAAGACAGGTACAGGAAGTACAAGTTCAGGGGGAGATGAAGGAATGTGAAAAAATTTTATGCTTCACTTTCCATACGCGGGTTCGATGAACAAAAGTCGCATATACACGCTAGTTACAGCAGACATAGTCGCGTATGCATTGATGATAAGAGAATTCGTATGATAGCTGAAGATCTGGAGCAGAGGTTCAGGGGGAGCATCAATCTGATTGTTAATAACTGTATTATTAACTCTGTATCAGTCTAGTTTCTCAGTTTTTAAATAATAATGATATGATACTTGGTTACTTATGTTGAAGATTATGGATGAGTCTTGTTTGCTTGTTGATGAAGAGTATTCATTGCTGAGATGAAAGTTTTATAATTCGGAGATAAGGGCAGTTCAAGCAGAGATTGTTGCTGATGACTTGATGATGAACGGATTCAGGTTGCACAAGTTAAGGAAGAGCATTGTTTCAGGGGGAGCAGCAAGTTGAATTCTAATGATTGCATTTTTGGCAATATGACTGCTTATTCTTTGGTTTTTGTGATACTCATGCTCAAATAATGATGACTTGGTACATGGTTTATTATGATGAGATTTTGAGCCCTGATTGCTGATAAGTATCTTTTGTGCTCACACATGGATGAGTTGGATGTCATTTGATTCAGAAATAAGAATAGATCACGCAGAGTTTGTTACTATGGTTAAGATCTTTTGCCTACATATGTTACTTCATGTTAAATCTTAAAGATCATGGTGATATTGGACCACATGGATGATTGACACGTATTTGAAGATGTTGTTCTGGTATGATAATCTCTCTTGGAAAGATTGTATTGATGCCGCAAAGAATCTGAAGGCTTGGTTATTAATGTGCTTAAGCTACAATCGTTGGATGACGCTTGAAGACACAACTACATTGTTCTATCTATCTGTATTCCAGGGAAGCATTCAAATATCTCAGAAAGAAGCTGAACACTATCTTTTTCTCACAAGAGGATCAGATCTGGTTAAAATATAGAAGATAGTATTGGATACGCGGGTTTCCTCAAACATAGTCACATATATACGCAAGTTCATGCACAAAAAACCACGTATGTCTGATTGCTGACATTTTTCTGTTTGGAGTCAGCTCTCTTCAGCACAGCTGCAGTGCTGTTTGGTATCTTGATATTGTTTGGTATCTCTGGTGGTGTTCCAGTTGTCATAATTCTTTTTCTAATGTTTTGATAAAGATGCCTTGATGATTTGTTGGTGAAAGTTTTCAGGATGCACAAACTAAGGGGGAGCCTTAGTCATATGAAAAGGATGCTTGGATGCACAGTTTCAGGGGGAGCATTCGCTTTGCTAAGTATAATGCATTGTTGGCATTATGATGGTTCTGAAATATGTTCTTTTTCTTGAAGTCTTTCTGGTGTTGGTCATAAATGGTCATATTTGTAATTTGATGAAAAAGGTCTTGTTGAGACCCATGATGTAAAATTGTAATATTCAGTCATGTAAGGACTTGTCAAATTTATAAACCCACTTGGTTGGGTAGCTGAGTCAATTTTTTTGTAAACCCACTTGGTTGGGTAGCTGAGTTGAAATGTGTAAACCCACTTGGTTGGGTACTTGAGTCTCATATGTAAATTCACTTGGATGGATCTTTGATGTAAGTATGAGTCATTGGTGATAGGAAAGTCATAGAATCATGTACTTCATTGAAAATATTTTTTGAAGTTTCAGCATGAACTCAGGGGCGCTTGATCACTTCAGTATATATCAGATCTGCAGAACGCTTCTTCCACATGAGGAGAAAATAGGGAGAGTATGTTGGTTTTGATCCACCCTTTGCCCTTGATGTCAAAGGGGGAGGGTGACATGGTGTTTGAATGAAGAGAAAGAATGGTGTCAAAAATGGGGAGAGTGACATGGTGTCATTGTATTCTTAATGTACGTATCTGTTGTGATGATCAAACACCATCGTGGTTTCCATCAAGTCCAAAGGGGGAGATTGTTGGCAATATGATGCAGAGTGTTGTCCTTGATGGCAACCCACTGAATGAAGATGAAGACATGAGAATGTTGGCAGGTGTTGTCCTTGATGGCAATCCACCTGATGAAGTTATTCTTGACCTGATGGACTTGGTAAATGATGTAAATCTGATATGAAATGATGTTTGTTAGCAATATGATGAAAATGATGGCAACTTACTTGATGAAGTTGTGCTTGATAGAATATGTCTTGATGAACTAAATCTGATGTATCTACAGTGAGTACAGAAGGTAATGAAGAAAGGAATTCAGCATGTGCTCAATCTATGATGAAAAGAGTATGTTTCTAAGCATACGCGTATTTGTCTAAGGGAAGTCACGTATGCACGCGGAAAAGAACGTGCCAAGTCGCGTATGGGAAAAAGCGCTCAAAAAGTGCAAAACCAGGGGTAACCACCATGGTATTGACGCATTGTATTGGGTATTGATTCGCCTAATTGACCCCGTCCAGGAATACCATCGGATGTAATGTGGTTTTGGCTCATGGTATTGAAAAAGGGTAAACCTATATAAGGAGAAGAAATTCATTGTGAAACTTATAAGTGTGGGAGCAAGATTTCTGAGTTTGAATGAATACTTCTCTGTGAAGTATATCTGTATGGAAAGGGTAAAGGTTTGATGATAGATTTGAATCTATGATGCACCTATGAAGAAATGATGAAGGGGAATATCTAGATCTGGAATGTATTTGTATCTGCTAGATCTATTTATGGAAGGCTTAGATCTGAGATGAGGCGAACATCTGTCTGAAGTAAAAGGGTAAATCTGAACTGAATATCTGATCTGAAGAAGTATGCTGCTCTATAATGGTTGAAGATCTATACGCTATTTTGTTGCAGAGGAATCGCGTATATATGCGGCTTCGCTGAAGAAAAAGCGCGTATGCGCAATGAAATGAGCTCTATAATATGTACAGAGGTATACGCTGGTTTATGTGAACGGAAGCGCGTATATACACGACATCAGTGAAAGGAAAGCGCGTATGCAAACTAGGGTTATCTGAAACAAGGGGTATGAAATGTCTGATCTGTTCTGCTGTGTTACTGCTATATGTGAATGATGTATTCTACAGTTCTGGGTTGTCTGAATTGATAAGTTTCAGTTTGATGTATGATTGAGCTTAAAAGTATGGAAAGGGTCCAGTCTGAAAATATGATGAAACGTTGCCTGCAAGTGGTGTCCTAAAGGAATCTTTGGATCTAGTGTGAAAATTGATGAAACGTGGTCCATAGAGGTGCTGAGGCTTGTAGCCTTCAGTCAGGGGGTTGTAGCTCCCTTCCAGGTGAGGCTAGTGAACGAGATCAGGGGGTCATAGCTCCCTTCCAGGAGAGGCTGGTAAACGAGTCAGGGGGTTGGAGCTCCCTTCCAGGAGAGGCTGATAAACGAGCGCAGGTAGGTGCCTGCATGCTGGTAGGAGTCTGCACTAGCACATATGTTGTAAGATGTTTTCTCTATAATAAAATATTGAAGGCTGAGCAACTGCAGCGGTGGTTTTCTCCCGACTTGGGTTTCCACCTAAAAATCTTGGTGTTCATGTGTGATGCTTTGTGTGATGGTTTATTCTATTGTTACTACACATGTTTACTGTTAACTTAACATCAGATGAATGAATATTGCAAAGAACTAAGTTAATAAATATCTGCATATTTAGATCTCTGCTAATACGCGAGTTGTATGAAGGATATTCGCGTGTATACGCGAGTTTACTAAAGGAAAGTAGCGTATGGGTTTTAGAGAGTGAAAAAAGTAAAAAGTTTTGAATATGCAGTAAATACTGATTCACCCCCCCCCATATTAGTATTTTTCCCATCAATTGGTATCAAAGCAGGTTCTTCTGTAGAAGCTTGACCGCTTGAAGGAGATCCGTCGCAATGGGAAGTCAAGAAGGAGTGATGTTTATAAAGCCACCTATATTCAATGGAAGCAATCTGATATTCTGGAAGGTACGAACAAAAGCATATCTGCAAAGTCTTGGTGCAGATGTATGGGCAATCGTGGAAGAATGTTATCAATACCCAGCAAGTATTCCTACTGATGCAGCAGAAAGGAAAAAGTATGAAATCAATGCCAAAGCAGTGAATGTCTTGTTAGGAAGCATGTCTGAATCAGAATTTGCTAAAGTGATGCAGCTACATTCAACAAAAGAAATATGGGACAAAATCATTCTAAGCTATGAAGGAGACACAAAGGTAAAAAGTGCAAAACTCCAAACTCTCAGAATTGAATATGAAAATTTAAGGATGCATAGTGATGAAAGTATTGCCAGCTTCTTTCTTCGTCTAGATGATATTGTGAATCAAATGAGAAATTTGGGTGAAACCATAACCGATACTACTCTGGTGGAAAAATTCTTAAGATCCTTGACTTCAACATTTGACTCTAAAGTTTCAGCTATTGAAGAAAGGCAAGATCTGCAAACTCTCACTATTGTTCAATTACATGGTATTCTGACTGCTTTTGAAATGAGACAAGGAGGTCCTTCCCCAATCGGAGAAGCTTCTTTTAAGGTATCTGCAAAAGGAAAAGAAAAGGAAGTTGTCAAAGAACCCAGCTATATATCCGAATAAGAAGAAGCGAATTTCGTGAGAAAACTCCAACTAGGTACTGGAAGATTCAAAGGTAACCTTCCCTTCAAATGTTTTGAGTGTGGAAAAGTTGGTCACTATGCTGCTAAATGTCCTTATAGAGAAAAACATGGTAAAGGGAAAGAATTTGAAAAGAGGAAGTGTTATTATACGAATGAAGATGATGTGTCAGTGAAGATGAAGAAGATTCTAGCCATGATGCGAAAGTACTCACCGTGTTCATGGGCAAAAGAGCTACTTTCGAAACAAGAAGATATCTGAAATATGGTATAGCGAAGCATTGAAGAAGATGAATCGAGATAGTGATTGTGGTCCTTGTAATACCCATACGTGTGCAAACAATAGTGAGATAGTGAAAGTAAAGTTGTGGATCTAGAAGAAGCTATCGAGATCAGAAGTGAAAAGTCATAAAAATTAGTAAGATTCTATCTACAAAGATGATCTCTCAAATGAAAATCAAATAGAAATGCTGAATGGACAGGTGGACAAGTATCAAAGGTTTCATACTTATGCATCCAATCGAATTAAAGAACTAGAAGCAGAAATCAACGATCTAAATGCAGATCTCAAAAAATCAAGGAAGAAGAATGAAGGTCTTGAAGCTGAAATCATCTCTCTACAAGCAGATCTTGAAGCATCAAGTAAGAAGAATGAGGAACCTCTACAATCATTTGAAAAGGAAGGGTTTGAAGCAGAAATCATCTCTCTCAAAGAAGATCTGGAAAAATCAAATCATAAGAATGAAGAGCTGCTACAAACATGTGAAGAAAATGAAAATTGGTTGAAAGAAGAGATTCTAAATCTGAAGGATCAAGTAGAAGATAGAAGACGGAAAGAAGAAAGCATGACAAAGCAATGTCAAGCCTTGGAGGTTGAGGTAAACATTTTCAAAGGTAAATTAGAAGAAAAGGTTAAACTTTTGAGGTTTCAAGGTAGTACTAATATTTTGGACAATATTCTGAGTAATCAAAGGTCTCCTGCTATCAAACTTGGTCTTGGTTTCCATGAAACTGTTAAAGGAGAATCTAGCTCACAAGGAAGTGCAAAAAATTCAGAGGATGTCAATGCAAAACCTAAAGTGTTGAAAGAGACAAAAGGTCAACCAACAATGATGAAATCTCAAAGGAAATCAGTCAATAATGTTGAATGCTTTAAATGTCATAATTATGGGCATGTTGCAGCAAATTGCAGGAGCAGATCATTTCAGCCTCGAACAAACAGTTCCTACATAGAAAGGTACTCTGGCTTCTTCAAGGGATATTGTTTTTCATGTAACAAGTATGGACATAAAGCGACTGATTGTAAAAGGAGGAAGATTAGAAATACTCATTATGATTCTTATGCTTATTTCTCTGGACACATGAGATGTTATTCTTGTAACAAGTATGGACATGTAGAAAAGGAATGCAGGTTGAACAGATATGAGAAATTGGATAACTTCCAGTACACAAATAGAAAGTTCAAACAAATCTGGAAAAAGATGGAGGACCGATCAGAAACGTAGGGAATTTTGACCCTACTGCAGTCATCCGCTTCTGAAGCTTACTTCTCTGATTGACTGCAGGAATGATGTAGGATACATTATGAGATTTAGTAATGTATCGTCACAGGGGGAGCAATGCATGATGACTCTCATGGTTGATTTGATTACTTTGGTTATATGAATTTACGACGGAGCATCGACAACAAGAGAAGGCAATTACGAAGATCAAGTTGAAGAGGGAGATGAAGGGAATGTGAAAAATTTCTGTGCTTCACTTTCAATACGGGGTCGATAAACAAGGGTGTGTATGCACGCTAGTTCACATTGGTTACGGTCGCGTATGCATTGATGATAAGAGAATTCGTATGATGGTGAAGATAGAGCGAGAGGTTCGGGAGGAGCATACGATCGATTGTTAATAACTGTATTATTAACTCTGTATCAGTCTAGTTTCTCAGTTTTTAAATAATAATGATATGATACTTGGTTACTTATGTTGAAGATTATGGATGAGTCTTGTTTGCTTGTTGATGAAGAGTATTCATTGCTGAGATGAAAGATTTATAATTCGGAGATAAGGGCAGTTCAAGCAGAGATTGTTGCTGATGACTTGCTGATGAACGGATTCAGGTTGCACAAGTTAAGGAAGAGCACTGTTGCAGGGGGAGCAGCAAGTTGAATTCTAATGATTGCATTGTTTGAAATATGACTGCTTATTCTTTGGTTTTTGTGATACTCATGCTCAAATAATGATGACTTGGTACATGGTTTATTATGATGAGATTTTGAGCCCTGATTGCTGATAAGTATCTTTTGTGCTCACACATGGATGAGTTGGATGTCATTTGATTCAGAAATAAGAATAGATCACGCAGAGTTTGTTACTATGGTTAAGATCTTTTGCCTACATATGTTACTTCATGTTAAATCTTAAAGATCATGGTGATATTGGACCACATGGATGATTGACACGTATTTGAAGATGTTGTTCTGGTATGATAATCTCTCTTGGAAAGATTGTATTGATGCTGCAAAGAATCTGAAGGCTTGGTTATTAATGTGCTTATGCTACAACCGTTGGATGACGCTTGAAGACACAACTACATTGTTCTATCTATCTGTATTCCAGGGAAGCATTCAAATATCTCAGAAAGAAGCTGAACACTGTCTTTTTCTCACAGAGGATCAGATCTGGTTAAAATTTAGAAGATGGTATTGGATACGTGGGTTTCCTGAAACACAGTCGCGTATATACGCGAGTTCATGCACATAAAACCGCGTATGTCTGATTGCTGACAAATTTCTGTTTGGGGTCAGCTCTCTTCAGCACAGCTGCAGTGCTGTTTGGTATCTCTGATACTGTTTGGTATCTCTGGTGGTGTTCCAGTTCTCATAATTCTTTTTCTAATGTTTTGATAAAGATGCCTTGATGATTTGTTGGTGAAAGTGTTCAGGATGCACAAACTAAGGGGGAGCCTTAGTCATATGAAAAGGATGCTTGGATGCACAGTTTCAGGGGGAGCATTAGCTTTGCTGAGTATAATGCATTGTTGGCATTATGATGGTTCTGAAATATGTTCTTTTTCTTGAAGTCTTTCTGGTGTTGGTCATAAATGGTCATATTTGTAATTTGATGAAAAAGGTCTTGTTGAAACCCATGATGTAAAATTGTAATATTCAGTCATGTAAGGACTTGTCAAATTTATAAACCCACTTGTTTGGGTAGCTGAGTCAATTTTTTTGTAAACCCACTTGGTTGGGTAGCTGAGTTGAAATGTGTAAACCCACTTGGTTGGGTACTTGAGTCTCATATGTAAATTCACTTGGATGGATCTTTGATGTAAGTATGAGTCATTGGTGATAGGAAAGTCATAGAATCATATACTTCATTGGAAATATGTTTTGAAGTTTCAGCATGAACTCAGGGGGAGCTTGATCACTTTAGTATATATCATATCTGTAGAACGCTTCTTCCACATGAGGAGAAAAAGGGGAGAGTATGTTGGTTTTGATCCACCCTTTGCCCTTGATGTCAAAGGGGGAGGGTGACATGGTGTTTGAATGAAGAGAAAGAATGGTGTCAAAAATGGGGAGAGTGACATGGTGTCATTGTATTCTTAATGTACCTATCTATTGTGATGATCAAACACCATCGTGGTTGCCATCAAGTCCAAAGGGGGAGATTGTTGGCAATATGATGTAGAGTGTTGTCCTTGATGGCAACCCACTTGATGAAGATGAAGACATGAGATTGTTGGCATGTGTTGTCCTTGATGGCAATCCACCTGATGAAGTTATTCTTGACCTGATGGACTTGGTAAATGATGTAAATCTGATATGAAATGATGTTTGTTAGCAATATGATGAAGATGATGGCAACTTACTTGATGAAGTTGTGCTTGATAGAATATGTCTTGATGAACTAAATCTGATGTATCTATAGTGAGTACAGAAGGCAATGAAGAAAGGAATTCAGCATGTGCTAAATCTATGATGAAAAGAGTATGTTTCTAAGCATACGCGTATTTGTCTAAGGGAAGTCGCGTATGCATGCGGAAAAGAACGTGCCAAGTCGCGTATGGGCAAAAGCGCTCAAAAAGTGCAAAACCAGGGGTAACCACCATGGTATTGACCCATTGTATTGGGTATTGATTCGCCTAATTGACCCCGTCCAGGAATACCATCAGATGTAATGTGGTTTTGGCTCATGGTATTGAAAAAGGGTAAACCTATATAAGGAGAAGAAATTCATTGTGCAACTTATGAGTGTGGGAGCAAGATGTCTGAGTTTGAATGAATACTTCTCTGTGAAGTATATCTGTATGGAAAGGGTAAAGGTTTGATGATAGATCTGAATCTATGATGCACCTATGAAGAAATGATGAAGTGGAATATCTAGATCTGGAATGTATTTGTATCTGCTAGATCTGTTTATGGAAGGCTTAGATCTGAGATGAGGCGAACATCTGTCTGAGGTAAAAGGGTAAATCTGAACTGAATATCTGATCTGAAGAAGTATGCTGCTCTATAATGGTTTAAGATCTATACGCTAGTTCGCCGCAGAGGAAGCACGTATATACGCGGCTTCGCTGAATAAAAAGCGCGTATGCGCAATGAAATGAGCTCTATAATATGTACAGAGGTATACGCTAGTTTATGTGAACGGAAGCGCGTATATACGCGACATCAGTGAAAGGAAAATGGGTATGCAAACTAGGGTTTGCTGAAACAAGGGGTATGAAATGTCTGATCTGTTCTGTTGTGTTACTGCTATCTGTGAATGATGTATTCTACAGTTCTGGGTTGTCTGAATTGATAAGTTTCAGTTTGATGTATGATTGAGCTTAAAAGTATGGAAAGGGTCCAGTCTGAAAATATGATGAAACGTTGCCTGCAAGTGGTGTCCTAAAGGGAGCTTTGGATCCAGTGTGAAAATTCATGAAACGTGGTCCATAGAGGTGTTGAGGGTTGTAGCCTTCAGTCAGGGGGTTGTAGCTCCCTTCCAGGTGAGGCTGGTAAACGAGATCAGGGGTTCGTAGCTCCCTTCCAGGAGAGGCTGGTAAACGAGTCAGGGGGTCGTAGCTCCCTTCCAGGAGAGGCTGGTAAACGAGCGCAGGTGGGTGCCTGCGTGCTGGTCAAGTCTGCGCCAGCACATATGTTGTAAGATGTTTTCTCTATAATAAGATATTGAAGGCTGAGCAACTGCAGCGGTGGTTTTCTCCCGACTTGGGTTTCCACCTAAAAATCCTGGTGTTCATGTGTGATGCTTTGTGTGATGGTTTATTCTGTTGTTACTACACATGTTTACTATTTACTTAACATCAGATGAATGAATATTGCAAAGAACTAAGTTAATAAATATCTGCATATTTAGATCTCTGCTAATACGCGAGTTGTATGAAGGATATCCGCGTGTATACGCGAGTTTACTAAAGGAAAGTAGCGTATGGGTTTTAGAGAGTGAAAAAGTAAAAATTTTATAATATGTAGTAAATACTGATTCACCCCCCCCCTCTCAGTATTTTTCCCAACAATTGGTATCAGAGCAGGTCCTTGTGCAGAAGCTTGATCGCTTGAAGGAGATCCGTCGCAATGGGAAGTCATGAAGGAGTAATGACTATAAAGCCACCTCTATTCAATGGAAGCAATCTGATATTCTGGAAGGTATGAAAAAAATCATATCGGCAAAGTCTTGGTGCAGATGTATGGGCAATCGTGGAAGAAGGCTCTCAATATCCGACAAGTATTCCTACTGATGCGGCTAAAAGGAAGAAGTATGAAATCAATGCCAAAGCAGTGAATGTCTTATTAGGAAGCATGTCTGAATCAGAATTTTCTAAAGTGATGCAACTACATTCAGCAAAATAAATATGGGACAAAATCATTCAAATCTATGAAGGAGACACAAAGGTAAAAAGTGCAAAACTCCAAACTCTCAGAATTGAATATGAAAATTTAAGGATGCATAGTGATGAAAGTATTGCCATCTTCTTTCTTGGTCTAGATGATATTGTGAATCTAATGAGAAATTTGCGTGAAACCATAACCGATACTACTTTGGTAGAAAAAGTCTTAAGATCCTTGACTTCAACATTTGACTCTAAAGTTTCAGCTATTGAAGAAAGGCAAGATCTGCAAACTCTCACTATTGATCAATTACATGGTATTCTGACTGCTTTTGAAATGAGACAAGGAGGTCCTTCCCAAATCAAAGAAGATGCTTTTAAGGTATCTGCAAAAGGAAAAGAAAAGGAAGTTGTCAAAGAACCCAGCTATATATCTGAAGAAGAAGAAGCGAATTTCGTGAGAAAACTCCAACTAGGTACTGGAAGATTCAAAGGTAAGCTTCCCTTCAAATGTTTTGAGTGTGGAAAAGTTGGTCACTATGCTGCTAAATGTCCTTATAGAGAAAAACATGGTAAAGGGAAACAATTTGAAAAGAGGAAGTGTTATTATGCAAGTGAAGATGATGTGTCCAGTGAAGATGAAGAAGATTCTGACCATGATCTGAAAGTACTCATGGCAAAGAAGCAAAAGAAGAAGGCTACTCGAAACAAGAAGATATCTCAGAAATCTTGTATAGTAGAAATTGAAGAAGATGAATCAGATAGTGATTGTGGGCCTTGTAATACCCTTCTGTGTGCAAACAATAGTGAAGATAGTGAAAGTAAAGTTGTGGATCTAGAAGAAGCTATCAAGATCAAAGTTGAAGAACAACAAAAGGAAATTGATAAGAAAGATTCTATCTACAAAGAGATGATCTCTCAAATGAAAGATCAAATAGAAATGCTGAATGGACAGGTGGACAAGTATCAAAGGTTTCATACTTATGCATCCAATCGAATTAAATAACTAGAAGCAGAAATCAACGATCTAAATGCAGATCTCAAAAAATCAAGCAAGAAGAATGAAGGTCTTGAAGCTGGAATCATCTCTCTACAAGCAAATCTTGAAGCATCAAGTAAGAAGAATGAGGAACCTCTACAATCATTTGAAAAGGAAGGGCTTGAAGCAGAAATCATCTCTCTCAAAGAAGATCTGGAAAAATCAAATCATAAGAATGAAAAGCTGCTACAAACATGTGAAGAAAACGAAAATTGGTTGAAAGAAGAGATTCTAAATCTGAAGGATCAAGTAGAAGATGGAAGAAGGAAAGAAGAAAGCATGAAAAAGCAATGTCAAGCCTTGGAGGTTGAGGTAAACATTCTCAAAGGTAAATTAGAAGAAAAGGTTAAACTTTTGAGGTTTCAAGATAGTACTAACATTTTGGACAATATTCTGAGTAATCAAAGGTCTCCTGCTATCAAAATTGGTCTTGGTTTCCATGAAAATGTTAAAGGAGAATCTAGCTCACAAGGAAGTGCTAAAAATTCAGAGGATGTCAATGCAAAAACTGAAGTGTTGAAAGAAACAAAAGGTAGACCAACAACGATGAAATCTCAAAGGAAATCTGTCAATAAAGTTGAATGCTTTAAATGTCATAATTATGGGCATGTTGCAGCAGATTGCAGGAGCAGATCATTTCAGCCTCAAACAAACAGTTCCTACATAAAAAGGTACTCTGGTTTCTTCAAGGGATATTGTTTTTCATGTAACAAGTATGGACATAAAGCAGCTGATTGTAAAAGGAGGAAGATTAGAAATACTCATTATGATTCTTATGCTTATTTCTCTTGACACATGAGATGTTATTCTTGTAACAAGTATGGACATGTAGAAAAGGAATGCAGGTTGAACAGATATGAGAAATTGGATAACTTCCAGCACACAAATAGAAAGTTCAAACAAATCTGGAAAAAGATGGAGGACCGATCAAAAACGTAGGGAATATTGACCCTACTGCAGTCATCCGCTTCTGAAGCTTACTTCTCTGATTGACTGCAGGAATGATGTGGGATACATTATGAGATTTAGTAATGTATCTTCACAAGGGGAGCAATGTATGATGTCTCTCATGGTTGATTTGATTATTATAGTTATATGTATTTCTGACAGAGCATCTGACATGAAGAAGACAGCTACAGGAAGTACAAGTTCAGGGGGAGATGAAGGAATGTGAAAAATTTCTATGCTTCACTTTCCATATGCGGGTTCGATGAACAAAAGACGCGTATACATGCTAGTTACAGCAGACACAGTCGCGTATGCATTGATGATAAGAGAATGCGTATGATAGCTGAAGATCTGGAGCAGAGGTTCAGGGGGAGCATCAGTCTGATTCTTAATAACTGTATTATTAACTCTGTATCAGTCTAGTTTCTCAGTTTTTAAATAATAATGATATGATACTTGGTTACTTATTTTGAAGATTATGGATGAGTCCTGTTTGCTTGTTGATGAAGAGTATTCATTGCTGAGATGAAAGTTTTATAATTCGGAGATAAGGGCAGTTCAAGCAGAGATTGTTGATGATGACTTGCTGATGAACGGATTCAGGTTGCACAAGCTAAGGAAGAGCACTGTTTCAGGGGGAGCAGCAAGTTTAATTCTAATGATTGCATTGTTGGCAATATGACTGCTTATTCTTTGGTTTTTGTGATACTCATGCTCAAATAATGATGACTTGGTACATGGTTTATTATGATGAGATTTTGAGCCCTGATTGCTGATAAGTATCTTTTGTGCTCACACATGGATGAGTTGGATGTCATTTGATTCAGAAATAAGAATAGATCATGCAGAGTTTGTTACTATGGTTAATATCTTTTGCCTACATATGTTACTTCATGTTAAATCTTAAAGATTATGGTGATATTGGACCACATGGATGATTGACACATATTTGAAGATGTTGTTCTGGTATGATAATCTCTCTTGGAAAGATTGTATTGATGCTGCAAAGAATTTGAAGGCTTGGTTATTAATGTGCTTATGCTACAATCGTTGGATGACGCTTGAAGACACAACTACATTGTTCTATCTATCTGTATTCCAGGGAAGCATTCAAATATCTCAAAAAGAAGCTGAACACTGTCTTTTTCTCACAAGAGGATCAGATTTGGTTAAAATATAGAAGATAGTATTGGATACGTGGGTTTCCTGAAACACAGTCGCGTATATACGCGAGTTCATGCACAGAAAACCGTGTATGTCTGATTGCTGACATTTTTCTGTTTGGAGTCAGCTCTCTTCAGCACAGCTGCAGTGCTGTTTGGTATCTCTCGACATCGTTTGTACTGTGGTGTTCTACTTACAAGTTTTTCAATGTTTTGATAAACATGCCTTGATGATTTGTTGGTGAAAGTGTTCAGGATGCACGAACTAAGGGGGAGCCTTAGTCATATGAAAAGGATGCTTGGATGCACAGTTTCAGGGGGAGCATTAGCTTTGCTGAGTATAATGCATTGTTGGCATTATGATGGTTCTAAAATATATTCTTTTTCTTGAAGTCTTTCTGTTGTTGCTCATAAATGGTCATATTTGTAATTTGATGAAAAGGGTCTTGTTGAGACCCATGATGTAAAATTGTAATATTCAGTCATGTAAGGACTTGTCAAATTTATAAACCCACTTCGTTGGGTAGCTTCTAGTCAATTTTTTTGTAAACCCACTTGGTTGGGTAGTTGAGTCAAAATGTGTAAACCCACTTGCTTGGGTACTTGAGTCATATATGTAAATCCACTTGGTTGGATCTTTGATGAAAGTATGAGTCCTTTGTGATAGGAAAGGTCATAGAATCATGTACTTCATTGAAAAATATGCTTTCAGCATGAACTCAGGGGGAGCATGGTAACTTCAGTGAACAACAAATCTACAGAGCTCTTCTTTCTACATGTGGAGAAAAACATTGTCTTGGCTTTGATCCGCCCTTTTCCCTTGATGTAAAAGGGGGAGAGTAACATGGTGTTTGAATGAAGAGAAAGAATGGTGTCAAAAATGGGGAGAGTGACATGGTGTCATTGTGACTTTAATGTACCTATCTCACAGATGATCAAACACCATCGTGGTTGCCATCAAGTCCAAAGGGGGAGATTGTTAAAATATGAGCGCAGAGTGTTGTCCTTGATGGCAACCCAATTAATGAAGATGAAGACATGAGAATGTTACAGTGTTGCCTCGATGGCAATCCACCCGATGAAGTTATTCTTGACCTCGATGGACTTGGTAAAAGATGTAACCGATATGAAATGTAGTTTGTTAGAAATATGATGAAAATGATGGCAACTTACCATGAAGTTGTGCTTGATAGAATATGTCTTAAGAACTAATTCTCGATGTATCTACAAAGTGAGTACAGATGGCAATGAAGAAAGGAATTCAAAGACAAAAGCAAATTTATGATGAAGAATATATTTCACATACGCGTGTTCTGTCTGGTGGTTTTATTGGGAGCGTAAAGGAACGTGCCAAGTCGCGTATGGGCAAAAGCGCTCAAAAAGTGCAAAACCAGGGGTAACCACCATGGTATTGACCCATTGTATTGGGTATTGATTTGCCTAATTGACCCCGTCCAGGAATACCATCGGATGTAATGTGGTTTTGGCTCATGGTATCGAAAAACGGTAAACCTATATAAGGAGAAGAAATTCATTGTGCAACTTATGAGTGTGGGAGCAAGCTGTCTGAGTTTGAATGAATACTTCTTTGTGAAGTATATCTGTATGGAAAGGGTAAAGGTTTGATGATAGATCTGAATCTATGATGCACCTATGAAGAAATGATGAAGCGGAATATCTAGATCTGGAATGTATTTGTATCTGCTAGATCTGTTTATGGAAGGCTTAGATCTGAGATGAGGCGAACATCTGTCTAAAGTAAAAGGGTAAATCTGAACTGAATATCTGATTTGAAGAAGTATTCTGCTCTATAATGGTTGAAGATCTATACGCTAGTTCGCTGCAGAGGAAGCGCGTATATACGTGGCTTCGCTGAAGAAAAAGCGCGTATGCGCAATGAAATGAGCTCTATAATATGTACAGAGGTATACGCTGGTTTATGTGAACGGAAGCGCGTATATACACGACATCAGTGAAAGGAAAGCGTGTATGCAAAATAGGGTTTGCTGAAACAAGGGGTATGAAATGTCTGATCTGTTCTGCTGTGTTACTGCTATCTATGAATGATGTATTCTACAGTTCTGGGTTGTCTCACTTGATAAGTTTCAGTTTGATGTATGATTGAGCTTAAAAGTATGGAAAGGGTCCAGTTTGAAAATATGATGAAACGTTGCCTGCAAGTGGTGTCCTAAAGGAAGCTTTGGATCCAGTGTGAAAATTGATGAAACGTGGTCCCTAGAGGTGCTGAGGGTTGTAGCCTTCAGTCAGGGGGTTGTAGCTCCCTTCCAGGTGAGGCTGGTAAACGAGATCGTGTCGAGCCTCCCTTCCGTGTGAGAGGCCTGCAAATGAGTCGTGGGGTTGGGAGCTCCCTTCCGTGAGAGGTCAGAAACGAGTGCACGGGGTGCCCGTGTTTGTAGGAGTCTCAGATCAAGACACATGTTGTAAGATGTTTTCTCTATAATAAAATATTGAAGGCCGGAGTAACTCAGCTTCTGGTTTTCTCCCAACTTGGGTTTCCACCTAAAAATCTTGGTGTTCATGTGTGATGCTTTTGCGTGATGTTTACTCTGTTACTACACATGTTTACTCGTTTTACTTAACAGCAGTAACATCCGATGAATGAATATTGCAAAGAACTAAGATAATAAATATCTGCATATTTAGATCTCTGCTAATACGCGAGTTGTATGAAGGATATCCGTGTGTATATGCGAGTTTACTAAAGGAAAGTAGCGTATGGGTTTTAGAAGTAAGAAAAAGTAAAATTTTTTGAATATGCAGTAAATACTGATTCACCCCCCCCTCTCAGTGTTTTTGCCAACAATTGGTATCTAAGCAGATTCTTCTGCAGAAGCTTGATCGCTTGAAGGAGATCCGTCGCAATGGGAAGTCTTGAAGGAGTAATGTCTATAAAGCCTCCTCTATTCAACTAAGCTCTGATATTTCGGAAGGTACGAACAAAAGCATATCTCGCAAAGTCTGGGAGCGTATGTATGGGCAATTGTGTTAAGACTAGTCATCCCAAGTATTCCTACCGATGCTACTGAAAGGAAGAATTATGAATCAAAATGCCAAGAATGTCTTGCTAAGAAGCATGTCTGAATCAGAATTTGCTAAAGTGATGCAGCTACATTCAGCAAAAGAAATATGGGACAAAATCATTCTAAGCTATGAAGGAGACACAAAGGTAAAAAGTGCAAAACTCCAAACTCTCAGAATTGAATATGAAAATTTAAGGATGCATAGTGATGAAATTATTGCCAGCTTCTTTCTTCGTTTAGATGATATTGTGAATCGAATGAGAAATTTGGGTGAAACCATAACCGATACTACTCTGGTGGAAAAAGTCTTAAGATCCTTGACTTCAACATTTGACTCTAAAGCTTCAGCTATTGAAGAAAGGCAAGATCTGCAAACTCTTACTATTGTTCAATTACATGGTATTCTGACTGCTTTTGAAATGAGAACAAGGAGGTCCTTCCCCAATCGGAAGCTTCTTTTAAAGGTATACGCAAAAGGAAAAGAAAAGGAAGTTGTCAAAGAATCTAGCTATATATCCGATGAAGAAGAAGCGAATTTCATGAGAAAACTCCAACTAGGAACTGGAAGATTCAAAGGTAAGCTTCCTTTCAAATGTTTTGAGTGTGGAAAAGTTGGTCACTATGCAGCTAAATGTCCTTATAGCAAAAAACATGGTAAAGGGAAACAATTTGAAAAGAGGAAGATTTATTATGCAAATGAAGATGATGTGTCCAGTGAAGATGAAGAAGATTCTGACCATGATTTGAAAGTACTCATGGCAAAGAAGCAAAAGAAGAAGGCTACTAGAAACAAGAAGATATCTCAGAAATCTTGTATAGAAGAAATTGAAGAAGATGAATCAGATAGTGATTTTCGTCCTTGTAATACTCTTCTTTGTGCAAACAATAGTGAAGATAGTGAAAGTAAAGTTGTGGATCTAGAAGAAGCTATCAAGATCAAAGTTGAAGAACAACAAAAGGAAATTGATAAGAAAGATTCTATCTACAAAGAGATGATCTCTCAACTGAAAGAACAAATAGAAATGCTGAATGGACAGGTGGACAAGTATCAAAGGTTTCATAATTATGCATCCAATCGAATTAAAGAACTAGAAGCAGAAATCAATGATCTAAATGCAGATCTCGAAAAGTCAAGCAAGAAGAATGAAGGACTTGAAGCAGAAATCATCTCTCTAAAAGCAGACCTTGAAGCATCAAATAAAAAGAATGAAGAACTTCTACAATCATTTGAAAAGGAAGGACGTGAAGCAGAAATCATCTCGCTCAAAGAAGATCTGGAAAAATCAAATAAGAAGAATGAAGAACTGCTACAAACATGTGAAGAACAAGAAAATTGGTTGAAGGAAGAGATTCTAAATACGAAGGATCAAGTAGAAGAGATGGAAGAAAGAGGAAGAAGAAAAGCATGACAAAAGCAAATGTCAGCCTTGGAGGTTGAGGTAAACATTCTCAAAGGTAAATTAGAAGAAAAGGTTAAACTTTTGAGGTTTCAAGGTAGTACTAATATTTTGGACAATATTCGAAGTAATCAAGGTCTCCTGCTATCAAACTTGGTCTTGGTTTCCATGAAAGCATTGGAAGAGAATCTAGCTCACAAGGAAGTAGAAAAAAACTCGAGAGGATGTCAATGCAAAACCTGAAGTGTTGAAAGAAACAAAAGGTCAACCAACAATGATGAAATCTCAAAGGGAATCAGTCAATAATGTTGAATGCTTTAAATGTCATAATTATGGGCATGTTGCAGCAAATTGCAGGAGCAGATCATTTCAGCCACAAACTAACAGATCCTACATAGAAAGGTACTCTGGTTTCTTCAAGGGATATTGTTTTTCATGTAACAAGTATGGACATAAAGTAGCTGATTGTAAAAGGAGGGAGATTAGAAATACTCATTATGATTCTTATGCTTATTTCTCTAGACACATGAGATGTTATTATTGTAACAAGTATGGACATGTAGAAAGGGAATGCAGGTTGAACAGATCTGAGAAAGTGGACAATTTTCAGCACACAGTTAGGAAGTTCAAGCAAATTTGGAAAAGGAGGAGGACCAATCAGAAACGTAGGGAATTTTGACCCTACTGCAGTCATCCGCTTCTGAAGCTTACTTCTCTTATTGGCTGCAGGAATGATGTGGGATACATTATGAGATTTAGTAATGTATCGTCACAGGGGCAATGTATGATGTCTCTCATGGTTGATTTGATTGATACAGTTTATGTATTTTGACGAGGCATCGACATGGAAGAAGACAGGTACAGGAAGTACAAGATCAGGGGAAGATGAAGGAATGTGAAAAATTTCTATGCTTCACTTTCCATACGCTGGTTATATGAACAAAAGTCGCGTATACACGCGAGTTCCAGCAGACACAGTCGCGTATGCATTGATGATAAGAGAATTTGTATGATAGCTGAAGATCTGGAACAGAGGTTCAGGGGGAGTATCAGTCTGATTGTTAATAACTGTATTATTGACTATGTATCAGCTTAATTTCTCAGTTTTAAATAATGATACGATACTTGGTTACTTATGTTGAAGATTATGGATGAGTCCTGTTTGCTTGTTGATGAAGAGTATTCGTTGCTGAGATGAAAATCTTATAATTCAAAGATAAGGTCAGATCATACAGAGATTGTTGCTGATGACTTGCTGATGAAGGTGTTCGGGTTGCGAAAGTTAAGGAGAAGCACTGGTTCAGGGGGAGCAGCAGGTTGAATACTAATGATTGCATTGTTGGCAATATGATTGCTTATTCTTGGTTTTTGTGATACTCATGCTCAAATGATGATGACTTGGTACATGGTCTATTATGATGAGATTTTGAGCCCTGGTTGCTGATAAGTATCTTTTGTGCTCACACATGGATGAGTTAGATGTCGTCTGATTCAGAAATAAGAATAGATCATGCAGAGTTTGTTACTATGGTTGAGATCTTTTGCCTACATATGTTACTTCATGTTAAATCTTGAAGATTTTGATGATATTGGACCACATGGATGATTGCTTGACACATATTTGAAGATGTTTTTCGGTATGATAATCTCTCTTGGAAAGATTGTATTGATCTTTGCCAAATAATTTGAAGGCTTGGTTACTAATGTGCTTATGCTACAACCGTTGGATGACGCTTGAAAACACAACTACACTGTTCTATCCATCTGCAGTCCAGGGAAGAAGTCAAATATCTCAAAAAGAAGCTGAACACTGTCTTTTCCTCACACAGGATCAGATATGGTCAAAATATAGAAGATAGTAGTGGATACGCGGGTTTCCTGAAACACGGTCGCGTATATACGCGAGTTCCTGCAAAGAAAATCGCGTATGTCTGATTGCTGACAATTTTTTGGTTGGAGTCGGCTCTCTTCAACACAGCTGCAGTGTTGTTTGGTATCTCTGATACTGTTTGGTATCTCTGGTGATGTTCCAGTTCTAATAATTCCATTTCTAATGTTTTGATAAAGATGCCTTGATGATTTGTTGGTGAAAGTGTTCAGGATGCACAAACTAAGGGGGAGCCTTAGTCAGATGAAAAGGATGCATGGATGCACAGATTCAGGGGGAGGGGAGCATTAGCTTTGCTGAGTATAATGCATTGTTGGCATTATGATGGTTCTAAAATATGTTCTTTTTCTTGAAGTCTTTCTGGTGTTGGTCATAAATGGTCATATTTGTAATTTGATGAAAAAGGTCTTGTTGAGACCCATGATGTAAAATTGTAATATTCATTCATGTAAGGACTTGTCAAATTTATAAACCCACTTGGTTGGGTAGCTAAGTCAATTTTTTTGTAAACCCACTTGGTTGGGTAGCTGAGTTGAAATGTGTAAACCCACTTGGTTGGGTACTTGAGTCTCATATGTAAATTCACTTGGATGGATCTTTGATGTAAGTATGAGTCATTGGTGATAGGAAAGTCATAGAATCATGTACTTCATTGAAAATATGTTTTGAAGTTTCAACATGAACTCAGGAGGAGCTTGATCACTTCAGTATATATCAGATCTGCAGAACGCTTCTTCCACATGAGGAGAAAAGGGGGAGAGTATGTTGGTTTTGATCCACCCTTTGCCCTTGATGTCAAAGGGGGAGGGTGACATGGTGTTTGAATGAAGAGAAAGAATGGTGTCAAAAATGGGGAGAGTGACATGGTTTCATTGTATTCTTAATGTACCTATCTGTTGTGATGATCAAACACCATCATGGTTGCCATCAAGTCCAAAGGGGGAGATTGTTGGCAATATGATGCAGAGTGTTGTCCTTGATAGCAACCCACTGAATGAAGATGAAGACATGAGAATGTTGGCAGGTGTTGTCCTTGATGGCAATCCACCTGATGAAGTTATTCTTGACCTGATGGACTTGGTAAATGATGTAAATCTGATATGAAATGATGTTTGTTAGCGATATGATGAAGATGATGGCAACTTACTTGATGAAGTTGTGCTTGATAGAATATGTCTTGATGAACTAAATCTGATGTATCTACAGTGAGTACAGAAGGCAATGAAGAAAGGAATTCAGCATGTGCTAAATCTATGATGAAAAGAGTATGTTTCTAAGCATACGCGTATTTGTCTAAGGGAAGTCGTGTATGCATGCGGAAAAGAACGTGCCAAGTCGCGTATGGGCAAAAGCGCTCGAAAAGTGGAAAACCAGGGGTAACCACGATGGTATTGACCCATTGTATTGGGTATTGATTCGCCTAATTGACCCCGTCCAGGAATACCATTGGATGTAATGTGGTTTTGGCTCATGGTATTGAAAAAGGGTAAACCTATATAAGGAGAAGAAATTCATTGTGCAACTTATGAGTGTGGGAGCAAGATGTCTGAGTTTGAATGAATACTTCTCTGTGAAGTATATCTGTATGGAAAGGGTAAAGGTTTGATGATAGATCTGAATATATGATGCACCTATGAAGAAATGATGAAGCGGAATATCTAAATCTGGAATGTATTTGTATCTGCTAGATCTATTTATGGAAGGCTTAGATCTGAGATGAGGCGAACATTTGTCTGAAGTAAAAGGGTAAATCTGAACTGAATATCTGATCTAAAGAAGTATGCTGCTCTATAATGGTTGAAGATCTATACGCTAGTTTGCCACAGAGGAAGCGCGTATATATGCGGCTTCGCTGAATAAAAAGCGCGTATGCGCAATGAAATGAGCTCTATAATATGTACAGAGGTATACGCTAGTTTATGTGAATGGAAGCGCGTATATACGCGACATCAGTGAAAGGAAAGCGCGTATGCAAACTAGGGTTATCTGAAACAAGGGGTATGAAATGTCTGATCTGTTCTGCTGTGTTACTGCTATCTGTGAATGATGTATTCTACAGTTCTGGGTTGTCTGAATTGATAAGTTTCAGTTTGATGTATGATTGAGCGTAAAAGTATGGAAAGGGTCCAGTCTGAAAATATGATGAAACGTTGCCTGCAAGTGGTGTCCTAAAGGAAGCTTTGGATCTAGTGTGAAAATTGATGAAACATGGTCCATAGAGGTGGTGAGGGTTGTAGCCTTCAGTCAGGGGGTTGTAGCTCCCTTCCAGGTGAGGCTGGTGAACGAGATCAGGGGGTCGTAGCTCCCTTCTAGGAGAGGCTGGTAAACGAGTCAGGGGGTTGGATCTCCCTTCCAGGAGAGGCTGATAAACGAGCGCAGGTAGGTGCCTGCGTGCTGGTAGGAGTCTGCACCAGCACATATGTTGTAAGATGTTTTCTCTATAATAAAATATTGAAGGCTGAGAAACTGCAGCGGTGGTTTTCTCCCGGCTTGGGTTTCCACCTAAAAATCTTGGTGTTCATGTGTGATGCTTTGTGTGATGGTTTATTGTTGTTACTACACATGTTCTGTTTTTAACATCGAGATGAATGAATATTGCAAAGAACTAAGTTAATAAATATACGCATATTTAGATCTCTGCTAATACGCGAGTTGTATGAAGGATATCCGCGTGTATACGCGAGTTTACTAAAGGAAAGTAGCGTATGGGTTTTAGAGAGTGAAAAAGTAAAAAGTTTTGAATATGCAGTAAATAATGATTCACCCCCCCCTCTCAATATTTTTCCCAACAGATGACATGGTTGTATCTCTTGAGGGAAATGTATAAGAGTTTTGGGACATTTTAGGTATCTAAATCTCTTTCCAGAGGACAAGATAAATAGTAAGATAAAGGTGCTAGGAATTGACAACCAAGTTGAATTTTGTGGTAAATAAATTGGGAAGCTTTAGATATAGCATGGGATAGCACACCAAATGAATACCCCATATATTCCTGCACATAATGTATTTTTTGAGAGAATAAACATGATATTGATGGAAAAGGAAATCCACATTATCATTAGTGTTAGATTAACAAGATATTTCTAGCCAGAGGTAGTCAATATTGTGTGTTAACTAATAAATAAGTCTCTTTCATCAACAATAGTAGTCAATACTCCACACGAATTATAGTTTTATAAAAAACCGCCACTTGCATATCTTGAATCTTTGGTTGTGATGATTTTTTCCATATTCCAAAAAACAAAGGAGAAACTAGATAACAAGGTATTTATGTGTATTTTCATTAGTTATAATGATGGAATAAAAGGATATAAGTTGTAAAATTGAGTAACAATGTTTTTTTTTATAGTCAATCTATGGTATTCAAGAAATTTAGGTATAATTCCAAGACTAGGGATGGTCCATAAAAGGAGAAATGAAAGAAAATTTTTGTAATCAACTTTAAGCCAGAGGAGGTAAAGTCAAGTTTTGAGGATTCTTTTCTGAGTAAGGAATTAACTTGAAAAGTATAATCCACTATATTTTTATCTTACTTTACATTTTCTATCACTAATGGTGAGCCCAATTTGGTCATATAGGTAGTTGAATAGATTGAGGGTAAATTTTAGTTCAATACATGGTGAAAGAAATGGAATATTTGAATAAGAATGAGATATGGAACTTGTCTAGATTACTTTATGCGAGGAATCAAATTGGTTTCAAGTGTGTGTTGAAGAAAAACTTGAATGTAATAGGTGAATTATATAGGTATAAGGATTAGTTGTTGCTGAAAGGATATTATCGAGGCAAGGGATTCAACTTTGGTGAGATTATTTTATTCCATTAAAAATTTAAATTCAATTAGAGTATTTATGTCCTTGGCTACAACACTTGTCCCATAGACAAAAAAAATGGATGTAAATATGTCATTATTACATGGTAACCTAGAGGAACAAGTATATAAGGAACAAGTGGAATGTTTTGTAATAAAGGGAAAATAAAGGTTCTTATACAAAAGGATAAATTCCCTTTATGGCATAAAGAAATCACCCAATATATCATATCAAAAGTGAAACACATAAACCAAGGGATTGAAATTTGTGAGAATCTTAGTTGATCAATATGTATATCACAAGTGAGAAGGTAAGCTTTTCATCAATGTATTGTTGTATGTTGATGAAATGATGTTGGTTGGAAATGATATGGGCGTAATTAGGGAAGTGAATATGTTGTTTTCATGCAAATTATACATAAAGGATATCAATGTTCCAAATAATATCCTTGGAATGGAGATCAAGAGAGAAAATTTAGCTAGGAATCTCTAGGTGAAGAAGAGGAAGTATCTTGAGACGGGTCTAAAGTATTTCAACATGTAGTATTGCAATATGGTGAAGCTACCAATTCCTTTTGGGGCAAGGCTAACTATTGGATAATATCCAAAGACCCATTAGGAGATAAATGACATGGCCCTAGTTCCCTATATAAGTTCTGTAGACAATATAATGTGTGTAATGATATTCAGTTGATCAAATAATACTCATGTAGTGGGAGTGTTAAATATGTACATGAAAATTCTTGGTAAAGAGAATGGTTCACTATGAAAAGAATAGTCAAGTATTTATATGGCACAAGTGATCATGAAATCTACTACCATTGAAGGACTAAGGATGATACTGAATAAAAATTACATGTATTTGTTGATGTTGAATGTGTTATTGATCGATATAAAACAAGGTTAACTAGTGTATATGTATTCATGTTGTTAGTGGATATATTAGGTATATGGTTAATAAACATTAAATCATGGAACTATCGACAACAAAAGTTAAATACATGGAAACCATTCATGAAACAAAGGAAATAGTCTGGTAATGGAAGTTATGTTCAGAGATTAGGTTTTCTTAATAAACAGTAGGAGTAGGTTGTGATAGCCATAATGCAATATTCCTAGAAAAAATCATACTTTACCATTCAAGAACAAACAATATTTATTTACAATTCCATTTCACAAGAGATGTAAAAAACTGGATAGATTCAAACTGATAATTATAATATGCTAAAAAAATATACTTGAATATACTCTACTAATTGTGGAAATCAATTAAGATTGAAAAATCAAAAAACATGAAAGAGAAAGAATTTCAATCATGTAGTAAAAAAATATTTCCTGGGTAAAGCCACAGCTGAAAAACCCCGCTATATGTATCTTGCATAAGTCAAAAAATATGAGAATATTACAATGATTTTCTCCAACCTGAGAAACCTATGCAATATCTCTATCTGACTCAAAAATTCCTAGATAAGCTTGGTTCAATACTTAATCAAATTATTCCCCTCCAAGATTCTATTTCCTTGTGTTTTTTCCTTGGGTAATCAGGCCCTATTAATTATGGAAATTCCCAATCCATAAAGCGCAATCCATTAGGGGCCTTCTTTTGATTACATGTACCATGTGTACAAATTGGATGATTATACAACTGATAGTACACTACTCTTGAACTCAAATATCAAAAAAATCTTTCTAAGAACTGAAATGCATGAGTTATTTATGAGTAAATCATCAGTTATCTTATTGATCACTAGATATGGTTGAAGTGCAAGTTCCACCCTTTGACCTCTCACTAGTTGGCTCATCAGTTAGAACTAGTTAAACTGATTTTAACTCAGATAAACTTAGTTAATTAATTACAAATCAAAATAAACTCTACTAGTGATCCTATTTTGTAGGAGACACTATAAAAGACTCAAGTTAGATCCTTAAATTGAATTAACTGAACAAAATAAGTAATACTAACTTATTTAACTCATACAAGTTGTGTTGTGATGTGGAGTTATAGGTTTATTCTAAGTTAATTCAAGGGAAAATTAAATTAGAATATTTTTTTGTTTCCATTTTCAACACTCCCTCTCCACAACAAAAGGATTATATGATACGCCAATCCCACCTCTATGGAAATGAAATTTCCCTCTTGATAGTGCCTTCATCAAGATGTCTGCACCTCGTTCCTCTATAGGAATGTAATCTAGCATCATGATCGAACTCTCCACAAAATATCTGAGATGGTGGTACCAGATGTTGATATGTTTGGACCTTGTTAGCCTCAACAATGTCCCATGGCTGAAAGGATATCGACAGAGGTAACCTCAAACCAAGATTATAGTTTGGTATGTATCCCTACCAACCAAAGAGGGCTCTCTCTATGAAAATAACAACCTACGATTTTACTGTTACAAGAATGGAGTTTAGGATAGATAGTTCATCTCTAGGGTTTGAAATATTTTAGGGTTTTTTGCTAGATCATGAGTGAAAATCAAGGAACTAGGTCAAAACTTAGAGGTTTCAGTTGCAAGAGATATAGAGGAGCAAGGTAGGCATGCTTTTGTGATATCTTGAGAGTTGGTTGATGTAGTGTAGGGTTGAATGAGAAAGGAGGTAAAAATGATCATGTATACCATGACTTCATTTCTCAAGAAGACAAAATGCACAAACATGAGAATCCTAATAAAACATATCTTAATCAAAATAATTCTGCTTAAAACCTCTTAGGAAAATCACCGAAGAGAAAAGATAGGGAAATGAGACTAATTTATCATTCATATAAATATATAACATAGAAAAACAATTATCACAAAATCACAACACAAAAATTCCTGAATAATAGCTACAACTATCCTTTGATTTCTTGTAAAATTGATGAAGTACAATCTACAAGAATTCTAGTCACTATGTCCAACCTTTAGATTGAATGGAAACCACATACATATAGAACAAAAAAAATTCCCCTCTATAAGGGGTCGAAGTGATCATTTTAGGAACAACTTACATGGATTTATCAACAAATCCCTAATGACTAGGGAGGTTAAAACAAATCCTCCATCTATACTTTTACTGACATGTTCCTCATCAAGGAGGTCCAAAATTACATAAAAATGACTCTAACAAGCCCATTTACCTTCTATTACATCAATTCAACTTGAAAATAGATAAATTACATCATAAAAACTAATATTTACTGAATAAAACCCAAAAAATGGACTGACAAGCAAAAACGTAGCACCACTCTACAAAAGCGTGACACCACAAAAAAAAAGTGCAAAGCCAACATTTGAGAGGACTTTTGAGGGACTTCCAATGCTCCAAATCCATCTCTGAATGTACCAATGGAAAGCTAAGGATGTCTAGTTTTCATTATACACCTCACACAAGAAAAATGGAAACTCCAAGACAGAGGAAAATTCATTCTCCCAAAGTTATTCCCAAAAGCGGTGCACATAGTCCAAAATAGTGGCAGAAAGTGACTTTTTTTACTTGTTTTTGGGCATTTTCTCCCAACCCGTTTGTTGATAAGGCACAAAAAGTACATATACGACATGTATAATTTATTATCTATCCATTAGTGAAAAATTTTTGGCATTTGGAGGTCTGAGGAAAAATGTTAGCGCCAAGGCGCTGCGCTTTTGGCTAAATTGATATCCCTGTTTAAGCCAAAAGTCACAAAAATGAAAAATTTCACAAAATTTATTCAAAAATTGCCTAAAATTTCTCTATGAAGATAAGAAATGATATTCCATGCAAGGAGAGATGCCTCACCCAACAAGTCAAGTTTATCCTTCTCTTTTTTCCTCATTAGCATTTGCTTCAGCTTTTTTTTCACTTTCTTTATTCCGTTTTGGGAGACCTTGTTCCATGTATAATAATGCATAGCCATGTCTCTTTGTAGGTTTTTGTACCTACTTTCCCTCTTAACATGCTTCTCTAAGTGGAAATTTATCATATCCATCCAACCTACTTTGTATTTCTTAATTTCTCCCACAATGAGTTCATCAACAGTCATTTGATATTTTAGTGGAGATGGTTCCACTACAAGAAAAAATGACATTGGTGAGGGGAAAAAAATTTCACCATAAGCTCATTGGTGAGGGTCAAAACAACCTTCATCACCAAAAACTGGACGTCACCAAAGGCGGTGTCGTCAAAAGTATAGGTGTCGTGGTGACATTCAAGGTCTGTCACCAATAATGATTTATAATGATGGATAGTGACCGTCACCATTTCATATGAGCAATGGTGATGGAAAATATCCTTCGTCACCAAAAAAATGAACGTCACCAAAGGTGATGTCGCTGAAAGTATGTGTTCGGGTGACATTCAATGTCTGTCATGAATATTGATTATAATGACGGATAATGACCGTCACCATTTCATATAAACAAAAACAATTTTTGTGATGGAGCTTTCATGACCGTCACTTTTGGTGCATATATATGGTGATGTTCATTGACCATCACCGTTTCATATTTCGTAAGGATAAAAAAATGTCATGATAATCTCATTGGTGACATCAAGGTCCATCAAAAATAATGACTATAATGATAGAAAATGACCCTCACCATTTCATATCAACAACAACGATTTATGGTGACAGAGCTTTCATGGTCATCACAGTTGATGCATATATATGGTGGTGCTCTTTGACCGTCACCATTTCATATTTTGGTGACGGCTGAACAATGTCATCATAAGCTCATTGGTGATGGTCAAAAGAGCATTCATCATGAAAAATTGATCGTTGTCATTCACTATTAATATCAGGGCACGATGGAATCAAACCACCAACGTCATGCTTATAAAGCAGGTGCTCTTCCATTGAGCTAGCACCCTTTAAAGAATTAAACTTTAAACTAGCAATTGTTGGTTTCTTAGTAAGACTCAATTTCAACATCTAGAGTAGATCATGTTATCATACCTCTGGTCAAGGTATGTTGGGAAAAAAAATATTCTAGAAGGATGGGTGGGCTCATCCCTCGCCAAACATGTTGAAAAATAACATTGCGACATGGAGGCTATTTTGCAGGGATGTGGGGTGGATATTTGGTCAGTCGTTACAATAGTATCAAACACAAAGGTTTTAACCTTTGTTGCTTTAGAAAAATCTATTAACTCCAACTCTCAATGCAATATGGGGTGTTCGTTGATCTAGAAGACAAGTGAGCACACAAATTACACCATTTCTATTCTGTTTGGAAAGATAATCAGGACCACTATTTAGTTCTCCTTCAATGGTGGTCTCACTAGTGTGCTGACTTGTTTGGAAATTGTAGCTATTTGGTTCACTCTTCCTTCATTGGGTTTTGGCAGTGATTGAGAGTCTCTTCTCTTTTTTCCCTAGGAAGATTAACTGTAGGTTTTTTTTTGAGAAAAATATTAGTAGTATGTCTACTTTTTGTTCCATTTATCTATCTAACTTTTGTTCCATGTCGTGTAATGAGGTACACGACTAGCTATTACCTAAGGGTGAATTATTTATAAGATATGCTCAATATTTATATTTGGTAACCTATACAGAATTTATTTCTTCTTTTCTAGTCTTATAAAAGAGGATACTGATATAAGATCCACTGTATATACACTTCCACCTTTTGATTTACTATTTGTAAATAATTTTCCGTAAATATAAGAGATGTTTTGACAACAACAACAACAAAAATAATGGATGACCTACACTAAAATTTGTTGATTTTCTTGAGTTATTCAACTGTGTTGGAGCAAAAAATATTGGAAGTCACTAGATAAATATGCATGCCATCAGGATTAGATAATTATATACCTACGTTGAGAATTGGCCTAACCATGCTGAGATGTCATATAGCCCAAAACTTAAGCAATGGATGTCCTGCGAACATGAGCCACGGTTGAGGCATACAAAAAAATGAACTAATTATGGCACATGTTGGCATATTCAATACATTGCATTAGAGACAAGTGTCTTCAAAAGTATTGGGGATCGATTAACAAATTGAAAAAATCTGCTACATACTCCAGAAAGAAGGGTAACTTCATCAGGGTAACCAATTATGGGACATGTTGGCATATTCAATATATTGCATTAGAGAAGAGTGCCTTCAAAAGGCTTGGGGAATGAGAAAACCTGTCAAATACTCCATAAAGAGGGAGAACTTGGTGAGGGTCACTAATTTCACCTGCTCTAAACCAACAGTGCATAAAGGAATTCCAGTCAAAAACGCTAGTGGACTTTGGACCCCAAGTGACCACTCTAGCCTAAGAAACCTAAGGAGCTATATTAAGGTTAATAAAAGCAAAATTTTGGTAAAATACATGCATTTGGAGTTCTGGGATTTTGTAACTACTACTTCAATTTAGTATCATAAAAAATCACATAATCATGTTGTGAATTTTTGTGTCTAACGCAGATGGTGTAGAGTACCAAAATGCATGTAGTAAAGGTTCATAATACCTCGTTTCCATTCTTAAGATATATTTGTTCACTGTTTTTTAATATCACCCTCATGATGGTTAGAAACTTTGCACCACCATTGTTGATTCTTGTCCATTTATTGTCTCTTAAATAGAATCTGGTAGAAGTAGGTGGTCTATTCCATTACTATGGCAGCCACTAGAAGTTCATAGCTTTGAGGTATCTTGTGCTACATTCCTAGTTTTGAGTACTACAGCAAACTGTGGAAGATGTTTGATTTTCTAAGTTGATGTATTGAAGCAAACTTTTGTGAAACTTAAATTGTTGTTGCCGAAATAGGCACCACGGCTAAAGGCATAAAATTAACTGCTAGCACAAGTTGGGCATGTTCATTATATTTCAGTAGATAAGAATACCTTCTAAAGGCTTTGTAGAAATGATTGGCAGAGTTACACACCTATCTAGATAATATATCGGATGATTAGGCTCAATAATTCAATGGCTTGAAGAAACAATGCATGTAGATATGAAAATGAATTATAAAAAACTAGGGATTGTGGATCTCAAGTAGATAATAGTTGTAGTAGATTCCACCAGGAACTAAAACTCCAGCCAAATGAGACCACTATTCAAGGAAATGACAACAAAATGTTATAGCATTAATTCATTTTTCTAAATCACCAAACTGCCAGCAATAAATAATTGACATTTCGGAGTTCTAGGATTCTGGAGTCTATGGTTACTACAGCTTCTTAGTTACTATGGTAGATGGAAAAGAAACCAAATATTCATGTCTTCATTAAGGCTCATATGAGCTAGTAAGTGGGCCTTTGTTTATGTGAATTCAAATATCATTATTGTGAAGGTCTTTGCAAATTTTCCAAAAAATTGAACTGGTGCTACTTATTTCCTATTTCCAATGCAGCTTAGATTAAAAAATTGATGTTAAGAGGCGGTTCACTCCATTAGTATGTTGAATAATAGTTGGCAGTTTTAAATACCGTACAATATTCTGGACAATGTATGATCTACTAAATTAATATGTTTGTTGCAATTTTTTCTTAATCATAAATTGTTGTACATCCAAGATAGTTTCCACCTGACCAGGATGACTAAGACCATTGTAATTCTTACTCACTGAGCTAGTAGTCGCAACTTTTCTCCTTACCTTAGTAGAGCTATGAAAATTGGTGGTTGTACTTCAGTTACTAGGGTGACTGCAAGACTATGCACCTAAGTCTTAGTTGATTGTTGGCATCAAGATGATAGAGCTCATGTTCTCTTGATCCATCCACACATACTGATTAGTTTCTTTGAGACATACTGATAGGTTTCTTTGAGCCATGGTGTGGGTTTTGTTGTATTGATTTTACTTGACTCCAGGATCTCATATGTCATACATACCCCTTCAAGGTTGGAATTGTAATTATCTCCGGATAACTACAGTCCATGATCAAGTATCTTACCCACTATTAGATTAATGAAGGACTCCTCTTTGGTTTCTATTTATGGAAAATAGACAGGTTGACAGAACCTTTTAAAGGAATTATTGGTTTCCACATTAGCATTTCACTTTTACACTACTGACAAACCAAGTTGGGGACATAGATTTAGAAAATTAAAACCTGCTACCTCAATTTAAAGGAAATCATAATGTATGTTGTGTGTTCTCTGGTGCATAGTTCTATAGAAGTAGTCATCTAGTAATTTTAGTGTTCAGAATATTTCACTTAAATTCCTAGCGTAGATTTATAATCAACCATAGCCCTTTGAAAACATCCTAAAAACTAAAGGTTGATAATGCAATCCTTGATAAATTTAGGTTCTTTGAGAAATCAAGAAGCCAAAATATTGAAAGGTTCTTCATAGTTGCATCAGTTAATGGCTCTTGAAAGTGGATTGTATAATAATATTTATGTGTATGCCAATGCACAGGAAAGGGAAAATCTCTCTTATACGCGAGATTAATAGCAAAACATGTGATTATTCATCTATGAAATTGGTGTCCTCGTACAAAACAAATTATGGGTGTTGTAAGAAAGAATAAATGTGGGTTTTCATCCCCATCAACCTGCAACAAAAATCAATTGGTGGGAGCTTGGGTATTGAATGTAAGTGTTGGATGAAATGTCAATGCATGGTTTTCTGACCTTGAACACTATTTTTTCCTGTTGTGTGCTTAATGGGGATGGTGAAGTATCTTTGGAATTGTTTTGCTAAGGACAATATCGAGGAGGAAGAGCAATTTCAATAGAAATCTACTGAAATGGAGATCAGATAAATTTGTGGCATATAGGGAATGATGCACAAGATAAATACAAATAAGAGAGATTCTAAAAGAAATTCTATGATATGGTGACATGTGGATGTCGAGAGACTCTAAAGACTCTGGCATGTTGCACAAGTATAAAGATATGGGGCAAAAAATATGCATTTATTTCTTTAACTCTCTTCTAAAACCCTAACTCTTGGTAATGGTTTAATATCATCAATTTTTTTTCATATAGTTATGCCATCATTTCATTTTCTATAAACATTTGTGTGGCTATAATGATGGATTTCATTATACATTTTTTTAGATACAAGAGTGCTACTGCTTATTAATTGTTGGGAATGACTGTCTCCAGGGTGTAGTCAATTAGCTAATGATTCCATTGATAACAGGTTTGATTCAAACATCAATAGTGAACTAAAACCACTATTAAAAGCAGAAAAAAAATTTCACATGGACTATTTATTTTTGTCTCCTTCCATTCAAATAGATACAATTTCATATTTATTGTTGAAGACATATCTAGAGGATTTTTTGGTCCATATCATAATCATATGGGAAAAAAGATATGGTTGTATATGTCTGAAGTTATATTAGGAACTAATCGTAAGGCCAAATTTGGTAACAATAAATTGAGTTTGAGTCAATGCCAGAAAAAACCCCTGTAATGATTCATGTAACAAGGGGCATTTTTGTAACATTAAGTCAGTAATGGTGTAAACTTAATATAGATATCCTTTCACTTTAAAGCAGTGATGCAAAGTTTGGTCAAGAGCTTTAGGGAGAATGAAGGTTTCTTATTGTTCTAACTTTATGAAGCTCAAGTGTAGGGAAATTAGTAATATTAATACAATTTAATTGTTTCAAACTAGTTGATTGCGAGGACAGGTTGTCTATCATTGAACGGATTGGTTGTATTGGCTACATTATGTGATGAGAAAGGTGGTGTATATAAAGCATGGTTAAATATAACAGAACCTTGAAATGTTGTCAACATGTTCAATAAACTAATAATTAGAGGTTGGGGGCTGATTAATGTTAAAATGAAGCTATTCACTAAAGATATTTTCATGTGGTTGCAACCTGCATGTAGAATTTGATGTTGGCCATCAAAAAGTTACTAGTATTCTTAGGGGAATTTCCTTTCCTAGTTGTATGCTTGGGAAAGTAAAGTATAGGATTGCAAAGTGTTAGATCTTGGGGTGATGTTTGAAGTATTCATGCAATTTGATTAGTGAGCTACAACAGTTATGCCCCTCATTAATTATAACTTGGTGTATTGGACCACCAAACCATCACATGGAATAGAGTGGAGGATGAATGGAGCCAAGCTATCTTTAAAAGCAACTTGATCTATAACTTTGCCCTCGGGGAAGGCACCATCATAGTATTCTCCAGTCATAATATGGATGTATTTTTTTCTTTATAAAGGCATGCCACCTCAATAATGAAAATTCCTAGTGGGTGCAGTGGCAACATGCTTACCTAAGGGTTGCATGACAATGACAACAACTGAAGAGTTTATCTCAAACACCAATTTTACTGGTTTCTAAGGAAAATAATCCCCAATAGATCTTTTAGGCATTGTCCAAACACTATATTATATTGACAAGAGATTCCCATTTGCAGTACAATTACACCAAGGAAATCAATGCCAAGAAAATATGCCAATGACTGCTCTTCACAGCTAAAGGACACATTGTATTGAATTCATTCATTTATTGCTATTTTGTGATCTATTGTTGCTATTTCACATTAATGGCATTCCTATAATACAATATGCATGCATTATGGTACCCATTTTCAATGATTATGCAACAACAGAAATTGGAGTTCAAATTCTCAATAGAATTTTACTGGTAAATGGAAAACAGATGTAAACAACAATAATTAGCCTCAATAGTTAAATAAAGAAAAATTTATAATATTCAACATGGTAGAACAAGGTAGACTAGTATAACAAACTTTTAGAATGATTTATATACATCCTTTAATATATACTCTATCTATATTACTCTTGGCCTCTAGGAAGCAATATAGGGTTCATGCCAAGCTTGTAACTAATGCATTCTAGTTCACCTCCTTTTGCAAGCACCGTGACTTCCACATATGCATAGGAGACCTTGCCAAATTGACACTAAAAATATATTAGATGCATGACATTCTTTGAAGAAGACATTGGAATGGTTGTTTGTCTCTACATCTATAAAGGACAAAAATGGTGACACTATAGACCTAGAGGTTGGGTTTAATATAAAACCACTACAAGTGATACTAGCATATGTTTCTGAGCATTTCTCTGAATCTAAGGGATCAAAATTTGATTCTTGAAAGTTCACTAATAATTAAGTCTTTTCTTATCCTTAATCCTAAGAATCTGTGTATGGAAAAGATCATGAGATTTGATTCCACTTGAATTTTTTTCTTGATGATTGCAAGAGGCAAGTGCTACCAATTCTGTTGCATTCAAGGAATTTCAGTTTCATACAATCTAAAACAATGTCAATATCCTAGTGAAACAATAGTTTGGAAGTTTCGAATATCCACCATTGACATATTGGATGCCATTTTCATGATCTTGGCTAGTGAAATATGTGTGCTTATAATAGACTTAGATTGGAGTAATGTCTTCAATGTGAAGGAAATTGGTTCTAAATTCTTGAAGACAAGGACAGAATTATCTACTAGAAGCAATAGCCTTGATGTGTAGGTGTTACTTGGGAAAATTGCTATTCATGACAAATTCTTTCAAAACGCTTCCAGCTCTGTAAAAACAGTGAATACACAGTCTCAACAACCATTGGGTTGGAAATTTTCCACTGAATGTTATATAATTAATGCAATAGATAATGGAAAAGCATGGATTGATAGAGGCGTGGACGCAAATTTTCAAAATAAATTATGTGCCCAAGACAGCAGGATCTAATCCCACAATGGTTGATATGTGTCTATCACTCACATTCCCTGACACAGAGTTACTCAAACAAATTTCTATATTATCCCATGGAGCCAATATTTCATGAGGAACAGAACATAACAACATTATGTACTCCCAAGTGGTAGAAAAGGATAATTTTCAAAGTTAATGAGCAATAATTATTACAGTCCTATGCAATCTTGGATGGACAAATCCTGTAGAAGCTTATGTCAACACTTACATGTGTTTGAACTTTGAAGGTACCGCTGATTTGCAGGTACCCAAATTGTTGTTCAAGCCATCAGTGATAGAAAACCCAACCTATGAATGTTGGAATTTTAATGTTTCATTATTTTTCATGATAACTAAGCATAGGGAAAGAAAACATTTTATTGGTTAAGTTTTAAGGTCGTTGCACTAGATCAATGATTTCAAGTAGCACCCTCATTTTTCACATGCTACAGTAGGGTAGGAAAGGAATAAACTCCTTTGAGAAACATTGTAGCATGAATAAGATCCCTTGATCACTAAGGTCTTGCCGCTATGGTTCCCTGCTTGAAGGATTAAGGTAATTTTTCAGAAAAATAAAATCATCAACAGGTCGTGTTTCTCTGTGATCCTTGAATGGATCTCATCCTCTAATAATTATCACTATGAAAGGGAAATCTCTATCCTAGTGCAGTATCTTATATGGTACATTATAGAACTTTTGAGGTCTAAAATGGGCCTCCTAAGAAAAATGTACAACCGAAATAAACTTTATAAGAACAAATAGGATTCAAGATGATGATGTCAACCATGGGGGATGATTCACCATTTTTGAGGTAAAAAAGTAAAAAGATTAAAAAATAATAAAATAATAAAACTGTTTTTTCAGCTTGTATTTTCAACTTATCTCCCTAATATTTTACTCAAATTTCAAGTGGGAGTACTTGTTGGATGTAAACTTTAATTTCTCATGCAAAGAGTACCCATGTTGTATACTTTTAATGGACCCTTCTATACGAAAAATGATAAATACATGAAAAACATGATTACAATCATGTATTTCGTGCATTTCTCTTTTTTCATGTAGCAGGGTCCATCAAAAGTATGCAGCATGGGTACTCCTTGGATGAGGAATCAAATTCTGCATCCAACGACTATTCCCACTCAAAATTTGAGTAAACCCATAAGGAGATAAGTTGAAAATACGAGTTGAAAAGATAGTTTTCTATTTTTTTCCCTCTAAAATTTGATCATGTAATCTAATCTTATTTTATTATTTCCACTATTTTTTATAATTTCCTTAGGAGGCCCATTTTAGACCTAAAAATTTCCCTAATGTCACTCAGTTAGCTCGATTCCTTTGAAGAATGCATTGCTCAATCTCTTATATCTCGGTTACTACTATACATAATTAATTTTACTCTCACTTCAAATAGCTTGACAGTCTATGTGAACATCTTGTATGGTTCTCCCTTTGCAATCTCAAGTTCTCAGCATGCGAAAAGTATTGTTGCACCATATATATATACAAGTTATGGCAATCAGGGTATAGGTTCAGGATATTATAAACATCATCTCAGGCATGTAAGTTGATCTATATTTACTCCAGTTATGACTCTCAATCATATATTTTGCAGTAAGTGTGTCCTCCTATCCCTCTTCAATATAGTTTTCAATTGGCATGGCATCATATTTTCAGGAAGACCATTATTAATATACATGTGTTCAGTCAGCCTTGAAAGAGGAATTGAGATATGCATTTTTGTTCAAATTACTCATGGCATTTTGTCAAAGGTTTTGGAAGTTCTGATGATAAGGCTTGCTCACAACCTAAGTTGTCGAAAAGTCATGGCCATAGATTGTATGTTAACAATATTAACAATACAAAAGGAGGCTAGCAAAGGAGTCATAGAATAATTAATCATCAAGTCTCATCATTATTTTGGATAATAGCATAAAAATGCATCTATACAGAATATATGCTTTTATATGAGACCCTTGATTCTCTAAATCCACATCAGCTCATACATTTCTTAGCCAACTTGTTAAAGTTTCTTTTAGTTACAGTGGTTGCTCTGAGTATAGAATTTTTTTGGTTACATTCATAAGAGCAGAGGTTCAGAGTAGAGGTTCATTTTTTTTAACAGAATTAATCTTCGTTCAGAGCAGAGGTTTAGCTAGAGTCATGTTAGTCACAGAAATCCTGGGTCTCTCAAAGGGAACGAACTTGGAGGTTTTAAAGATCTGAAATATAAGTCTGCATAGTAGAGATGCTTGGTTATATCAGCTCCTCTATGGCACTTCTATGGTCTCATTTCCATCATGCATATGCATGATATCATGTCAGTCTAAGAAGAAGTGATAGGGATTCTACAACAAAAGAAACTACAGCATAGTTGAAGCTTTCAATCTTGAATAACTGCTTGGAGAAAAAGTGCATAGCACTTTGGAACAATTCTAACCCCGTCAGCAGAGGTGCCTCAATAAATGTGCACTACAGATGCCTGACATCCTTGGTTTCTCTAAACAAGGATCTTGTAATGAATGGTCTCAATATAAAATGACCCCTCCTCTTCATGAATTTGGTAATTTGATATATTGGTAGATATCTCTTCTCTCTGATTGAAGAAGTTCTTCTGCATTCGCTTCTTTGATCTAAAGCTTCTTAAAAGTTTGATGTTGCAATTACCTCATGTAAGTCTCATCTCTAGTCTAGGTAACTCATGATGATTACCAATTCAAGGCTTCAGAGGGAGATATGATTATTGGGCTCAACTATCGATAACATTTGTCCAGATAAGAGGGATTTAATGGAAGACCTAGATTTGTCCTTAAGCACAAAACAAAGTAGTTGTTGAACCCAGTCATAGTCAACTCTGATGTATGCCTTGATACAAAGGCTTTAAGACAATTTAAGGATAATCCTCATACATATATTTTGGATATCTGATGTATGCCTTGATACAAAGGCTTTAAGACAATTTAAGGATAAGCCTCATAAATATATATTGGATAGATGCTCATTAAATATCAAGTATGATCTAAAGTTCACTATTGGTCTAATAAAAGAAAAAGTACTATATCTCCTGGTGACCATCTTCATTTCTTTGTATCACAAATCAAAGATTGATGTCTGTTCTTTGGAAGCACCATTGCAACTGAATGTGTAAAATAGCAAGAATGAATTTCTATGATGCCACTCTATTGTCTCATGCAATTATCTCCTGTAAGTATCATCTCTAATCTGGGTAGCTCATGATGATTACCAATGAAAGGCTTCAGAGGGAGCTATGATTATTGGGCTCAGCTATCGATAACATTTGTCCAAATAAGAGGGATTTAATGGAAGACCTAGATTTGTCCTTAAGCACAAAACAGAGTAGTTGTTTAACCCATTCATAGTCAACTCTGATGTATGCCTTGATACAAAGGCTACAAAGGCTTTAAGACAATTTAAGGATAAGCCTAATATATATATATATATATATATATATATATATATATATATATATATATATATATATATATATATATATATATATATATATATATATATATATTGGATAGCTGCTCATTAAAGATCAAGTATGATCTAAAGATCACTATTGGTATAATAAAAGGAAAAGTACTATATCTCCTGGTGACCATCTTCATTTCTTTGTGTCACAAATCAAAGACTGATGTCTATTCTCTAGAAGCACCATTGCAGATAAATGTATAAAACAACAAGCATGAATTTCTATGAAGCCACTCTATTGCAGTAAGCCATTTTTTGCTCACTATCATTATATATTGCAAAATAAATATTTCACCTACCATTGTATATGTTTTAGCTGAGGACACTTCTGTTTTATCACATGTTTGAGTGGTTAGATCTCATAGATTGTCTGATGGACACTATGCACCTTGGAAAGAGAAATATAGGCTATGATCTCCCTGTGTAAGACAGAGTAAGATTAGTCAAATATATTCTCTATCTATATGTACAAGAAGCTGAAGATTGCGAAATGTTGACTAGATCTCTATTGTAAGCCAATATGTTTGCAGGCTACTATATGGATCTATGAGGCTCCTATTGATTTAGTTTTTATTTTCAGAGAGCATCTTGGCACCATTCCATATATGAAGGGATTCTTGGCTAAATATTGACCTCGAAGATTTCGTGGGGGCTTGGGGTATTAATTGATCTATGAGCGACCATAGGGTGAGTGGTTCACCTTCCCCTGTTGCTAGTGACATATGCATAGAATGAGTGGTTCACCTTCTCCTATAGCATATGAGAAGGATGAGTGGTTCAACTTCTCCTGTGGATACCCCAGTGAGAGATGCATATAGGCATCTTTTGACATGTCGGTGGGATGTGGTTCATCCTTTCCCCACATGTAGGATGCTCATTCCCTACGATTAATAGTTCACATGTCAGTGGGATGCGGTTCATCCTTTCCCCATGTGTAGATTTCTTCCTACTATTTTTTTTTTGCATGCACTCAGTGTTTTTTCATGCATGTAGGAGGTGGTTTGTCCTTTCCCTACACTTGGTGTTTTTCATCCGTGTAGGAGGTGGTTCATCCTTTCCCTACATATGGTTGTGATATGTGTTTGTAGGATGTGGTTCATCATTTCCATACATATGATTGTGATGTGTGTTTGTAGGATGTGGATTCTCTTTTCCCTGTGTGTGATTGCATGTAGGATGTCATATATTCTTTCCCTGCTGGTGTTCCTGCAACATCCTACCCATGTAGTTCGGGACACGTGGGAAGTACCTCTCATATGGCCAATGATTTGGGAAAAGTGATTGGGGACCATAGCACTACCGATGGAAGCATCCTGTACTGTCGTACTCCCTATGCTAGGATGCATGGTGTTTATCTACTTGATTTGGGATCAATTCAGGTTCTACCTTCAGACTGACTTCTGTCAATGGAGAGTGGCAAGGTCTTCTGTCTCACTCTCGATCAATTATTCTTTATTATTCACATCTTTTTTCAGTAGAGTAGAGTAGAGGAGAGAAGAGATGGTTCAAGATGGCATGATGACCTATGGTAGCAGATGGATTGGCAAGTGGAATTTTCCCTAGTTGAGAGGGAGTGCTAAAATTGGCAACTAGAGCCAATTTCCACTTTGGTCTACTCAGTTGATGGAGATTATAATCCCATTGAATTCCTCTTTTCAATCTAAATATTGTCAAATTTGCATCAAGAAAATATTTGTTTATTCAAAAATAAATTCTATAAATCATGATTTTATTTAGGTAGGAAATTTGAAAATTCGAATTTTGAAATTTCCTCCAAAATATCAAAGTTTGCTTCTCTTCTAAATTGTATATAAGGATTCTCTCCCAACCCATTTGAGGCATCAAAAATATCTATTGCATATCTGAGGGATCTGAATGGGGATAATGGCTAAACACAGAGATTGGGTCTGTTTTGAGTGAGTGTATTTTCTTGTTGTAGTGTCGAGGAAGCTATGGGTAGACTGTTGTTGGTTTCAGGACAATCTCAGTAGATGTATTGGGGTTTTGTTACATGATTTCCCTCCTCCATATAGACTGAGCTTCTTAGACAATATGCAAAGCAGATATAGATTAGATGATTCTTAATCTGGGCATTATTAACCCTCTTCCACAGACCAAGATCCATCAACAAGTCAGTCATAGACCTGTGGATAGCTTAGAGTTGCCTATTGTGCGAATCCTCTAGAGAAGGATTATTGCAACTCCAAGGAAGTTGTTTCAATTAGGTTGTAATCCTATATAGGCTAGATATGGGGTCACAGTTATGTCTCTGCCATCAGGAAGCTATGGAGGGCTACATCTAGCCCTAACCAATTATGGAAGGCTATAACTATAGCTCTAACCAACCTTAGATTATGGATAGTGACTTAAAAGGGGAAGCCACAGACTTGTAATAATGTTTGGAGGAGTGAAAAGTGTTTTTTGTCATAGGACAAAAAACCCTAACCAAAACTCAGTTCATATATAAAGCAGGTCAACACTGAGGAAAAGCTTTGACTACATTTGACCACTAATCTGGACAAAATATGATTGTTGATGTTTAAAGGAAGAATTATGGATCATGTGTTTGGCATTTGGAAAGTGATACTAGTCATCACCTTTGCAAGTCAATAATGTTTCTATCAGCTCTCTCCCTCTCTTTTGTACATTTGTTTTGAATAATAAGAAGAATTGTTCAAGGGTTTTCCCCATATTGGGGTTTTTCCCTGACTTGTGCCATATTCTCTTCTTCTTCTGTCTTGGCTTATCTTCAACATTTATCATTTATGTTCTTTCACTAGCTACTGTAATATATTGTTTAATGTAACTGATAATGGATTAATGAGATCATGATTGAATGAAGTAACTATCCTAAGCAAAGAACATGTTTCCAGAAT